>JADDOH010000164.1:0-33532 GCA_016648135.1 Agrypnia vestita | reverse complement strand
ATCGACCAAAGATTTTCCACACAAGCGTCTTAGTGACCGCATTTCAACCGCTTTCAGTCTACTTTCATTCCTCTTTTGCCAATTCCAGGCTTCACTTCCATACATAAGGGTTGGCACTAGAACGCCATTATGTACCGCTAGTCTTGCTTCTTTTGACAGATTAAACACTTAAATGAAAAATCTTTTTTTTCTTCCTTGCACTGTCCCAACTCATTACCTGGGTTGGGGTCGGCTCTTCTCGTTCTCAGGCTGTATTTTCTTCGGTTCTGGGTATCGCTTTCATCCAGGCCGTTTCTCCGTGGTATTTTAGAGCATAGAGTCATCCAGGAATTCTTTGGTCTTCCTCTGGATGTCTGACGTTGAAGCTTCATGGACATTGCCTGCTCCACCGTGTTGTCCGGTTTAAAAGCCTATAATGGGCGTGAAAAAATTAAATAAGTAAAATAAATATATAAATAATATTATTGGGAATGATTTCAGGTAAATATGTAACCAATTTTTTTACTATAGAATTAATATAAAATTTTTAAAAAACACCATAGAATATAATCCACTGAGAAACTTCACTAAGATATTTTGTCAAACGATGCGATAGTACTGGATATTTTCGCTAAAATTTATTTATGTCTCTCTAAAGAGTAAGAGATTATATCAAATTTACAGGACAATATATTTTTAATGGAACGATTGTAGAAAGTTTCTGGTGGTGATTAAATTTTTTTAACTGACAGAATTTTTCTCTTTCAAAATGTATCTTTTAATTATTTTTTTAAATTATCAATAAACATAAAACACATAACCACTGCATTATGTACAGTGATTATTCAAATTTCACGTGCATATAGAATAAATCGAGGAATAGGACTTTGTAGTAAAAAAATATCGAAGCCTAAAATTATCTAAACGTCTACTTTTTTCTAAAATGCATTACTAGAGCTTTTACTTTAATAAGGGTTCATAAAATTTTATGGCATATTAATAAATAAATGGCTACCGGCAAGGTGCGACCAAACAATGATTTCAGAAACCTTCATTTAAAATATTGTAATGCGCCTGGTATTTTCTATGTAAAGTGATATCAGATACTTCCATTGTGATAGATATTCCTTAGCTTTGTGTCCAAACCGAGTTCTCCGAGGCCAGAGTTATTCTCCTCTATTAGTTATGCTTCTATTGTAGCTACCGCATTATGCATTGAGCTTAATAACGGTAACATATTTCACATTGTGTGATGGTGTCGTGCCCTTAATGTCCGTACACACATAAAGAGATAAAAATATCACATTTGTAAATAATATGTTTGACTTTAAATAGACTAAATTATGTTCCACGGTTGAACTGTGCACACACGACTGTGTCTCGCGTCTATTGTAGTCCTCTGTGCGACACACTATAGACTAAAAGCCAGCGACCGCCAGTCTTATGCTGCAGTATCAAATCTGAAATATTTTCTATAGATATATGTACGTTATAGTAGCTAAGAATGTTCGGATATTATGACATTTGAGTTGAGGGGATTTTGGCAGATAACAGGTAAAATAGGTACAAAAAAATTAGTAAGTAAAATGTATCCATGCCAGTCCCTTCTTCGCTGTCTACTACATCGTACAATGTTTTCACATATTTCTCTTATTATGGTGTTCCTCACGCGATTCCTCAATTGTCAATATTGTTAATTAAAATTTAAAATGCATTAATTAAAAAATAAAATTAAAATTAGTGTAGACAAGTTATTATTTCTTCGGATTGGATTTCGGATGGGTATCATAATACTCCAAACCATCCTCGTTCTATTGTAAAAATAGATATACATATACAAAATTTATTAATCAATTAAAAAGACACAGAAAAATCAAATCAACGAAAAAATATTTGGCTGCTCCCGGGATTCGAACCACGGATCTCCTCCTATCTGGATTATCCGGATATGTTTATCAATTAATAAATGAGACAGATAAGGTCAATATATTCACGGAAACGTACAAGGCCGCTATAGCGTAATTAGATAACGCGCCTGCCCCGGATAGGAGGAGATTCGTGGTTCGAATCCCGGTAGCAGTCAAATATTTTTTCGTGGATTTGTTTATTCGATATGTTGTTCGTGTTGATTAATAAATTTGGTTTTAAATTTCACAAAACTTTGTTCTGAAAAAATTCCAACTTCACAGTAAGAATGTGTTCTTGAATATAGGTATTACCTTTTAAGAAAAATTCTATCTTTGGATATATTTTATATTTCCAAAATATTTGTTATATGTATAATTTCTTTTAAATGTAAATAGGGAAAAAGTGTCATAACAATATGTATTCTCATTATTTTCAAACTAAACATTTGTATTTTGAAAATAGGAATAAATTGGTGAACTACTGGAACGAGGCATGAATCCTCGACCGCTTAGATTACTAAGTGAGTTTATTAACCACTAAGCCAACGTACTATGGATAATAAATCTTTGTACATGTGTCTGCTGATAATAAATTAGATTTAAAGGTCCCACCCCAACCAATTACACCATACTGTAAAATTGACGGGAAAAATGCTTAAATTATAATTAGATCGATTGTTTGAGTAAAACTACATACGTACGTTTCGATATCCGGGAGCCAAATCATCGGCATTTTTTATTCAATGAACGCGCTTTAAATTCCATTTAGCTGCCTATATCACATGAGATAAAAACGCTTATAAAACTTTGAGGATTTGATGCGGGATGCCTAATCTGTTTTTTTTGTAATCATCCGCGCCATTGACCGATATTTCGTATGTTTGATGTATGACCGGCAGAATGATCACTGGAGGATTAAGGCTTTAATCCCCGCTCAGACCGAAAATATCAGACGTCAATTGCTCGAGATGCCTCGGACGGTCAACCGACTGGTCGAATTAATAAAGGAGCCGAGAGGAATAAGTAAAAATTAATTTAAAACATAACAAATGTGACTTGTATTCAAATTGAATCTCACTTTCGGCGGCCAACCGCACTCGGAAGGTATCAAAAGTATTTAAATTATTCATTATCGTCAAGCGATAGTGACTCTTACTGTATGAAGTATGCAGTCTAATTCGGGATACATTATGAATTCATAATATTATAATATTAATTTGGTATTTTTAAATGGTAGCGCTTTTTGCGTGATTTTTTGTGATATGATCTTTATTAAATAGGTAGGTACTATCAGAATATTACGAAATGTAATCTCTCACCAGCCTGTAACCGCTAGGAGATGCATCCTCAGGTGGCAGATAGGGGAAAGCTGGCCAGATGTGGAGGGTAGGAGGGAAATAAAATACCTCTCGCAGACCAACAGGAAGCAGCGTCTGACTCAGAATGGGCGGCTATAAACAGCGTCTGTTCCCTATGTTAAGGGCTGCTGATTTCAAAACTAACCAACCCGTTTGGCAAGCATGGTGTTTGAATGCCAAACCCCTTCCAAATTAAATGAAAGGATGGAAGGGTATGGAAGAGGCCTATATCCAGCAGTGGAGAGATGAAGGCTGAGGAAGAAGAAGAACAATAATCTCTCACAATTTGAACAAAATTTTGTAAAAACTATTCATGTTATGTCACAACAATTGTGTAATTATTTTTTTCGTCTATGAATACATAATTTTTACATTCATGCACAACATATATTTTAGTAAATATTGATTTGGACTTAAGAATAATATATTTATATGGAAGGTTAACATTTCAGTGGATAAATAATCCTTTTCTTGATAATAATTAGGATTTATATTATTTACATGCATATAATGTTGGTCTAAAATTGAAATAAATTATATATGTAAAATTAATGAAAATATCATAAATAATCAAGTAAATTAAATCAATAGTCCTACCCTAAGAATGTTTCTATAATTTTGAATATTCATCGTCTTTTTTCATTATATCTTTCGTCGATGAAAACTCCGCTAATGCCGGTCAAATATTTACACCAAGAACATTATTGATGGCTTGGGCGTTAAAATTTTAGAGATTATTCGTAATTATTATTCATTTTGAAAGTTTAGAAATTAAACAAATTTGCACTCAGGTATTAATTTTCTGAACAATATTACTTTTACTGACTTCTCTTCTCTCAATATTATCGTTACAACCACCCTTATGCCAGTAACTTTAGCTCGTATTGAGATAACCTAATAAATTAATTATTAGCATTTGAACCTACTCTATGTAAAAAATCAACAATATTTTTTTATGTACATATTTTCTTAGAACACAATTACTGGATTTAATCCCCAGAAGGATAATTATTAATTAAAATGAATTATATAAGTCTCATAAATGAAGCTATTTATAAGGGAAACGTGTGTAGAAGTCTTTGATATATAAGTTTAAAAAAAAATTATATCTGGATATACTTATTGTGGAATTGGTGAATGTTGCATTGTGTAAAGTGATCATTTAAGCCTGCTCATACAAGTCATAAGCTCGGGCGATCCTATAAAGTCTTCCACACACGTTTCCCGTATAAACAGCTTCGTCTGTTGTGAGACTCCTATAATTTATCTTAATTAAAAATGGTACTTTTGAACGCAATGATTGTCAGTTTAATACATCACCTGTCGATGAAAGATTCTGTTACTCTCGAAACATAAAAAGTAAAATATAAAATTACTATTTTGCTCACGTAGAGGTAATAAAGTTAATGATTTTCATCTAATTTACACCAAGTGGTTAGACAAAAAATTGTTTTAGGCGATTTATAAAATGCTCCTACTTCGTAGCGTCGTGGTCCGCGGCAAAGGAGGAGATCACTCATAGCAGCGCTGCCCAACAGACGAAGGCTCTGAGTGGAGGTATTTAGACGGTAGCAATTAATATCAGAACGGTGCGGCAATTAAGTATCGAGAAATAACACGGCTATCTGTGCTGTTCACATTAATATACATTAGGGTACATCTACACAGCGCGTTGTCAGGAATTAAAATGATTTATTCAAGTATATGGGTTACATTACATTACTCAGCAAGACCGAGTGATGTCGAATGAAAAGCTTTTCTTCTGCTGAAATATTTCATTTTAATTGCGGAATAATTCAATGTTTCAGTAATGCTGAATGCTGTAGAGGTGTCAACTATTTGTAAGCGAGGGGAATTTAATTATAAAACAATTTACAAATTGTTACATCTGTGATTAGGCAGACAGCTTTGTGGACGGTTCAGTAAATTGCTTTTTAGAATAATTGATGAAAAATCGCCTTCTCCGCGGGACGCTGCTCGGTAAACGGGAAGATTGTATTATTATTAGTTTATTTCACAACGAATCTGACAAAAGTTAATTTTTAATGTTGAACGATTTATTTGATATTAAGTAAATATTATAAATTAATAAAACCTAATGAAGTGCTTTTCCAATTTGACGGGGACAAATATCTTAAACAAACTTTTAAATCATTTGCTTTAGAATTTAAATCAATAAATTGTCGTTTAAAATATTGCCTTATTTTCAGCTTGTTTGAGCTATTAAAGATAATTAGTTAACGCTCATTAATATTAGTGAGTAGATTGTTGTTGTAGCGGTTATGAGTCTTACCTAGGGTTCAAGATATCGGCGGTTTGAGCCCCATTCCAGGACACCAGAAAATTAATCCTATTTTCGTAGCACAAGCGTTTAGCTTAATTTGAAAATAGTAAAAATGAGAAGCAAAACATTCGTTTTCACCTTGTTGTAGAAATTTATAGAGACTGGGAGAGATTAAATCTCTTGAAATGTGATGTTGATGAAAATTTGGTGGAAAAAACGAAAAAAATGACGATAGATTAATCATGAATACGATAGTGAATAGACGCGAGATATATTTTTTTTAATTTTCGGACACATGAAATTCACAAACATGATAATAGAAAGAAAGATAAAATGTAAAAGAAGAGGATGAGCGGGGGCAACATCAACCAGTTGCTTTTAACCAGCGTGGTGTGGAGGAGCATACGTAGAAGTTACCGAAAGGTAAAAGACCTGGCGCAGACGAACAGGGCTACATCGTCAGGGTATTGGCCTTTAAGAAGAATAAGGGATAATTTTTTTATGCTTTGGAATCCTAATTTTGTGGTCGGGCGTAATTATTAATATTAAATACTTTGTAACAAAAACTAATAAAATTCGGTGACTAATTTAACTTCGACCGCTTTTGATTATTTTTGTCAATCTTCTTCCGAAACTCCCAAAATGAAAGATACCCTTTTTGCATATTTGATATTACACATCTTAAAAAGTACATAATACAAATAAACAAGAGATTCATAAAAAATAACAGAATTTACAGAAAAATAGATTAAAGTAAAAGTATTTAGAAAAATGCAATAAGTATGTATATAAAAAGATATGTAAATGTTTATGCATCAGTTAGTGTGCACCTATTATGGTAAAGTACAGTGGCATTTAAACTGCTTGGCGACAAATTAATCAAAATTTGAACCAGAGCTAGCAGCAGAAACTTGGCTGGTAGATTTCTGCCCATGTTATGAGTCTAAAATGTTCAAGCAACCATGATAGTTATGGGGATATGCAATATCAAAGTTTGTATTTTTTTTCAATATTTCTGACTTTTTTTTGCAAAAAGTTGTAGTATCATTACGAAAATTATCATTATGAAAATGTAGTATTATTATGAAAAAGAAAAAAAAGAAAAAAAAAGATGTAGTATTATTATGAAGAATTCATTTCCTTAAAACTTAAATAATATGACAAAGACCTTGTAAAAAAACTTTTTTCAATTTTTGCTAGGTTTTCATCCTTTTATTCATCTTGTATTAAAGCGAATGAATTTTTAATAATTGACATTAGTTACTGTAATGATAGTTAAGTTTTTCAAAAAACAAGTCAGAAATATTCTAAAAGAAATGCAAACTTTTATATTGCTTATCTCCATAACTATTGATATTAGGTCATGGTTGCTTGAAAATTTTAAACTCATTAAACAGGCAGAAATCTACCGGCCAATTTTCTGCTGCTAGCTCTGGTACACCCTGTATATATTGTGAAATAAATACCATATTTCAAACGCAACACATGTCAAAATAATACTCTTACTATTCTTGAAACTACACATCTGGAATAATTATTTAGTACTTAAGTAGAAAGCGTTGTTTTTTATTCAACCTGTAGAGGACGAGTGATAAACGCATTTTTCGTTTGAGTTCTTTTATTACGTTAGTACAGAAGTAGGTACGCGCTCTACACCTTTAAATGCAAAATTCGTAATATTTTTTCATCTGTTCTTCACCTGAATAGATTAATTTGCAGTCGACGATAAATCAGACTCCATTGAAATGTTACAATTGTACCACAGTCCCTTATGAATAATACATTAGCCAAATGACTGATATTTTTTTTATATTTCCAACGTAAATCAGAAGCATCTCTTGTCGGTTCATGTAATGGCCGATGTACGGGAGTGCGGTAAGAAAAAATGGAACATGCTGATTGAAGACACTTTGTAGAAACATCAACTCGCATAGTTTTTGTTCATATTTATACAGTAAAAACATACTGTAGTATGGTATAAATATTTTTGATAATTAAATCAACTCAGGTAAATCAATCAAAATAATGTAGTCACCACCACTTAAATGATAGTCCAACCTATAACAGAAACTATTTTAGGAATATTAAAAAGAGGGCATATTTGCTTGAATATTTTGGCTCATCCTTCAACAAAAAATTCAAGATCCTTGAATCCCCCAACATTGATTTAAAGGTTAGGAAGAACTTGATTAGAACTCTTGTCTGGAGTGTGCTGACGTATAGCAGCGAAACATGGACCATCGGTCAGAGCATGTAGAGCTGGCGGCCTTTGAGATGTGGTGCTACAGACGCATGGCGAGGATCCATTGGACAAAACTTATTCGAAACGACGAGGTGTTGAGCAGGGTGGGCGAAAAGAGGTGGCTCCTGAACAGAAGCGCCCAACAACGAGCAATTTGGATAGGCCGTAATATAAGGCATCCGGGCTCGCTTTTTACCATTATCGAGGGAAATGTTGAAGGCAATAATCGTAGAGGCAGCCCGATATCAAGCTACGTAGATCAGATTATCAGAGATGTGCGCTGTAGTACTTACCAAGAAACGAAGAGGCTGGCAGGTAACAGAGAGGAGTGGAGAAATTGAATGCTTGTTGCAGAATAATCCTAGGATTGCGACCCAAAAAAAAAATTAGATTGGAGTCCATCTGTAAAGTATTGTGGACTATCTCTGTTATATCCTGAATAATAATAGCGTTTTCGTAATCAGTAGACGCTGCTTTTCATACTGGGGATTTTGGGTGCGATTTCCGATTATGCCACAACTGTGTGATTTTATTAATGTTTTTGTGAAATATTTAGCTTCATTTATTGGGTTTGTTAAAACTTTAAAATTTAATTTAAATAATTATTACAATGAATTAGGATCGCCAATGACAAAACGTAGACGTGGACAACCGGCCGCCACTTGGTTGACGACGGTCGAAAAGACCTAAACGAAGCTCTACTCGACGACAACACAAAACCGTGGGCAGTGGAGAAAGCGGACAAGGAAGAACACAATTGCATAATATTTGGTGATTATCCCAAAAAAAAAAAAAAAATAAGCATTCGTTTGTAAATATTTTACTTGAACTTTGTTAAACTTATGGTCCGCTTAATTGACCTACTGTGTTTGCTACTTCTAACAAAATTTGAAGAGAATTTTTATCTTAACGACATTAAATCAGCATTAGACACTGAAATGGAAGTAATGAAGATAATATTGCAGCTGTAAAGCTCATGTTACAGAAGATACAAATATATCAATTCACAATATCGTTCGAAAGAATTAGGACCTTCAACAATGACAAAATTGTGATATTTTACGAAAATACTTATGTTTAAACCCTAATAAAATTGCGTTAATTCAAGAACTGAAACCACTAAGCCCTCGAATCTATCGTGAATTTTCTGATTGGGGTCTAGATAAACATGAAATTTATCATAATTTTGCTAAATATATCACTTTTTCGGATGAAGAACATTTATGGTTAAATGGCTTTGTCAATACAACAAATTGTCATTTTTGGTGTGGAAGTAATTCACAAGAGATTCAAGAGAAGCCTTTGCGACCATATAAAGTGACTGAATAGAGTGGTTTTTGCATGGTGGTACCATCGGCTCATGTTTTTTTTTTTATAAATGGCGCTGAAATCGCAGTTACAGTGAATGCTGAGCGATATCGTCTTTTGTAACCAAAATTTGATTAATTTTATTTGAATTACATGTGGTTCGAAAAATAATAATATCGATTATTTTAACAAAAGCGTTTCTAATGACAGGCATAAAAAATCGCACGTAATACGCAGTCAGCATGCACACAGGTTTAAATGAAATTCACAGTTTAAACTGTCGTTACCATAATGCAAGTAAATAACCAGTCGGCCACAGCCCTAAGACGGAGAAATTGACACTTAAAAAATTAAGTTAAGTGAATTTTTAATTGAGATTATCTATACGGGAAATTTGGTATGGAAATCTTTATTGGTTGGCTAAGGACTTACTTTAAGGCCGGCTTAAATCACTTTACACAATGCAACGTTCACCGATTCCACCTCACATCTATCAAATTCGGAAAGTTGTATACATGTTATTTATTTACCTCATTTACATTATAACAATATTTTTATATGTTTGTTCTTAGAACACAATTTTGAGAAACGTTTTTGAAATCTTTTATAGTGAACGTTGCATTATGTAGAGTGATCACTTGAGCCAGCTTGTATAGGTTATAAGCCCAAGGCTATCACAAATAAGACTTCCATATACGTTTCTCATATAAATAGCCTCGTCTCTGTATATAATATGACGGATTTAAAAGCAAAGGCAGCAATATCCAAAAAAATTTAAAAAAATGTTTTGAATGCAGTCACCGAGGATAACTTATTTAGAATTTACTTCCAAAATCGAGTTTCCTATAAATTTACAGGCTATAATTTATAAAAAAATCTCGAATTCAATACATTATTAATTAGTAATCCTCGATGACTGCATTAATTTTTTTGGAATATTGCTGCCTTTGCTTTTATACTCCTCATATAATCTTAATTACTCATTTACATTATTTGATACCTTCGATATCGTCACCTGTCCCTATATCGACAAAACCCAGTAATTGTGTTCCAAGAACACGCTAAAAATATGAAGTGTATGGTCTTCACGCTCCCTTTCCAACCCCGCCTCTGAATTAGCTCCATAACTTATCGTCCGCAGATCGGATGAAGGATGCGTTGCGAGCTCCCCCAGCCACCGCGGCGGTTCCTGTGAGCGATTCGGTTATCTCCTACCCCGGGGGCTCATTACGATTAGGTATCGGAGATCAGATCGGTCCGGCTGCTGTATTCGATTTGGTTTTGTATCGCGGAGAATCTCATGACCGCTGGCGAGAAGAGAATGCCATCAATATTGTCCGAGCGCCCCGCATCAGCGGTGGCATTGCGCACCGCCGCGGCCCGGAACGCGCACCTACAACAGTGATAGTGATGTGCCGCTAAAATTTTATCAACCGGCTCTCACCTTGGTAAACACCAACCCCCAATTATTATTTTTTTTTCAATTAAAAAATGTTATCGTACATTACAAAATTATTTATAAATTACATTATTTGTCCCAGCTATAATAATTTCACTGTCTGTCAGTCGCCGTGAAACGTTTATAACTTCTTTATAGTAAAAAAAATTTTTTTACGTAAAAATTTTGCGTAAAAAAATTACGTAATTTTTTTTACTTAAAATTGTATTTTTTTACGTTAACATTTTACAATTTTTTATATATATAAATAAATAATTATTCCTTAGGAACCGACATGTAAAAGTGCCATCATTTTTGACGGGTTACAGCAAGTATATTACATAAATTCTTTCAAATTGGTGTTTTGATTTTTAACCGACTTCAAAAAAGGAGGAGGTCCTATGTTCCACTGTTTGTATTTTTTTGTATGTATATTCACAGAGTTCTCTGTCAATTGTGGAACCATTTTCATCATTTTTTATTCGATTAAATATACTCCTGAGGTGGTCCCATTGTCACCAAGTCAGGATCTGATCAAGGTATCCCAGGTAAATCGAGGGCAACCCTCAGATTTTATAAGCACGCATTAGGTGTTTCATATTTTTTTTCTAAAGCTATTCAAGTATTTGCATCTGGTAGTCATCAATCATCTCATGTTGATGAGCTGGTGATGGAAAATACAATACCTTAACGGTTAGGAGTCGGAGGATAATTCTTTATCATAGGTACAAATAGACCAATAGCTTTAAGGTTATTCAGATGAGCTGATGATGGAAGGTAAAACTCCATAACGGTTAGGAGTTAGATCAGCCGTACTCAACGGGTCCGCGGGTTGAGTATGGCTGATCTAACTCGGGCAGTTGGCTGTCAGTCAATCGTCCGATACGCAGGACCCGTTATCTCTGCAGCCACTTCCTATAGCTCGCCGTTTATTCGCTGGTAATCCTTGTGATTTGAGTAATGAACAAGAATTCATGGAAGACAGGTATCAAGAAAGTTAGGGTCTCCACACGATGGCGGAGCATATTCACATCATACTGTTGGAAAATTTACTTCAGCGAGATTATCCTGTAAAACGCACTCAAATTTAATTTTTTTAAATGACATTTTAAATTGAGCATCATGATCTTTTTATCTTATTCTGTTAATTTAGAATAGCCCGATTAAGTCAGAATGCGATTGTTTTTATATTAAATGTTATTTTATTATGCGTGAACAGAAAAATTATGGTTGTAGAAGAAAATGGTTTAAGTCCCATTCCAGAAGACCAGCAAGTGAATCCAATTTTTATAGCACAAGCATTTAAATTATTTGAAAATAATAAGAATGTTGATGCGACACAACTGCGTGTTTACATCTCTATATTTTTTTAAAAGAAAAAAAATTATCGTTAAAGTGATACACCTCAAAACTAAAGATGATGGAAAAAATCTTATTGATGTCTTTTTAAATTAGCCACCCAAAAAGGTCTCACTTTTTAGACAGCGAAATACGTGTCAGTTAAATTAATTGGACACGACAAAACCACGCGAGTCTTACAAAATTTAATTTTATACAATAATTTATTTTAATATCTAAATTGAATAATTTACAGTTATTTTAAAAGGATTATATATCTGGTATATATTGAAATCAGTAAAATTTTATTTCATATGTTTGTACAAAACAAGTATTTCAATATTTTGATGACTTTATCCATTTGGTAATAAACATAATTTTTTAACACAGATTTATAGAGTTAGTTGATGGATGCATCGTTTCGTTTTTTCTACAGTAGGTACTTTGCAAAAATCAAGACATGTCAATAAATAAAACATTTTATTTAAATGAAAGTAAATTTAAAAGTTTACAAACAAATTAAATGAACACCAGAATACTGTATCGGATTACAAAGACAAAGATTATTTATAGCGGAAATGATTTATATATAAGACAGAGTGTAAATTAGACTCCGAGGCAAATTAACATATATTTGAAAGGAGTTTATACGGAGAAGGGGCGGAGCCGTGGACCCGGTTATTTATTTATTTATTCCCATATTTCGTTTTGTCCCACACAATCGACGTCATTCAATGATAATAATTGTCCTTTTCCCTACGCCGTGGAATTATTAAATATATAATTCTGGTTCGGAACAATGCCGCATTATAAAGCTGGCCTGTCGACGGTCTGTCGAGGACTCCTATTGTCTTAAGACCTGAGCAGTGGAGCAGTCTATCCGGCAGAGTAACAATAGTGTCACCCGTCGATAGTCTAGCCTTCACGTCCGCTCCTTCCCAAACTGTTGGCTAATTTTTTATTCACATCAGATCAACATCCTTTAATTAGATGACAGAATTATTCTTTTTAGAGGGCGGCGCTGTTAAAAGCTTTAACAACCAAAAAGCGTGCATGAGAAGATGTACGAAAATAGATGAGGCAAAAGTGGTACACCAGGATAGAAAAGGATACACTACTTTATGGCTATGTAACATGAGTGTTTTATAGCCGCGTGTGGAATAGATCCTGAAAACCAAGAAATCGCGGCCCATGAACTGGCACAATGGTGCCATAAAGTACACTGTGCCAGGGAAATAAGCGAACACAATAGAGCCGATGCAATTTCCGAAAAAGAAGAAACAGGAAGGAAGAGGAGGAAAACCCTTCTCTCAAAACCACACTACCCACCGAATGCATGTGTATTCGGTTCCAGAATAGGGCTCATATTATGGCAGACGTTATCTTCGCAACGAAGGACCGCCGAAGAAGACTTATTTCTAGATTTTTTAAATCTTCCAATAAAAAGAATAGATCTAAAATTATAGACAAAATAATAATAGAAATTAACTTAATACTGAAACTGGTAAAATTTACTCACACATATCAAACTCACCCTCAAGCTATTGCGAATAATTGACCAGACCAACTAATATGAACATTATTATCCATTAGGTAACTCGAACACTCGTTCCGATGTATTTAAAAATATAAAAAATATTCAGAGATACGATTTATTAGAATCTATTCATCTATTCATTTATGAATGGCAATAAAATATTTTAGCCTTGTCATTGAGAGGATTTCTGAAATACATTTCTATTACCTTTATTGATTTTCAGTAAGAAAATTATTTTGGATGAAATGTATTTTTAAGATTCGCAGAAATGCTTACTACGTCTTAGGTCCTCCCATTGTGTGTTTTCAAATATTACCTAGAATCAGACAAATATCATCTAGAATCAAATAAATATGTAGATATTAAAAATAATCAATAATTTTTATTAATTTGAAAGAAAAATAGAGATACGAACACGGAAGACGTGTCGCATCAATATTTTTCCCATTTTTAAATTTTCTATGAAAGTAGAACTAACTTGCTGTCTCCTGGAGCGGGGCTCGAATCACCAACCACTGGATCACAAGGCGAGAGTTGTACCCTATAGACCGACTGACCGAAATAGAGATAGAAATATATGAATGATTCCTGATTTTGAACATATATATAGAACATTAAAAAAATCGATAACCTGTGGATGTTTCTTCGATGGAATTGGTGAAAGTTGCATTGTGTAGAGTGATCACTTATGCCAGTTCATAGAGGTTGTAAGCCCTGATCCATCATATAAGAGACTTTTCCCATATATGAATTAGATTGATTTTTATAATTTATTAATTTATAATTTATAATTGATGAGATTTCTATAATTTATCCTTAATTAATTAATCATCCCTCTGTGGACAAAATCCAGTAACTGTATTTTTAAAACACACTTTCGTATAAAATATTGTTAAATAATATTTTATAGATTGAACATTTTTACTTTTCGGGATTTAATAAATATTTTATAAATCTTTCTATTTTCTACATCTAAAACGCCTTCGTATATTATTAATTAATTTAAATAAAAATTTCACGGTTCACCGTTTAACGACCACGGGTCTAATCTGTGGTACTAGGCGTATACGAAAATCTTTTTTATTAACCCTGCGATGCAGGTATAATAATTTGGGGATGTAGCATGTAAATTTCAGAGTAAATAATTGTAAATGTCTTCATCGGTAAATAAAAAGATTAAACATTTCCGGTGATTTTCAACGTGAAAGAATAGACTTACGTAGGTATCTGTTTATAAAATTTGGAATAATAATTATTCTAATTGTTTAAAAATAACTTCATCGTATGTCAAAATTCATGACTCGTATCTTTTTGATTGACGTATTGAGATTTTTTTTTTTTTTTGGGTAAAAAGTAATTTGATCTTTGATAAAGAATTTCGCCAATCTGAGATCATTACACAATTCTGTTAATTTAAATATAAATCGTTGCCTTAACTAACACGTAATTCAAATTTGTCAACTTTACAAAAAAAAGGAAAAAAACTTATTACCTTTACTAATGAACCTTAATATGTTCAAGTCATTATTAATTAGCCATGCTCATTTTACTCCCATTTTACTGTCTTTTTAAAAATAACATTTTAGTGCATATTATTTAATTATAATGTCTTCCAAGATATACATAATATAAAAACCATAGAATCCTGACGTACCTACGTACTTACCTTTTTCTCACTTGCTCTCATAAGATACAATCCCTAAAGAGTGAGGCAGATGTATTACGATGAGCACTACACGAATCAATCATCATGTTGTCATCATGTTGATTTTTAAAAAATGAGTTATTAATGAAGGCAACGAAATTCGGAACGAAAAACTGTAACATAATCATCATTCAAGATATTATATTATAGATGTATTACAGAGATGAAATTATATATTTTTTTGGGAAAGTAGGTATGGAAGTATTTAGGTATTCATAGGGCTCACGACCTGCCGTACGGCTGGCTTAAGTGATCACTTAATTTCCCATAAAAAATATAATTTCGTCTCTGTGAGACATCTATTATGATGTCCCTGTGACAAAATCCAGTACTGTGTTCTGAAACATTTGGACAAACTCAAAATATTTATAATAATCGTTACAAATTAACCTACTCTGGCGAAAGCGTATTATAATTTTTAACTCTAAGCACAATTACTCAATGACGGTTTGAATTACTACTGTCTCATTTTTCGCCCAAAATTCCTGAAAGACAGATTAATGCAATCGTGTTACGAAAATTATATCCATCCCTTGGAGGGCTTATAGGGCAACTCATATCTGACCAGAATATCGAAATATTACTTTAGTTAAAAAAAATTACGCCACAGCTACAAAATTCCATTTTCTATGATTGTATTTTTGGTAACGCAATCCTGAATAGTCCTACTATTGATCACAGTTTAGTAAGGTACCTATAAATTTACAATTTAAATGAAAGAAACTAATTGATTAAAGCGGAAACTCTGTGCGAAGCAACTACAATTCCTAATCTGAATTGAATTTCTTAGTCGATGCACCATTCATATTTTTAGTTCGTAACGTCATCAGTTTTGATGCAATCAAACATCTTATAAGCTGCCAAAAACGAACTTAATTGAAAAAAACGTTGAAATTGTGAAAAATAAAATTTTGGAAAAGTTTTTATGGGGGCATCAAAAATACATTATAATTCAATTTTTTTACGTAACTTTTTTACACACAAAATTCATTTCATTATCATTGTTTACCGCGTACATTGGTTAGTTATTTTTCACAAACAAATTATGAGAAAATTTCAAAATGGCTGTTCCGTTAAGATGTTCCGTGACGCGCGCAGCTTGTGGAGATAATCATGTCGCCAGGGTTTGAGTAAAATGAAAAAATGAATTATTTTCTTGTTAAATAATGTAATGTCTATGCATATCGAAAAAAATGTTTTTCTGCAAATGACATCATTTTCAAAATTTTCTTTAAAAAAATCTATGCAACAACGTAGATATAATGTTTTTAGCATGTAATATGCAAAATTAAAAAAAATGGCTTATTGATTTTTTAAATATTTTTCTCACCAGTCTGAAAATGAGATTTCGAAAAAAACACAAAAGAATAATGAAATTCGTTCAAAAATTTAACTACCACGCAAGCTTCAACTTGCTATAACTGAGGTCAATTTTTAAATTTTTGAATCAATGATGACTGAAATTATTTTGAAAACTTCAAGCTATAAGATAAATAAAAATAAAAAACATTTTTTATAAATATAGTAAATAAATAATTTGTGATATCTTAACTTTTTTGGCCTTGTTCTTTCTTGCAATTTATAAGCCTTAAATTGATATTTCAGCTATTTAAGTGATGGACGACAAACACAATGGCAGATAATTTCATTCAAGAAAAGGTACGTTCATTGTTCACTTGACGCGAATCTGACCTGTAACCCCATCAACATCATCAAGTGCAACTCTGACCGTGTCACGGCTCCCGATAAACTCTCTTTATACAGGGTGTAACAAAGCTATTCCACAATATTTTAAAGATCCTGTATTAATTATAAGTCAAAAATTTTGAAACAACAAAGTCCTAATACCAATAGATATGGAATTTGCATTTTTTTCAATATTTTTAATTTTCCTTCTGTTAAACGTTGGAGCATCATTTAATATATATAATATATTAAAAACTTATTTACTTCAGTAAAGGTCAAATCAAATGATTAAGGCCGAAGTCACACTAGGCGTATCTTTCGTCGCGTCTACATACTACGCGGATGATCGGTCGTTCCGCCGGCGGAACGCTCGCTTCGGCGTCTGTTTGGTTCTCCACCCGCGGAACTTACGTCAGCGTAAAATCGGTGACGTCGCGTCTCATGTTTTTAAATACAACGCGCCACATTCGACGGATTGTCCGCACGTGTGTTTGTTCTCCACGCGGTCCGCCGCGGAATATTGTATGTGACTGCTAAATTCGGATGCGGATTTGACGCGACGGTAGAAACGCGTAGTATGGCGCCAACTTTGAAACTTGAATAAATTTGAAAAATAATTTTTTGACTTGTACTAAAGCGACTGAAATTTTAATTTTTAATGAAGGTATCTGAACCTGAAATTCTAACGTTTTACAGAAAATAATTTTAAAAAAATATAAAAATGCAATTTGAAGTGCTTTATATCCATAACTAATGTATAAAGACATTGTTCATGGGAGCTTTTAATTCTTTTCTTTATTTGGCATAAATTTGCATGTTGAACAATGGAGTTCTTTAGAATAGGTCAGTATCCTAATAATGTTGGTTATTTTTCCAGTTATGGTATTTTTTAACCGGTGACACTCTAACCGTTATGTGAGATTTGTATCTGAGTGCGTCGATGATTGGTAACTGATTTTATGTAAATCGATGTAAAACCATCGCTACTAGACAACAATTATATCTTGATTATCAATCATAGATAAAATCAGATACAAATCCCAAATAACTGTACCAAAAATAACTGGTTAAAATAACGTTTTAATCATCACTATTTTTCATCCACTGTGTTGACTCCCACATTTTTGCTGATATTCTTGCAGATACCCTATGTCTATTAAAAAGTCATTCCTACACAACATCCATTTTTCTCACTTGATCCTGATTCCCGTAGAACACAAAAAATGATTTTACCCTTTTGTACCTAGATTAGTCTATATTTAATTGTCCTGAAGAAGGTTGAGTCCAACCGAAACTAGTTGACAAATATATATTGATAAAGTGGTTTAAAACATAGTATTTAATTTATTCTTAAATATCTTATAATTTATTCTAATTTTATAATTTATTAAATAATTTATTTTACATAGTATTTTCTACATATTCAACGGCGCTGCAATTAAAATGCAAATATCATCTGCAATTTTCATTTGTTTCCATACAGTAGGTGGATGTTTATTTTTCAACGATACAGCGATTGACGAATGACGGACGCAGCGGTAATATAATTTAATTCAAGAAAAGGGTACGGCCTCTATCCACTTGGCGCGAAGCTGACCTGCGACCCAATCACCAGCGGCGGATCCTTGACCGACGGCCGTGTCCCGGTTCCCGATCAGCTTTCTTTATATCCCCGATCAGTCCACTGGACGCTGTCACCGGCGGAGTGATATATTCGTCCGTGTCCCGTGCCGCCCGCCCGCCCAATAATCCTAAATCATCGTGGCCAGGATATTTAGATCACACGCCAGACAGCGGGTGACGCCGCAGATGTGGTTGCCGCGCCGGCGTGTGCGAGCGCGGGGCGAGTGGCGTGGCGTGGCACGCGCGCAGGAAGTGACAGCTTACGCGCCACTTGTGCAGATCAATGGTGCAACGCGCCTGCGTTCCGGGCCGGAACACTCAGCCATATTTTTTAATTCCGCTTTCAGTTTTTTGCAATGCCAAAATGTATGTAAGTTGAGCAGTAATAATATATCAACGATTTTTTATCGTCGGGGTCACCGTCACCATCTTCATCATCATTATCAATATCTCAATCATCATTGACATAATTATCATCATCATCATCTTCATCAATGATGATATCATCATCTTTTTTATCTTCATTATCGTTGTCATCTTCATCAACATTATCATCGTTTTCATCTTCATCATCATCATCGTCATCATCATATTATTCAACCTTTAAAACAAATCTGATTCATGATTTTGCAAGTCTCCAATAATTTTATTTTAACTAACTAACTAACTAACTAACCATCACGCCGTTTCCCTGCAGGGGTAGGCAGAGAGGATTGAACGCCAAACTTTTCTATCCTGGCACACCACTTTTGCTTCGGCCACATTCATACATCTTCTCATACACGTTCTACGGTTGTTGCGGCTTTTAACAGGGCCATCCTCAAATACTTGTAGTACCTGATCGTGCCAAGTCTTTTGCGGACGCCCTCTATTCCTGTTGCCTTCAACATTCGCCTCATATATTTTCTTAACCATCCTTTCCTCGTTCATACGTTCCACATGACCAAACCATCTTCAATATTTGATATAAGTTACGTTAATGATGGTCCAACATGTTACAAAAAATCAGTCAGAAATATTGGAAGAAAAAGCAGATTTGAAGTCACTTACCTTCATAACTTTTGATACGAGGACATTGTTGCTTGAATACTTTCGACATACAATTTAAGTAAGAATCTACCTGTAAAGTATTACCAACCTACACTTACATTTCCAAACTTTTCAATATGTGATTAAAAAAATAATCATAAATCATTTATTACAAACTGGCGCAGTAGTTTAAAGAAATTCCTTATTAAATACGAATAACCCTTCAATAATGCTGCGATCAAATTGGATATTGGGAGTGCTCGAATCGTGACGACGAATATCTCTTGCCAGGGTAGCAGCTCAAATGAACGCGTAGCAAATTGCTACTCGCCCATTCCACGTCCAGATACCTATTACAATGGCCACTTCAATTAGTCGGGAATGCGACCAAGTATTCCGATTGTGATAAAAGCCTTTCACGCACGCAGTACCGGTTGGGCTGGCTGGACTCCTGGCAGCCGCTGACGGCCGACGACGTGAGCTGGCTGCGAGACGATTGATGAATGAATGAAAAAACGATAGCTCAATGAATGGACTGCGCCTACATACCTGTAGCGCGTCATTTGTACTAGCTCACAGGGTGACCCCTGGATCACAAAGTGACTCCCTAAAATGCACTTTTCCCGGATCAAAAAGTTACTCCGCACAGGAACCTTTTAAGCCGATTCTATTTCCGAAAACATCTAAAACATTTTTTTTTATACACATAAAATTAATCAAAATTTACCACGCTTATATTAGCTTCACCTTTTTGCTTGTCTGTTTGTCCGTTTGTCTGTTTTTCGGACGAAAACTTATAATCGATATTTCACCCGCTTCTCAATGTCAAAACAAATTTCGCACACATGACAATACATGAGTCAATTATCAGATTCACTAATTAATCAATTAATCTATCATAATTTAGTGATTTTGAATGAAATTATATACTTCACAAGCGCATTCAGAAAAAAAGAGTTAGATATAAGTTAATTAGCTTACCAAAAGATGGCGCTAGTTTTCTACTGAAATGATTTTTTACGCTACGATAATTTTGAAACTAAAAAGTAAAAAACTATTTATTACATGAAAATAAATTTTATTAAAAAACCACGCTTAAATTTTAATGTACAAATAAAAGTGTGGGAGCTTTCCCTCCATCTATATGAATATCGATAGCGCTCACCTTTAATTTCGAGAGTGAAGCAAAATTTTTTATCCGAAAATTATTTTTTTACTTTTTACACGTAAGTATAAGCGTGGTTTTTAAAAAAAACTATATTTTTTCATGTAATTTTTGAAAATAGACTTCCAAGGTAAGTTCTTACTTTGTAATCATATAATTAATGAATTAATTTAATAATTTAGTTTACACTACTTTATTAGATTAAAAATTACAAAATTAACAGGTTTCTCTTCTTAAGGATGAGTTATATACCTACTAAGGTTAAAATATTATGTAGATTAACACTAGGAAAGGGTAAAGAAAAAGGATTGGAAGGGGAGAGGGGGTTCGAAAAAGTTAATTATACATTACCAAATTATAAGAAGTGGACGGTTAAAATGTTAAGCAAGAATTTGAAAGAGAACTGTTTTCAAATTATATTTAATTATTACTATTTAATGTCTGTATTTGAATTAAATTTAACACTTTTTCTAATCTCCAGTACCTATTTCTAGATAATTTATTTGCGAAACAAGTTATTCGGAAATATTAAATAATATTTATTTTACATGTTAATAATGTTTGAAATAAGATAGTAAGGAATCGTTAGATATATATAAATCATGTTAAAATAACTGAAATATCACAAATAACCAACAAAATTAACCCATCAGTCAAGTAGTAAACTAGCTACTAGTAATATGTTTAAATTTTTAATTTTTTAAATGATTTTATTTAAACAAAAAGTTTACAAAGAAAATGTTTGTTTTCAAAACCGGTTGGATAAATATATAAATATATATATCTAAGGGATTGCGAGTATTCTAGAAGTTAATATTTTCCACCCGAGCAACATAAGATATTTTCGCTTATATTATATTGCGTATTATATATAAGATATTAAGCAAGATAAGATATTTATATACTAGTGTATATAAATGTCTTAGTATATAAATATCTTTAATGTCTTAAATTGATTTTTTTAATCCAATAAGCAATCTTTAAATAACAATTGCTAAAAAAATTTGAAATTTTTTATTTTAATTGCTCTCAATTTCACAAAAAAGGTTCTTTTCCAAATCGGATTTACTACATTTTAGTTTTTACGCGGCCAATATTTTTTTAAATAAATTTCCCACAAAAAGAATAAGACTAAATAATCCGCTCCTTTTAAAAAATTACCCAATTTTTACATTTCATTAATCATAATTTTAGGCTCCTTCGGCGGTAGAACCCCATATATCCGTTATTGTGTGATTAATTTTATCTTATCGTCTAATTGCAATTTTGTAATAAGTACTCGAAGTAAGTATACGCAAGACTAAGAATTATTACTTGATCGTTGCTAGAATCAAAGTCAAGCCTGCGGTTATAACTGCAAGCATTAATATTGTGGCTATCAAATGCACATCAGTAGATAACTTTGTATGCATTACAGCAAATTCCAGCACACGTTTAATTTTCAAGAAGTTTAGGTTAGGGTAGGTTCACCATTTTTAGTTTGTAACTCCTTACGTGGTGTTAAAAGAATTTTTTTACTACTATTTTAATCGTCGAGTGATGATCAGAGAAGTTGTTGGATGTGGTAAGATAATAAGACGATGAATCTATCACCAGAATGTCTGATTACCTCAGCGGCAACAGCCCTGATGCTGGACCCTGCAATGGATTCGTGGGGAATGTTGGTCAGAAAGGTCAGGTACACACGGCAGAATAGCCCAAAAAGCAATGCTCGGAAAATTTTGCACGTTCATGTAAACCAAAACATGCCTAATTATTTAATTTGTCAATTAAACAAATTCCCACGCGTGTAATAATAAGAATTGCCTTTTCAAGCTATTAAGTTTTTTAACTTTTTTTCTTAGACGTTCACAACGTCACCATTTCATATTTTACATTAATAATCATTACGCTAATACATTTTTCTGTCCTACTTTTTATTATGATTGTTAAAATATGAAGTTAATTGATAAACAATCAAATTTTTAAACGAAATTTTAGAATCGGTATAACATACAGCTAAGTAGGTTAGATACACTAATCTTATCTGATTCATATGTATTTAATGTGGTTCTATTTAATACCAGTAGAAAGTGCTAAACGAATACAAAATTATTTCATTCTAAATATGCGTGCATATGGCATAAACTCATCGTTAAAAGTATATCTTACAAATAGGGATAATTTATGTAACATTTATTTATTTTTGCAATATTTTTATATGTATGTTCTGAGAAGACAATTACTGGATTTCGGCCACATGGGATATCAATAAAGATAAATTATAGAAGTCTCACAGAAATGAAACCATTTATATGAGAAACATTTATGGAAGAATTTATAGGGTGGGCCCAGGGCTTATGACTTGTATGAGCTGGCTTATATGATTACTTTACACAGTGCAATGCTCAGAAATTCCACCGTAAGTAAATCCATACATTATCAAATTTTTTGAAAAAGTTATATAATGTATGTTATTTTTTTTAAATTATATGTTCAATACTTATTATTTCAATTATTTGAAGGTACTATACTAGAGACATCTATGGTCAGCTATGATTTTGTAGTTGTTAATTATTTTTTATTTTTATTTATTTACTTAATTAATCTATATTTTTTAAATGAAATATTAAGCAATACAATAAATATATAAAACAATTTTCTTAGTCCCTTAAAATTTCAAAAACTTGAAAGAATACTAATTTAGAACATATATGTGGGTATTGCGGTGGAATTGGTGCACGTTGTATTGGGTTAAGTGATCATTTAAGCCATCTCACAGAGATCATAAGCCCTGGGCCTCTCTATAACGTCTTTCGTACCCGTTTTCCATATAAATAATTTCGTCTCTGCGAGACTTCTATAATTTATCTTAATTTTTTAAATTATTAGTTACTACATACATGGATAAAGTTGTTTATTACTACATAGATATAATAAATATTTTTTAAACGGTAGGTTTTCCACTGGCCTGTTTTTGAGAATTACATGAGTAAGTAAAGCATCTTTGGTTTCAGCTAATTTGTAAAATATTACAAGAATTTACAATATAGGTGTACGGTACTTAAAGAAATGCATTAATTAGATAATTATTATAAAAAAAATTAACACACTTTGTATAAACCAAGCATCTTTGGTTTCAGCTAATTTGTAAAATATTACAAGAGTTCACAATATAGGTGTACGGTACTAAAAGAAATGCATTAATTAGATAATTATTATAAAAAAATTTACACACTTTGTATAAACCACATTTTTCAAAGCCTACAATGTTTGCTAATTTTCCGAAAATAATAATTTCGTCCAATCACAAAATTATTATTAATATTAAAGAAAAAACTTTATTATTGTGAAGCTTCAATTTCAGAACACAGTTCTAATAATTTACCAAGGCTGCCATGGTGAAATGGGATAACGCGCCATTCCCGGATAGAGTGGAGGTCCGTTGGTTAGAATTCCGGTAGCAGCTTAAATGTTTTTTCGTTAATTTGTTTTTTCCGTATTCTTATCTTTTTTTCTAATTGATTAAATGTTTTCATAAAGCATAAATTTATTTACAAAATTAATGCTTTATGAAAACATCAACGACAAAATTATTTCACATTTATTCAATATCCATATTTATTATTTTATATTCAGTAATTAAAAAAGTATTGCTATACTGCCCCAATATTCAACGCCCGCAATAAAGAAATAAATCAATTTGTTTTTACCACGTCAGATTAATTGTGATTTACATAAAGGATATCCAAAATAGAAGAGAAAATGATAATATATCAACATCACCATTCCACCCTGTGAGCATTACCTCACACACATTATCTGATCACAGTATCCGACAGTGCCAGGTCCAGTTAAAAACAATTTACATGATAATTTATGGGGTCAAATTAGACACTTCAAAGTGGTACAAGTCGGGACGATCTGTTGCATGTCTGTCTAACTGGCAAATTAATGTGTTTATCTTTAAATAGATACATTACAAGATATGTGATTTTATGCAACAGGGTTTGGGAGTTTAGAGATTTTGCATTATGTCTCTTTGGGGTTTTTAATATTGATGTATAATATTATGATCATGCAATAGTATAATTAATAAACTAACCCGTATCTACAAAAAAATATATGTAAATAATATAAAGAAGAGAATCTAGTTTCCAAGTTGGAATATAAATAAAAATATTTTACATTTTGTATAAGAAGACTATATAAAGATGCTTTAATGACCCATGTCCATGGAACAAGACACGGTGAGATAAATTTCAGAGATTTTACTGAGATAAATCTTACAACCATAAACAAAGATTTAGAATTAGTACAAAAAGAGTAGTATTTATTTTGAAAGGTAGATAAATAGAAGAATTAAATTGTCAACATTTACTTAGTTTTGATGGCTTCTATGAAGACCTTACTCACCTAACCGAAGAACCAAAAAGTAATGCTTGACAGCGAATATTTGAGACACGGCGTTACACAGGCCTAAGAATTTCAGAGATTGCCTCGAATCGAAAATCTTGTCTGTGTAAACAGGCTATGTCGATACATAAAGATTTGAACATATTTAGATATTTAATATAAAAATATATACCGAGACAACTCTGAAATGAATATTTTGAGATTCTAAAAATAAATGAAAGCGGGCCAAATAAATACATCACCAATCTCTTTTTTTTTACTCTGTCAAATTATATAACGCGTAAATTTTTGGACTGAAATGCTTCGTGAAACGTGTCGGTAATGATTAAGAAAATAATGAACTTGCGTGAACGAATATGTTACGACGTTTCCAGTTATTTGATTGTTTGATTAAATTTGTGTTTACATCCGTTTATAGCTTAATTGTGATACAATATTATATGAATTATTTAATACCTTTTAAATATTTTATTTATTTATTGAATATCTTTATTGAATATGAACTCAGCTAGCTCAAGGGTACGTTCATGTAACTGAATTAATTTTATTAGTTTTATACCTCCAGATTACCAACAAGTCGTTAATATTCCTGATAAACACTCCTAGTGTGATATTAAAGTACAATGTAAAAACATTTTGTAAACATTAGGAAGAGAGTATCAGCATCATCACTATTGCCTCACCACTCCTGGTGCATCTAGACTTCCTCAAAGTCTTCCTCCACTAAGAATGTCCTTAGGCTTTCACGACCACTCAGAATCTTCTGGTTTGTGTCTTCTGGGGTTTTATGCCGTGTTTTTACGACCTT
The DNA here is from genome assembly GCA_016648135.1 of Agrypnia vestita. NCBI lineage: Eukaryota > Metazoa > Arthropoda > Insecta > Trichoptera > Phryganeidae > Agrypnia > Agrypnia vestita. The sequence continues at coordinate 7,730 of JADDOH010000164.1, read as the reverse complement.
TCTGGCCGATGTTTCGGATCCCATTGCTGGGTCCAATATCAGGATTATTGTGAGTGTTGGTGTTGTGGTTAAGTATTGGATACTTAACGACAACACCAACACTCACAACAAAACATCAGCCCTGATGATGGACCCTGCAATGGGATTCGAAATGTTTTCGTCGGCCAGAAAGGACGTAAAAACATGGCATTGTACCTCAGAAGACACAAACCAGAAATCTTCCTCCACTGATCACGGTCTCTCCGATTCTGGATCTTCAGGCAGATATGTCTTTGGTTTTCACTCCAACATGGTTTTCTGTATGAACATGTCTTCCTTGGTTTCTTCGCTCTATTTGTCTTGTATTCAACAGGGACTTCATTGTTTGATGTTCAGTTCTCTCCGTATAACCCAACCATCGAAGTCTTCTCAGTTTTATACATTGTATAAATAAGGAAGAGAAAATGTTACAAAGTAAACTTTTATGGCGAAGAAATTAGGAATAATGTTTTATCTAAAATCAACAAATACAATTAAAAATTATACTGTAGATCAACAAGAAATACAAAGATAAATGAATTGATTGCAAGCCTTAAACAATGTTAATTCTATGTGAGTATAATTATTATTTAATATTTTATTATTCTAATATCAGAATCTCTCATCAAAGGTGAAGTTGAGAAATTCTAATACTCTCGAAATTGAATAGTCTATACTAATATATAAAGAGGTAAAGTTTGAAAGTTTGGATGTACGAGGTAATCTCCGAAATTACATCCGATTTCAAAAATTCTATCAGAAATATTTAGAATGGACTTTCGGGGTAGACGTAGATTATATATTATCCCGTTAATATAAAAGGGCTTTTCGTGGTGACCAACTAGAGTCGACGAAAAAATGGTCGAGCAATGCATTTTTTACAAATGTTCCCTTAACAGTAAGAGATATTTATATTCTATGGGGAATATTTACTTTCTATGGAGAAGTTGTAAAACTCAAAAAGTTATATACTAAAAAGTCAATGACATCGTGACGTGCGAAGCCGCGCTGGCACAGTAAATTGCTTATAAAACTATAATTTAACTTACGTAGAGATAACATAGTTTATGTTTTACGCCTAATTTTGTGATAACCGTGAATAATATTTACCACGTTAATGCCAAATTCATAAATAATATAAGGTAGCTATATGAAATACAGAATCATCGCGCAGGTTTAGAGTATATTGGTTCCAAGGTCAACGCGATCTATAACGCGACTCACAACGGTCTATGGTGTGACAGAATATTGCGAACTTTGCTTATGGTAAGCATGTATTACATGTTCGAATGATTGTCAGCTTAGTTTATTAAAGTTTTAGAAGAAATTCCACGAAACTAGCTTCGTCCCCTGTCGCGAGCAAGCGACACAATCATCTGTCTTTATTTCCAGTCTAGACGCTTGGCCGTAATGTGCTACAATTTTAAAACGTGCCGTCTTCATTCATGATAAGTCTTTATCACGGAACTTAAAGTAGACCTGGTCAACACAAGGCAAAAATACAGGTTTATTTCGTGGCAACGAACAATTATCTATTAAACAATATTTTTATATGTTTGTTCTGAGAACACAATTACTGGATTTTGTCTACAGAGGAATAATTATTAATTAAGATAAATTATAGAAGTATCACAGAGACGAAGCTATTTATATGGGAAATGTGTATGGAAGTCTTTATAGGGTGGCCCAGGATTTATAACACGATTTGTAACTAGATCAATCATTTTACACTATGTAACTTTCACCAATTCCACCGTAAGAACATCTAGGCATTATCAAATTTTTGAAAGTTGAAGGTGTATGTTCTACATCAGTTTCTTACAAACATTCGAATGGACTATGCTAAAGACATCTGTTGTCCTTCCCATGACATTACATAGTATACATAGATATTGTAGTTGATAGTGACACATCTATATTTTAAAAGTAAAAAATATTATGCAATAATTTTTTTAAATTTATATTAATAATCGTCCCCCTTTTTTTATCATCCACACTAGAATATGCCTGAAAATTATTATCTTACTTCTTTTTTAGACCATTGCATTATGCAATGATCACTTAAGTTTGCTCATGCATGTTATAAGTCTTGGGCTACCCTATAAAGAATTTGTTACGTTTCCCATATAAATAACTTCGTCTCTATGAAACAATTATTTATTTTGATTAACAAATATAATGCTTTATCTAGTGTCTTACAAATTGTTAATAGAAGTGTAAATAATAATATTGTTACGTGACGTGGGTCGCTCGAAAATGAAATGGCACAATTCGTAAAATAAATCTTTTATTATCGCTTGTACATTATCTCTGACATTTTACAATCGCTCGCAATTCAACACTACTGCTATTTTTTTTATTCAAACACAAAAGAACAGCTCTCTTTTGTTTTTTCTACTCGGGTAAGAACCCTTCTATTTCTTCGCTATTTATTTAATCATGTTAGTTCTTATTTCAACCACTGGGCATACCGGCCCGCCGTTCTGCGCATGTGACACTATTATTATGTTATCTATGTATGACACTTTTCTATGGAACTGTCAAATGTCAACGAATAGCTCGTTACACAGCCTCCCTCTCTCGATATTGTTCGTCCCGAACAGGTTCATTATTGTCTCCATGGTATTTGGTCAACCGATCCAAATGAACTACTTTCATTTTGTTCCTTGGGTTTCGCTGTGTTCGGTATACGACATCATTGATCCGTTTCATGATCTTATAAGGGCCTTCCCAGGGTGCCATTAACTTTGGTGAGATTCCCTTCTTCCGGATCGGGTTGTACAGCCAAACCAGCTCCCCAACGTTGAACCCAGCTCCGTTTCGGTTTAGATCGTATCGTGTTTTCATCTTATCTGTTGCAAATTTAATCCTATGCCGAACATCTTCATGAACGCTCTCCATTCTTTCTTTGAGCCCATCCGTGTAACTTTCTTCGCCATTGATAGTCATGGGTGACCCAAAAAGTAAATCACAAGGTAATCGTACCTCTCGCCCAAAGATTACACTTGCTGGAGAGTGCCCTGTTGTATCATGAATCGCTGAACGATAGGCCATTAAAAATAAGGGTAGATGTCGGTCCCAGTCACGTTGCTGTTTACCGACGACCTTTGTTAAATGCTGCTCCATAGTTCTGTTAAACCTTTCAACCATGCCGTCAGATTGGGGATGCAGTGGTGTCGTTCTGGTCTTATTTATTTTCAATAGCTCGCAAATATTTTGGAAGACTACTGACTCGAAATTTCGCCCCTGATCGGAATGGAGTTCTAGTGGTACCCCAAAACGACATATCCAATTTTCTACCATCACTCTTGTTACCGTTTTCGCCTCTTGGTTTGGGATGGCATAAGCTTCGGGCCACTTGCTGAAGTAGTCCATCGCAACCAGAATGTATCTATTTCCGTCGTCAGTCATGGGAAATGGACCGGCCACATCGATGGCGATTCTTTCGAATGGAGAACCAACGTTGTAGGTCTGCATCGCACCACGACTTCGCGTCCTCGGTCCCTTGCTCGCGGCGCAGACGTCGCATTTCCGGCACCAGTTCTCGACATCCTCCCGACTTTTTATCCAGTAGAAGCGTTCTCGAACCTTGGCTAAAGTCTTATTGACTCCAAAGTGTCCCCCGGATATTCCTCCGTGAATCTCGAGTAATACGTCGCTTACTCGACATCGAGGAATTATGGTCTGTCTAATAATTGTTTTTCCGTCTGGACTTTCCCATATTCTCTTTAGGAGGCCGTCTTCAATTCTCAGGGAATCCCATTGACCCCACAAGGCCTTTAAAATTATTCCCTCGGCTGCCACCACATGCCACCCGGGACGAGGCTCATTAGTTTCTTTCCAACGCAGGATTGGACCGATACTTTCGTCTTCTTCTTGATCTGCCCGAATTCTTTCTGGGCTCCAGTTGTCGTCCATCGTTACCAACAGCCGTTTAACTTCTGAAGACTCATCTTTTGTTTCAGCTTTGTCACAATGTGTACACGACGAGGTACATGGTCTTCGTGATAGGGCATTCGCATTATGGTGTATTCTTCCTGGCCTATACTCTATGTTACAATCGTACTGTTGAAGTTTTTCAATCCAACGAGCTAGTTGTCTTTCTGGATTCTTCAAATTTAATAACCATTTTAAAGCTGCATAGTCGGTCCTTACGAGGAATTTTCGTCCATAATGATAACAATGAAAATGGTTCAAGGCCTTGACAATGGCGAGAAGTTCCCTTCTGGTGACGCAGTAGTTTCTCTCAGGTTTCGACAACACTTTACTGTAATACTCGATGACCTTCTCTTGGGTGTCCTGTTCTTGGGAGAGTACGGCACCTATCCCGATATTACTTGCATCAGTATCAAGTATGAATTGTCCTTTTTGGCGAGGGAATGCTAATATAGGACTCGAACACAGCATCGTTTTCAATTCCTGAAATGCAATTTCAGCTTTATCATTCCATGAATACGGGTTCGATTCTTCAGTCAGCTGGTGCAGAGGCTTAGCTATTCCTGCAAACCCTTGGATAAATCGCCTATAATAAGTGCTTAATCCAAGGAAGCTTCTTAACTCGTGTCGATCTTTAGGACGAGGCCAATCCCGGATGACATCTAGTTTAGTCGGATCTGTCTGAATCCCTTCTTGGGATACGACGTGGCCCAAAAATTTAACTTGCTTCTGGAATAAAGTACACTTCTTTGGATTCAGTGTCAAGTGTGAATTCTGAAATCGTCCGATCACTTCCTTGAGATTTTCCAAATGTTCTTCAAAATTACGGCCGATAATCATAACATCGTCCAGATAAACGAGACACGTTTTCCAGGTTAATCCTCTTAACACCAGCTCCATCAAACGCTCAAACGTTGCCGGTGCATTGCATAATCCAAACGGCATGACAGTAAATTGATACAATCCCGCGCTCGTGGAAAATGCTGTTTTCTCTTTATCATCGGAATGAAGTTCCACTTGCCAATACCCGCTTTTGAGATCCAGAGTCGAAAACCATTGTGAGCCAGATAATGTACTCAGGGTATCATCAATACGTGGTAGTGGGTAACTGTCTTTCTTCGTGACATCATTTAATTTGCGATAATCAACACAAAACCGTGTTGTCCCGTCTTTCTTCACGACCAAAACTATAGGCGAGGACCATGGGCTAGACGATTCTTCAATCACTCCGTCAAGTAGCATTTTCTTGATTATTTCATCTGCCTCTTCCTGTTTTGCAAAAGGTAATCGTCTAGGTGTTTGCCTAATGGGTTGTGAATCACCAGTGTTGATCCGATGATATACCAGGTTGGTCCTTCCAACAGATTCGGAGCTCTTTGCAAATACCTCACTTTCATCTTTGAGGAATTTCTGTACAGTCTGCCTTTCTGATGTACTCAAGTTTTCCCATCCGACGTTGATCATGTTAATAGATTCCTGGTTTCCTTTATCGCTCAATTTTTCTTCATGGTCAGTTTCTTCGCAATGAACCACACATGTAACTGGCTCGAAATAGCCAATCATTTCACCTTTCCTTATCGTGATTGGTTGTCGATTCAGATTTGCCACTCGCACTGGGATTACAGTAGTGTTATTCACTAAGCATTTTGTCACTATTAAGTTCGATTGCGTCATATTCATGTTTGGTTGAATAAGGCCGATATGGCCGATACCATCACCAGCCTCCAGCGTCGCCTCAAGGACACATTCTGTATCTCCCGGTATACAAGTTTTTGTCGTTGTCAAGACTTGTACTTTATCAAATTTATCTTCTGAAGAAAACAGCACGACGTCTTCGTTTCTGATCCGCAATATTCTCTCCTTTACATTAACTATGAAACCACATTTGTCTTATATCTAGGCCCAAAATCACATCATCTTCTATGTCAGCCACCAATAGCTTGTGATGTATCTTCACTCCTCCAAGTATCAACTCGGCACAAGTTTCCCCATATATTCGGGCGGCTTCTCCTGTAGCTGTTTTAAGCACTAGATTACTTGGCAAAGCGGTAACACTTGATGGTGAAACGATATTTCTTCGAACAATGGACTTGGTTGCTCCCGTATCGACAAGAATGTTGACTTTCTCCCAATTCAGGCGTCCTTCCACTTGTAGACTATTATGATTCTTCTTAAGTTGCGACACGGAAATGTATTTCACGGGGGCTGGGGGTTGGTCAGCCAGCATGCGCCCCACAACACTAGCTGGTTTTAGTTTTCCGACGAATGACTGGGCAACGAGTCGTCCACCGTCGCAAACGGAGATTTTGGGGGCCGAAGAACACTCCTGCAGTCTCTCCTCAGGTGTCCTACATTCCCACAACCAAAGCATGTAGGCCTTCCTTGTGGTCTCCTCTCTGCACCTCGATTATCTCGCCGTTTTATTGACATCAATTCTTGCTCCATCTTTTCAAGACGGTCGTGGACATTCTCAGTTTCAACCGTTACAGCTCGGACTCTCTGCGGTTCACCAGTGGTATTCCTTAAGGCGTCGTATTGTAGGGCTGCTGTTAATGCTTCGCTAACCCTAGCGTGTCGTCCCAGTTGCACATGTAGCCTTAGGTTGTCATCTCGTAGACCATTGGCGAATGCTTGAACAGCGAGCATCTCTCGCGTGGCTATAGGCATGCCGAAATATGCCATATGGCATAGTCTTTCCACGTCAGTACCGTATTCTTGTAGGGTTTCCATTCTTTTCTGCTGCCTGACATTTAGCTGAACCCGATGCACCTCCTGCATATACTTTTCTCCGTATCGGAGTTCAAGAGCTTTCACTATGGCATCATAATCCTGTTGGCATTCCTCTGGGACGATTTGTAGAATGTCCAGCGCTGGTCCGCGCAACGCCAGTATTAGGGCAGTTGCCTTCTCCCGGTCGTCCCAAAAGTTTGAAAGAGCCGCCGCTTCAAACTGCTTGTAGTAGGTATTCCACGAACATTGTCCATCAAAAGTAGGTGGCTTCATTCTCGTAGACACTTTAGTACTCTCACCTACTCGAATCTTCTGGCTTCTTCTCACTTCATCCCGAAGTTTCTCGATTTCATGTTGCGTCTTTTCAGCGTCACGTTTTACGTCTTGTCGAAGATCCTTGACATCTTCTTGAAGATTATTGACGTCCAGTTTAATGATTTCCAATTCATTTTGTTGCTTGTCAACACTTTCCCTAAGCTCCTTGATGCCTCCTAATTTGACGTCCAACAATATTCCGAATTTTTGCTCCTGTTCTTCCTTGTCTTCTTGACGTTTTCGCTCCTGTTCTTCCTTGTCTTCTTGGCGTTTCCGCTCCAGTTCTTCCAGCATCTTAATTATCACGTCCATGCTTCTAGTTGTCATTTGACCCTGTCAGCCACGATTTTCACGCCGATTTCTTAAAAATCTCCCGAGTCCCGCTTCTGACACCAGTTGTTACGTGGCGTGGCTCGCTCGAAAATGAAATGGCACAATTCGTAAAATAAATCTTTTATTATCGCTTGTACATTATCTCTGACATTTTACAATCGCTCGCAATTCAACACTGGTTTTTTTATTCAAACACAAAAGAACAGCTCTCTTTTGTTTTTCTACTCAGGTAAGAACCCTTCCATTTCTTCGCTATTTATTTAATCATGTTAGTTCTTATTTCAACCACTGGGCATACCGGCCCGCCGTTCTGCGCATGTGACACTATTATTATGTTATCTATGTATGACACTTTTCTATGGAACTGTCAAATGTCAACGAACAGCTCGTTACAATAT
>JADDOH010000163.1:0-398699 GCA_016648135.1 Agrypnia vestita | reverse complement strand
CTATAAATGGCTTCAAGTGTGCTGGAATTTACCCAGTGGATCAAGATAAATTCAGAGGCACTTTTGCAAGTTTTTATGATATTATTGAACCAGAAACTCCACTTGACCCCAGAAACACCAATTTTGATAATTCAAGCCAAAGATGGCCACAAAATGAATCAACTCATCTGTGATGCAGCCGATAATAGTATTTCAAGTCAAAGAGGATCTCAAGAGGCATCTCAACTACGCGTCAACTAATCTCGTACGCGCAGGTTATGTTATCAATGATGCCGATTTAAGCCAAAGTATGATAAGTCAAACTAGCCAGTTTTCCTCAGTACCATTGACATAGTAAAGGTACCAACTTTACAACCTAATCGTTACAAACGGTTACTTAAAAAAAAAATTACCAGCACACCGGAAAAAGTTAACCTAGAAGAAAAAGAACAAAAGAAAATAGAAAGAAAAAGGAAGAATCTGAAACAAGAAGAGAAAAACTACAAAGGAAACCAAAAAACACTAAAAAAAATCAAAAGTTGAGAAATTTAAAAATTTTTGAAACAGAACAAGGAAATGATAAGTATTTTTGCATTTATTGTCAAGAAAAGTATAGTGACCAACCCAACGAAGGCTGGATTGTGTGTTTAAAATGTTAGAATTGGGCTCAAGAGAAGTGCACTGCTGGGACTTCTTCCAGAGGCTTTATTTGTGACTTGTGTGAATGATGCGGGATATGGGACGTCGTCCGTAAATACCCCATGCTGTCCGTAATTAACTCAACACCCGTCCGTATTTACCTCAAGGGCTTACGGCCTACGGATAATTACGGACAGACGCGGTTTTGTTTTTGATTGAAAATGTATTGTTTGTTGTTGATTGATCTCGAATAATAGTTAATGTTGATTTTGTAAGAGTAGGTATAACTAGAGTTTCATAATTAATAAAGCGAGACTGATTGTTTCTAATAGTATAGATTTTGTACGTTATTTCGCTTCAGCGTCCGCAATTCCTCCAGCGTCCCCTACGCGCGTGAACTAGATTTTGCTCTAATGAGATCTTTGAAGAAGGTTCGACTTTCGTAGTCAGCGTCTCGCGTTCCATTTCACGTTTGTTGTATTAGATATTAACAGAAGTGTTTTCCGTTTTTTTCAAATTTAAAAATGTGTGCCAAAAATAAAAATAAATTCTTAAAGAAAATTTCTACTCTACATAATAACATGTTTGCTTTTAAATTATATTCTTTATTTAATTTAATTACAGGCCTTCAAAATGGAATGTCAAGTAGACAAGAGCCCTTTCGGCACCTCCTTCTGTTTGAATGACGAATTATTCGAGTCAAGACCGCACTTTATCGCAGCAGTATCGAAAATCTTGTAGAAGTTGGCAAGAAATTGTAAAAAATAAAGGAGAATACATTATTGACTAATTTGTTGAAATTTTTTTGTCGTGGTCTCTTGCCCTCTTGATTTGTTAAAACAGACAAATTTATGTTCACACCCAATACATCAAATTAATTGCTAGCCCATAGACCATTAATGTTCCATTCGTCAATTAGGTAAATTTGAATCTCCTCAGTAATGTTTAAAATAGAACAAAAATATGTGTAGTGGCTTAGAGTGTAAACATTGTATATACTCTAAGTGTAGTGATATAAACAGTTGCCTTCTGTTTTTCAGAACAAATTGTTATAGGTTTCGATGCTGTGAAATCGTACGCTGTGTACACGGGCTAGAGTTTTTGTCTTTTTCTAATGTCACGTTGATCACTGAGTTCGTCTACAAATCAGTATTTGAAGATGTACACGGTAACACGTGTAATAGATTTGTCTCAACCTAATATCTGAGATTAGTCTTGTCATTCGTATCTCAGTCACCACGTGGTTAACGATGATTTTGTGTGATTTTGAAAATTCAGACCGTCGTTATAATTTCTTCTATGCTCGAAAGATGTGTCATATAGCTGAACATCTACTATACTATACTGCAGCCCCGATGATGGATCTTGCAATGGGATCCAACACGTCAGCCAGAAAGGTCGTATAAAAACGGCATAATATCCCAGAAAACTCAAACCAGGAAAAACAACGCATTACTTGATACATTTTAAGCGCAATCATAGTACAGATTTAACTAATATATTTAATATATTGTCGCTGTAGGTATATATAATTAATCCTATGAGACGTTTTAGTACATTCTGAGATAAACGAATAAAACAGTTTTAAAAAATAATTGCACGGAATAGATTTATAAAAAATATTTTAAATAATTACTAAGCAGACTTTCCAGATGAACGGCAATATTTTTTTAAGTATATTTCCATTATTTATATGAAAAATTGACAAATTGATTCGGTCATCTCAGTTCATCTAATTTATTATATATACAGCGACAATACCGTAAATATACAACAACCAATCTAGGTCACACACACACACACACACAAAAATACACATAAACACACACACAAGGTGGCGAGTCTGCCGCGTAAACAAAACTGAGGCACAGCAGGGTACACAAACCATCGATACAGGTCATCGCATCGTCAGCACATACAGCAAGACTTCAATAATTCATTGTTTTCAAAACATATAAACTAGCCAACGCCCTGAATGGGCATGTCAGTCTCTAAACTATCCCCGGCGTAGGCCGGAGGCCCTGTTCCGTCGAAGTCTTTATCACTATCTTTATTATCGTAATTATGTTTTATCAGTAAACAAATTAATCGGAAATTCCATGACTTTGGAGAATTCCCGTTACATAACGGGTGGTGACCCTAAAGGAACTTTCTCCTCATTCATCCATCAAAACAAATATGTATATATATATATATATATATATATATATATATAATATATATATATACGTACATACCATCGTTATCTAATATATCGGGCGTGCTGATTGATCTCTATGAATACACAAATCAACAAAATTCTCATCTGCGAAGATGTCTCCGAACACTTTTCGATCGATGAAAAGTGTTCGGAAACATCTTCCCCTTGAGACAGCAGGTTAACTCTTTGTGGTGTCACGTGTGGACTGCTGTAAGAATATTTAGTAGTGATGGTTAAACCGTTTTTAACCGGTTATTTTCGATACAGTTATTTGGAATTTGTATCTGATTGCATCAACTTTTGAAAACTAAGATATAATTGTAGTCTAGTATCGTTGGTTGCCCGTCGAATTGCAAAAAATCGACGCAATCAGATTCAAATCTCAAATAACGTGTCACCGGTTAAAATATCATTACTAATATTTGGGCCTTCATAAATATTGTTACGGTAGATACCGTACTTACCAAAGTTTTAGTTACAAAATTGTGTGAACTATATATGTTGGCTCCGTTCCCCTGAAAGAACGGCATTGGTTGATGTACATGGCAATACATAGTATGGTGCCTCTTAGACTAAGAGACAGCGACCGCCAGACTTACGTTATAGTATCGAACCTGAAATATTTTCTGTACATGTACACTACAGTAGGTAAGGAGGTTTGGATATTATGACTTTTGAGATCGTGGGATTTACTTGCACATTTCTTTGTACATGTAATACCTGTTATCTGCCAAAATCACCCGAAATCAAATGTCATAATATCCAAACCTTCTTTTCTACTATAGTGTACATCTTCAGAAAATATTTCAGGTTTGATACTGTAATGTAAGTCTGGCGGTCGCTGGCTCGTACTCTGTCTATATTTTAAGAGCACTGTATCTTGGTTAACTGAAATGGTACGGCAATGATATGCTTCATACTTCGACGTAGATAATGGACCAAAAATAATGTACAAACGATGAAAATATTTAGAATTCGGTATAAAAAGGATTACTGTTAAATGCATGACGCTATATTTTATTTCAAAACTTTCTCACATTCAAATAATTCCTGAAATTCAATCCCTCTTACGTAAAAATTCGTTACACCGCTACGAGGTGCTTCTGAATTGGCTTAACTTGAAGTTTTGCGTTTTTTAAATGGATGAAAGTTTTGTGCTGGTCTCACAGATAGAAAATGTGTTGGATCATCATTTTCATTGTGAGCTAAAGGCGTACAGAACGGTTGTTTGATTTGATCTCTCGGGTACAATTCCGTGTATAAAGATTTATTGTATCTTCAATAACAACGCAGGAATAAATCTGAGTTAGGTGTCGCTTAAGCGATTTCTTAACGCAATAACCCACTATTATATAGAAGGCAGTTTGTGAACTATATTTCTTTTAATTTGCCATATTGTTTTAGCAGGCGTTTCACCAATTTAGTGATTGCGAATCTGATATAAAAATAAATAAAAATCTAAACAAAAATCTAGTAGGTACATATCTTTTAGATAAAAAAGAAAATTTATTCCGATTTGAAGAAACTTTACTGGATAAATGAGCCGATGGAAAAATATGCCGTGTTCGGAAGAAAAATCTCTGATCTATGCAATCAAAATAACATCTACGGAAAGTGGTAGACCAGAAAAAAAAACATTTTTAGGTACCTATAGATTAATTTACTGTAATGGCTCATATTGTATAGCTATTTTTTTTTGGCATTTTGATTAAAATTCTTGTATTTGGAGTCCTTGTCACGGAGGGGCGTGTTCCCAACTTTGCGACCCTCATAAGATCTAGTGCGGCAGGAATGAGGGAAAGGATACACAGCTCCGGAAATATCCTTATCCTGGAAGCCCGCCTTACTCCAGCATCCAGCATTGATGCCCATTGGAGAAAGATGCTGGCCCCCCATAATTGACATGCCATCGCTCGCTAAAGCCGTTATATTACACGATATATTTATTTTTTCATGTTAATTTAATACTTATACTTACACTTGTTTTCTCTTTTCTTTTATACATCTTATTTTTGAATTAATGCTTAGGTACCTTTTTTTATTGCTGTATTACTTACTCTTTCGCTTCGTACCATAATCTTTCTTACTTTGTATGCCCTATTTATTTGAATAATTCTTGCTATATACCTTATTTCTTGTTTTATCTTACCTCTTATGTACCTGCATGTGATAATTTTTTTTATATATTGAAATCATCTTATATTTCTAAATATCGCATATATGATAATTTAATGTATGTATTCTTATATGTAATGTGTGGGACTGCACAAACCTCTCCACTTACTGGAATAAAGTTTTATTTATTTGGAATATTCGTTGCAATTTAATTAAATTTAGTTTTGAAGTATAACATGTTCAGAGAGATTCATTTCAAGTCTATCTTTACTGGAAAAGCTATTCGGATTTTTTTATTATTATTTATTAATAAATTAATTATATTTCATAACGAGTACCTATAAAAAACGCGAATCAATAAACTTTACTTAACTGAAGTAAGCTAGAGTGATTTTTACTAAATATTTTTTTGTGTATTTTTAAATACACGATAAATATAATCTGCTTTATTTAAAAATGTATCAATAGCCGGCAGCAGTAGTAGACATATAAGAAAATATGTTTTTTTAAACCTGGTCCACTTTAGAACTGAGTAATGATGATATAAAAATATAAAAAAAATAGTCGTTTATTGGTCAATCATATTGCCAAAAAATATATTTCTTTGATACACTCTTTAAGCCTTTAGAATAAAATCAGGTGTAAATAAGTTTCTACTTATTTACATTGGTTTAGATATAAAAGAAAAAGGGTTTTGATATAAAAGAAAGAAAAGTATTGTGCAAAATATATTATTTATCGAATAATAAAATTTTACATGGCACACATAAATTTTGGCTTCAATTTAAACTACAAAAATTACAATAAATCTTAAAAAACAAGTCAAACAATTTCTACAAACCCGAATAATTGTTCGAAATAGTGCCATCAAAAATATATTTATGAATACATTTTGACTAAATATATTATTAAATACAAACAAATAAAGTTATATACATTTTTTTAAAATTGTAGAAAAATATTTGTCGAAATTAAGGAAAATATTTTAAGAATAGTTTTTTTGCGACAATTTGAACAATGAATAAGTTTTTCAGTAGTAAAAATCATTTCAATGGGTGCATATTTTATATAAAACAGTTTTATTCAAAGATCTGTAAAATAACAGTATAAAAATATATGCAAACATTCAACTGTAGTAATAAATGCAAAACATGCAAATGTAGTAATAAAGAATAAAAATTTATTGGAAGTCCCTAAGAAACTAAAATTCACAGTATTAAAACTTATAAACTTTCCAAATATACTATCTCACTAGACGTCAATTTTGACTCTATCAAAACAATGTTTTGACAGAGTTTATTTAAGGGGTTACGTGTAGTCAGAGGCGTGAAAAATAGAAATTTTAAAGATTTTTTTAACTGTTAGAATATACTGTATAAATTTTATCTAAATCCGTCGACCATTTTTAAAATATAGTAGTCACAGTTTTGAGAAATGTAAGTTTTAAGTTTATAATAAAATAATGAATACAAATTATATTTGGGTGTATTTCTGTTAGCTTCATACGCTCGAAATCGACCTTTAACGAATGTTATTAGATCGACAAAGTTCTCTTGAGCCTTCTTTGATTATTTCGTCCCATTATATATTTTTAAAAATTATTTTACATCGATACACAATTATCGACTGCTCAGTTTCACTGCCACTAAAATACTGACACTAAGTCGAAATTTCAGTTACTCTAATGGGTTTTAAATCCAAAAATAGAACTATAAAAATAAATTTTCTGCAAATTGTACATAATTTACTTTGTACAGTTTAAAGTTTAAAGGCACAAACTATGCCTTTAAAATAATAGCTGCATAGAATCCGTTACAATGCATATAATTATTCTTCGAATTATTTTGTTGTGAACCGGTCCGTAGTAACCGCCCTACAACTATTGTAAGATTTATCGGACTATTGATCGGACCAACTTGTGATTTTCGCAAAATATTTTGGAAATATTGTACATGAAGAAAACATAAAAAATGATTTTTTGAAAATGCTAACTAGACGTAACCCCTTGCGCGATTTACAGAGACCTCCAACATGAATTAATCATATACTCGTAACACTTAAATTACACATAAAATTAAAATGAGTGCCTCTTTTTGTGTAGAGTATATTTTAGACACAAGCGATAGTATTTTGAAACGCCTGAATGAGTCACGTACCCTATTAAAATGTTGAAAACCTGCGGAAATCTCATGAAACTTTTGGGAGCTTTCTTCGCTAAGGAATTCCAAACGTGTACGAGTGCAATAAAAACACGAGCGGGCCCTTGAATTTTAATTTCCTAAATTTCTTTAATACGCTGCTTAGCTGGGAAAATAGTTCACAACTTGGTCAAAGCGAGTAGAACATTTTACAAAGTAAGCATTTTTCCATCTCGCTTTGTTGTGCTTACTGTAAATTACAATATATTATTTTTTCTGTCCTAGATTTTTCTTTACAAATTGAGACATATTTTGAGGATTAAACCCACAATATGATAAGTAAGATGTTCGAAAACAATTGACCATTTCAATCTATTTCGTCTACTGCTACATCACTCTGTTTTATAAAAAATATATATTATTGACTTTTGATAAAATATAAATCTAGAACACTTTAATTCAATCTAAGGCACTCTTGATTACATATTTATATAACATTAAAAAAATAGTAGACTTAAAGTATAAAGATTCGACCCATTAGGATAAGGGGTAGAAGAAGAAGAAGAAGAAGACTTAAAGTAAATTTTTATTACAATATAGCATATAATTTCTCTAACGTGCCACAGTACCAAATATACCTTCCTAATCTCAGGACAACAAGATTATTAGAATTGTTAAATTTTAAAGTTTCTAAGAGAAACGTCATCTGTCACCTGTCAAATGTCAAAATTTCAATAATTGTAGCGCAAATATTGGTTTTAATTTAATATTTGGATTCTTTGGACAAAGAAATTAGTGGATGTGTGCGAATCCAACTGAATTCTACCAAATTATCAAATAATATTAGTACTTGTTTTACATAAATATAATTCTCGTCAAAATTGACGAAGTGTAAGATATTATATAATAGAGATCGATAAAGGATTGCTATCATACTACAAACTAAATGAAAAATAATGAAAATAGACCCGATCGAAGCTTGTGACGATTAATTAACTTTTCGTTCCGTTAATAACTAATTTAGCAAACTAATTTATTAAGAAAAAACATATTTCTCTGTGAAAATATGGTTGGCAGAAGTTTGGTGGTAAAGGTGGGTGTGTATCATTTGGTTACACAATAGACAATGAACGGTAGCTCCCTCCGCACCCAACGTTGTTGTACCTACCTTTACGCGAATTTCGAGACAAGCGATTCATTCGTGTACACGCAACTCTTATAAATTTAAACGCATTAATTAAAAGAAGATGTATTTATAAACTGCAGTGCGGTCAAATAATTAAATATTTTCCATGTCACTAGACGAGTTCGCATACTGAAAAATATTTGCAGTTTTTAATAAATTATTATTTGTCTCACGAAAGCGAAAGAAAGTAGAGTGCGAAAATGCTAATATCACGCTAAAAAAGAGTTTAAAAAAGGTTCGCTGCTTTTTGCTCCCTTTATTTTAACTCGTGGCGTCTGGTTGTCTGTCGATTTTTAACCCTTTTCCCGTTATCCAATCGAGCTGAAACTTTGCAAGCTTACTCGTGGCGACGATTAAAATGATCTATCAAATTTTCGTTAAAAAATAATAATTATAGTATAATTTTGGATTATTCAAAATATTAATGGTTTTTTCATACAACTGAATAATGACTCCGACGCGTCTGGTAGACACGAAACCTGATAAAATAAGAAAGGGAGTATTGTAAAAACTTGGTTTTTAAGGGTTACTTTTTTACTCCCTTTCTTTTAACTCGTAGCGTCTGCTAGTCTGCCGAAAAAACTTTGGATCGATTTTTAACCCTTTTTCCGTGACCCAATCGAGCTGAAATTTTGCAGGCAATCTCGTGGCGACGATTAAAATGATTTTAAAAATATTCGTTTGAAAATTTTTAAAAATTACAGTATAATTTTGGATTTTTCGAAATTTTAACGATATATATAAACAATATATAAATATTGTTTAATTTTTTACTCCCTTCCTTTTAACTCGTAGCGTCTGGTTGCCTGTCGAAAAATTTTTGGATCGTTTTTCAACCGTTTTCCCGTGATTCTATCGAGCTGAAACATTTCAGTCAGACTCGTGGCGACGACAAAAATGATCTAACAAATTTTCATTTTAAAATTTAATTATAGTGTATCTTTGGATTTTTAGAAATTTTAACGCTTTTTTCAAATTGTAAACCATACAAATGAGAAGGAGCCCGACGCATGGAGAAGGCGCGAAACCTGTTTCAACTAGTCTGACTCGAGCCATGGGTCCGATCAGATGGTTTCGCCGACGCCGTGTCCCCCTATACCAATTACTACGTTTTCAATATTCTATAAGTTTTAAGGATAATAAAATACATGGAATAGAATTTCCATATGAACTTAAAGCAAGAGGTTTATGTTAATAGATGTTATGTTAATAGAATATCAAATTGGAAACAATACAAATGAGAAAGGGAGTATAATAAAAACTTGGTTTTTATGGGTTAGTTTTTTGTTTTCAGCTCAAAGGGGCGATTTTATTGGCAAAACTTGTGTGCGAAATTATTGCTGTTTCATGTTTTCGGAAATTTTATTGGCTCTGAAACTCTATTATGACCCTCGTACACTATAGGTCGAACACAATCAAAAGACCATTCCCTAGCTTTGTCCGGTAAGAAAAAAGCGAGGAAAAGTTGCCTGGCAAACCCGTATTACAAGCCTCAATATGATATGAGGCAAGACAAATAAATATATATTTTTTAGTTTAAAAAAGGTTACATACTTACTAGAAAAACTTCTTTTGTGTTAATTTTTTGTATCCTAACAACACATATTTTTTGCGCACATTCTTTTGAATGCGGTCTAGCTAAGTATATCAATATTATTGATCGTGTGAAGATAAATATTGTCAATAATAGAGCCGCCCAGAAAAATTTATTTTGGTATAAAATTTATTGATGAGTCATCAATATTATTATCAACTCTGTGTGGGGTAAAATATTGGCATTCTGTGCAATATCACATCAGTTTCTCCTAGACCGTTCCACGAACAGTTCTAACGCCCTCGTAGCTCAGTGGGTACGACACTGGCTTCTCATACCGAGGGTTCCGGGTTCGATTCCCGGTGAGGTCACAATTAGTCTGTGATTTGCTCAAGCCTGGGTGTTTTGGGATGTCTTTCGCTTCTGTAATTGGGCCTCTTGGCCTGTTGAAGCGTAAAAAAGGAAAACTCTAAATGGATAATAGGAAAAGGAAAAACAGGGAAGGGGAAGGTCTCATAACTACTAGCAAAAACTTTACAGGTGGATTTCTGCCTCGATGATGAGTCGAAAATGTTCAAGCAATCGTGACCTAATTAATATCAATAATTATGGAGATGTGCAATATTTGCATTTTGCTAGCTGTATCCCGTCAAAAATGATGGAACATTGCTTCGCGCCTTTGCTAAGCCCTAGTTTATATTTATGGTATCTTTTTGGCGTTCCACGGTGAGGCGATGAGAGCAACTTGCTTAGAGCGGCCGGTTCGGGTTTGCTGACCCAAGGTTCAAGCCCCATCTCTGGCAGTTTAATTTGTTTTTTAGCCGTGAATTCTAAAAAAAAATTGTTAGAATTCACGAATTCGTTACACGAAGTTAAGGACAGACAGACCGCCAGACAGACAGACGGACGAGCAGACGGACAGACAACCAAATTATTATGTTTGATTTGATTTGTATTAAAGCGAATGAAAAAAGTGCAAACTTTGATATTGCACATCTCCACAACTATTGTCGTGGTTGGAGCATTTTGGACTCATAATAAAAGCAAGAATTCACTTGTTTCTACTAGCTATGAGACACCCTGTATGCTGAAGTATATTGGGGTAAGTGATTCTTTGTGATACCTGAGGGAGTGGATTTGTTAATTCAACAAGAAATGAAGTTAAATAGTGTCAATACTTTATAATTCGTTTAAATTTAACCAAAAATAATTAAATCAAATATACCAAACTCTCAATAACATTCTTTATATTATTTATTTATTTATTTTATTTTTTTATTTATATTTTATTTTTTATTTATATTATCTTAGGAATCTCAACAGTACAATTTATTATAATGGCATAATGTATTGGATAGTTGGTAGAGATCCACGGCATAAGATATTACCTAAGTCAAAGCAAAACAGAAATAAAAATACAAAGTAATCCAGAAAGGACAAGAGCAAAAAGAAGAGAAAAAATACATAAAAGAGAGAGATAGGAGAGGGAGTGAGAGGGGGAAGTGGAGTGAGGTGTATGGGATTGTGGTTGAGTGGAGTGTGTATGTATTCTGCGTATGTGGTGAAGATATGGGGCTATGCTGTGCATAGGTGCACAGGTGCATAGGTGCAAAGGTGTGCATAGGTGCAAAGAGTGATGAGAGTTTGGCTAGGGTGCTTGTATGATGATAGTCGGTCTAAGTCAGTCCGGTTAAGATATAAAAACAAATACAGTAGCCGGCAAACATCTTGAAATTTTACGGCGTAGTGGGGGGAAGTTTGCGCATGTACCATTCCACCAACAAAACCCAAATTTTGTCTTCTGCGCATTCCCCCACTACGCCAAAAAATTTCAAGAAGCTTGCCGGCAACTGTAATATACGATATAGAAACAAATAATACGATTTTTAAGAGCTGAGATGTTAGTATTAAATATATCAATGTCATTGAAGTGGTCATTGTATGCTTTACATGTTCGCTGGATGAATGAGTTCTGTGCATAAGAGGTTCTACTTCTGGGTACATGGAAGAGCACGGACTGTCGGGTTCGCCTTGATGGAGCGTGGAGTGAAACCAGCTCCAGTTGGCTGGGACTGTCAATATCTCCCTGAAGTAGCTTGAAAAGTAGTATTTGATTAGCTCGTGCTCTTCTACGTTCCAGGGTTCTCATGTTATAGAAGTCCGTTGCTTCCGTGTATGAGTCGAAGTACATGCCGGATTTACCATTGAGGCAACGTAGAAACCTTTTCTGAATTTGTTATAATCTCGCAGTGCATGTAATCTTGTTATGGATTCCAGACCTGAGATGCATACTCCAAGTGACTGCGAACATAGGCATAGTATAAAAATTTTAATGAGTGAGGATTTTTGAAGTGTTTGCAGGTTCGAAGTATGAATCCCAGCATACTGTAGGCTTTGGAGATAATATAGTCAAAGTGCTCTTTAAAAATAAGTTTTATTGCGACGATTATTCCTAGGTCCTTTAATTCGCATTTGTTTTCTACCTGAGTGTTGTTTTTTGTGTAGGCAATCTGAATGTTATTATTTAACATTTAATAAGTGTTTTTACTTAACAATTCAACATTTTTTGTTATAAATGAACCAAAAAAATGATCTATTGAAAATATTTAACCACTGTGGCAGAGTACAGTACAACGCGGTGCGAAAATATTCTCACCTTGATAGTAGAGTCAATACTGAAATAATGAATAGCAGTGGCGTGCATGAATATAAACTTAGGTTATGCTGCGACTAACTGTATATCTATATTTAAAAAAAATATATACGCATATCGATATATACCTACATATTTTGTATATTTTTTAACTATATATAATGAACTATTTTGAGTAGCTACATTTTACTAAGTTTCTTAATAAATTGCCATAAACTAATTCATGTAAATAGAAACAGATTGAATTTGTGTGATTGTTGAACTCAGTAATTCATATAAAAATAAAAAAATAAAAAAATTATGATTTGACAGAATTCAGATAGAATTCACCATAGAAAAGAGAAATAGAATTCACACAAAAAAGTTTTGGGTGGAATTTGTAAAAATGTCATTTCTGCAAGTGACGTGTTCTGCAAGTGCGCAGTTCTCACGTCACGTTAGACCTTTCGAAGAAACACGCTATTATATGAAAAATTTACTTGTCCATTACAAAAAACTCGCAGACAAAGAGATGAGCCAAAAGTTCAGGAAGAGTTTTTTCTCGACTAGATTTATGGAACAAATTTGTTGGGCGCAAACAAGTAAGATAAATTATGAATTGACATGAAGTTGGATACAGAAACGTCGGAAATAAAACATCTGACTGTAGGACGAATTACGGCTAGAATTTTTGCTTGTATGCGGTGCACGCCACTGATGAACAGTACCTAATATTGAGCCGTCTGTGGGCCAGCCCCAGTAATATTAATGATCAATAAAACGCCTTCAATATTATTGATTAATAATATTTATCAATATGCAATCAACAAATTAGGTGTAACTTCGGATAAAAGAAAAACAAAATAATTCCTGCAAAAGTCAGAAAATAAAATATTAGAAATACCTATGATAGAAATACGAAGCTTAGTTGTACGTCTTCAGTGATGACTTTGGTCGAGTATGACTCTCAATGCTGTGATCAATATTCTGAGAGACAATGTGGATTCTTACATAATGGAGAAGTTTCCAGATGTTGGTAATACTATATTTAACTTAACAGAATCTAAATATAGATCAAAAATAATAAAACGGTGATTTTTTTTTGAAATCTAACAATACATGATTGACAAATAAGACTATTTAACAGGCCCCAATACACGATTTTCGTATTTGCTAAATTTAACGTAAACTTATTAAATTATTTTGCAAAACCCATAGTTAAACAGGCTTTAATCAATTTTTTTATTATAGATCCATTTACTCTTGAAGTATTTCTTTAAAAAAATATGAACAAATATATTGTTATAAAATCAAAAAAATTATAACCCCGAAACACTATTTTAGTTTTCATGCAATAGAGTTATCTTTGGTACACTTAATCTCTATATTTTTAAATAAAGACCAAATATTTTATTTACAAATTGATTGTATAAAGTTTGAAAAATAAGTGGTGCTATTCAGACATAATATTTTTTGACAAGTTGTTAAATATACCGTTTTAAAAAAGGATAAAATTTAACGTTCTGTTTCCTGTATTGCAGTATCAATAAAACCATTAAAACGTCGATTATTTAATTAGATTTTACATGCGTACTAAGAAAATTTCATTTGACCTAGTCGAGATCATCGCGCCATAGGCAATAGCGAGTTCAAGCCGCGTCATATAGGTCAAGTGACGTCATACGCTGGACCGTCGCATGAAACGATATTATTTTTGCAACTATTAGTTTTTTAACTTTAACTTTAAAGCTAAAACTTAAACTTTAACTTTAAAGTCCCATAACTTTTTTATTTTTAGAGATACTTCAATGATTTTTTCACATTTTTGTTTATTTTTACTTAAATTTTTAGAATTAATTTATAAAAATGGAAACTTCTTTAAAAAATTAATTTGGGAGATCTGTTAATTATAAGTTAAAAATACCACAGGAACTTTAAAATTATAATTTTCCGTGCTTCATGAATTTGATAAAGTTTGATCTACTTGCATTATTGAAATTCTGCTTAGTAAAATAGATAGCTCTAATCTGTAAGAGTTAATTAACATTCGTTATTTGCCAGAAATAATAGAAATTTATTGCAATACTGCTCACCCACAAATAAACAAATTGTTAATAATTGTAAACATATTATGTGGGACTTATCCAATACACAGAATTCAAAATCTGCGCAATTCTCCAATACACAAATCAAAAATTCCACAATTTTCCAATACCTACAA
Source organism: Agrypnia vestita (assembly GCA_016648135.1). NCBI lineage: Eukaryota > Metazoa > Arthropoda > Insecta > Trichoptera > Phryganeidae > Agrypnia > Agrypnia vestita. Next base: position 384,055 of record JADDOH010000163.1, on the reverse strand, counting down.
AAGCACATTTTTTTAAATAAATTTATTTTTGTAACTAGTAGACCGTTAGAAATAATATCATAACTTTGTTCATACCAATATTCGCTCAGACGAATATAGTATAAAATGACAACAATAGAAATATAACGAACATTCGCTTTACCGAATATAAATATAAATTATAACAGGTATATTAAGCCCTGTATTCACTAGGGGACAAATAACGCAACATTTCGCGCGGCATGTCGCATCGACATCCACGCTCATGATTCGGGGACCATGACGCGGTCATTTGACGTGTACACACCGGGACTCACATACCACTTGTCGCGGAAATGTCGCCCGGTGAGGTTATGATGATTGGTGTTGCGCATCTATTTATTCTTACGAGTTTATCGAAACGTAAGAGGAGAAAAAGGTGGTGGGTGCGAAATTATTTACTCCAAAGAGAAAGAAAGATGGATATTCTATGCGTTCTTCGAATATCTGACGGATCTTTTGCCAATTTCACTCGAATGACAACAACTGATTTTGAAAATTTATTACAAATAATCGGGCCTTCCATAGCCAAGCAAGACACAATATTACGGAACGCTGATGGTCCTCACATCAGACAATTACAGCTCAATTAGAGCTCGATCAGTAGGATAACAATCTTGTTTCCCCACACTTATGTCATGTTAAGTAGTATACAGTTACAGCGCACGCGCATTCACTTGTAAACATACCACGTGGTACTGACGCGCGGCATGATGTCGCGGTGCGCTCGCTCGGGTACCGTGCTGTTGGCAACATTGCCGCGGCACGTAGAAATCCCCGCTATGTTGTGCGCGACGTCGCGGAACAGTGGGGGACGTTGCAACGTCACGTAGACTCTATGCCGCGCGTGATGTTGAGGGACAACTTGTCCCCTAGTGAATGCATGGCTTTATAATCATAGATATTTTTATTATTTACGACTTATTGTTAAATTTTCTAGTATTTTGATTTGATACTATTTTAACCACTCTCATTTTCTTTTGTACCTCACTAATAAAATAATAAAATATGGTTGAGTATAATGATTAGTATTATATAATAATAGAGGTTTTCTTATCATATTTTGACCCACTTATTATTCATACTCCTCAAAATATTGTATACTGTTTACATAGGTACCTGTTTATAATAAAAAATCATTTTTTAAAAATATTTTTTCAATACGATCTAGCACAATTACGGTCCTTACTTCATCATTAGCTACGAATACGCTTTACGAAAATTAAAAACTCCGAGTCGATATAATCACCGCTCCGTTGTCGCCAGCGCGTCTGGCGCGATGGAGATCAAGTTCAAGTCCAACTGAAGCTGAAGCTGAATCGATCTAGATTAAACGACCTGATCTTCTGTATACAAAAGTGCGTCTCCGAGAATGGAACCTTTTTGAAAATTGGGTAAATGTATCATTGTATGTAACATGTATATTACAGAAAAAAGGAGTCAAAATTTTTAAATTTATTGAAGGCTGCTTTAAGTTGGCTTTCGTAAAACTAAATGTCTAAAAGTCACGGTACTTCATGGATGTATTCCGTACCGACATCTGCCGAAAAACATGTAATGAATTAAACAAGTAAGAATATCCTCACGTTTTCACGACCGTTCAGAATCTTTTCGAAAATTCGTTTTCATTAGATATCCTCGAAGTGCCACGACCAAGAAATCGACCTTGTAGGCTGTTTAATAATATTTGACTGTTAGCTCTGTGCAAATTACGTGATAATCGTATTAAATTTGGTTGGCTTCTCAATTGAGTTGGTTAGAAAACCATTAGCAAGCTAGGCTCGAAATATTATAATAAAATCAGAAAGATAATTAGAAAATATTTCAGCAGGAATGCTTAAATATAGAATGAACGTCGCTTAATCTTAATTTTTTGTCGTAATATATTTAAAATCATCTCAAAATTAGATGAATTAATTAGAACATAATTAGATTATTAAATTAGAACATAATTTTTTTTTTAGGATTTATTTATTAAATCTATGTAGAAATTGTAATAATGTAAGAAAAGTTCACAAATAGCACTTATGAATTTCCTTCCAGGATGTTCCCGAGGGTGTTTCCCTAGTGCTAGTTGAGTAAACTCCAACATACAAAAAAAAAAAAAACGGTTACCGTATATTATAATAGAGTATTATTATACTGCGATTGTAAACCATGTCAAATATGCTTTTTTTAATTACAAAAAAAAAATCTGAGCTTACACAGAAATTTGTTACAAAATCAGAAGGTTTCAGCAAATGATGTGAATATTTTTTTACATCAGATTTTGTTGAAAATAATTTCATATTATTAAAATTTCCTAAATATAAGCGTAAAATTTCCCCGAAAATACACGTAATGTTTGCAAATTTAATGTGAAATCGTTTAACAATGAACAAATAAAATAAAATAGACTAAGTGACATATAATATAGGAAACAAATTGAATCTTGTTATTATTAGTTACCAGTTGGTAACAACAATCTGTTACCCTGCCAAATATATTTATTCTAGTGCAGATAAATTTACATAGGGATAAATATTTATTTAAAAAAATAAAATAAAATCTTCCCGAACGCGTTATTCAAAGTCTATTAGATGTACATAGAAAGAATATGATTTAATGTAAATGCAATTTTATATGCAAACATCATACAAAAAAAATCTTTTGAACATTTGTTTTATTGCACACTGAATATTTTATGAAGAATAATTATTCAACAATACAGTGACTTTTTAAAAAGCGTTTTACGTGTGAGGTGAATTACAATAATATATTCAAATAACGTATATTATAAATAATTGTTGTTTAATATTACTATTTATTTCTTGTAAGTAATGGATGGAGGAGATTTTACCTCTAAAATTTTCAGTCTTCACTAACTTCACTCAGCCTTATCCTGGATACGTAAGTACTATTTTTTCTGTCTTAAAATAGCCAGGAAATACGGCAAGTATTAATAAAGGAAACTAGCGGAATACATATATCTGTTTATTTATTAATGTATCATATATTTGTTAAAAAATATTAAATAAATGAAAGAAATATTCGTTTGAAATTTCCTAACTTTAATTAAATTCCACAAAGCCTTGTACAGTAAAATGTAAGCAAAAAAGCCTTTGCAAATAACCAATAAAATATCCCTGATACTGCTATTAAGGCCGTTTTCCAAATCCCATTCAATTGACTGGAGGTACTCGGATATAAAAAGATAAATTCTTACCTTCCTATAAGCATTCTTTTGGAAGTTTCCGTTGAACTTCAGAATTATACCCATTACTTTCAATGTATTTGATTGATTTAAAATGATCAAAAGTCGACTGGGGTAAAAGTTTTTGACATTCCCAACAAAAAAACCAATAAGCGAGGGTTAAGTAGAAAATGATTGAACTTTTTTTAATGATTTTATAAAATGTCTGAATCGCGATGAGGAAAAATAAAATGCGCCTTCGACAGTGATTTCTAGAACAATTAATACAAAATTTTAGGTTTTAATGTGGTAATTAGGTATAAATTAATAAAAGCTTGATGTTTAATGTTAATGTTTAATGTTCCGAGTTATTATAAATTGGGTTTGTTTGTACTATTATTATGTAGTTAAGTTAAGATAGTCTTGCGATTACGAAATTGCGAAATGAATACGAAAAGATCCGCGCATTGGTGTGGCCGCTACGTGACCACAAGATCTCAGGGCTGAGCTGTGACAATCGACAGGGCTGGTTGATATCTGGTCTGCTAGAGAAATAAAAGTATAATGACATTAAATGTATTTAAAATAATAAAATGTGTTTTTACATCCCCTTCTATAAGTTTTTAGTACTTGTTTTTTTTTCAAAATCAATTGAGAGAACTAAAAAGAAAAATACTCAAGGAGGGTAGACACGTTATCCTTAAGGCAGAAGCATCGCTCCCGAAAAACGTTGAATTTTTAAAATAAAATTTGAATGGGGTTAAAATAAAATGTTAATTATTTTATTTATAAAATGGCGCCATAAAGCGAATTTGAAAAAATTTAAGAAGTTAGTGATAATAAATTAAATATGTGAACTTAATCGAATATTTCTTAGATCACTTTATTCTTACCTTTAATATAAAAAATCAAATTAATTGCATACGATTCAGCAATGCGATCTTACGTACAGTGATGTCTAGTGTGGTTGATAGAACGCAATATTAAAATATGTGTATTGCTTTGCGAGTAAGCTACAAAGGCATGTAAATGAGATGAATATCATAAAAATGTACATTCTTGAATGGGTTACGAATGCGGGAGCTTATCATAGTGTCATCTTATCATCATAATGTCACCCTTTGCTAATATCTTTAATAATTAATTTTCAGTGGAAAGTTTATAATTGGCGTAATTTACTATTTTTATCTCTTGTAGTAAAATAAATAAAATAGTAGTATTACGAGTGCTATCAAATACCTATGTTATGAGTATACAATATCGAAGTTTGCATTTTTTTTTTCAATATTTCTGAATTATTTTTTGCAAAAAGTTGAAGTATCATTTCAGTGACTTATGTCGATTATGAACAATTATTAGCTTTAATACAAATCGAATAAAATGGTAAAAACGTTGCGAAAATTGAAAAAAATTTTTTTACAAGGTTTTTATCATTTTATTTAAGTTGTATTAAAGAAAATTATTTTTTCATAATCAATATAAGTTACTGTAATGCTAGTTCAACTTTTTGCAAAAAATAAGTCAAAAATATTAAAGAAAAATGCATATTTTGGTATTGCATATCTCCATAACTACTGATATTAGGTCGCGGTTGCTCGAATATTTTAGACCCATAACATAGGCAGTGACGTCTAGATGTCCGCGGCGGCCGCCCGCTCCTCCGCGGCGGGAAGCACGGGAATTAAGGTTATTGAATGTTAATACTTGCCATAAACCTTTAAAACCAGAGGAATTGGCACAGTGTAACATGCACAGAATAATGCTGAAAATCTGCACATGGAATGTTACGAGTTTAACCGGGTTTAACATAAAGACATCGAGTTGGTCGCCAAATTAGAGCGGTCCCCACTCGATTCATATTATTTGCGGGCTGTCATCGAAACTAAAAGGGAGCAGTATTAAACGCTTAGATCGAAACTGGCAACTGTACTATTCCGAGGTTGACAAAGAGTCTAACGCAAAAAAAAACGGGATTCTTATAAATTCAAAATTCGCGGATAGTGTCCTGGAATGGAAGACTTTCAGCGACAGAGTGGTGATGGTAAAAGTGCAGGTCTATGGAAAGGTGATCGTCTTTATTCAGATTTACGCCCCAAACACGTCATCGGAATACGGATCCTTTTGCGAGCTGTTGACAGATGTACATCGAGGATTCTCGAGAAACGATAATATTTTGTATATTGGCGATTTTAAATGCTCATATTGGGAATGACGCAAGTACATGGAAAGGAGTCATCGGAAAATTTGGAAGACCGGAAGTTAACCTTCAAGGAACCATGCTGTTGGACTTCTGTTCTAGTAATGGCCTAACAATAATGAGCACTACTTCCAGCATAAAGAAATACACAAATTCACATGGTACCAGAGTAGGAGTAACGAAATGAGGCAGTCTGAAATCGACTTTTGTATAGCGGCCCCCGGAATAAAGAAACCCGTCACTGATGTGCGAGTGAAAAGAGGAGCTGAACTAGGCACCGATTATTTTCTTCTCGTTTGCAAAGTGAATTGCGAAATTTTGTGAAAAAGCGTAGGGGTCCAATAAAAAGTGTCGGCGTTAGGAAAAAGTGGGAGGAGCTGCAAAATGAAGAGACCAGGAAAAGCTTCGCACAAAGAATAGACCAGGCATACAACATTTTGCCACCCGAAGAACTAGATGCTGAAAGTGAATGGAGTCTGTTCTAGAGTACAGTGGTGGAGTCAGCCAAAGAAACATGTGGGACTAAGCAAGTTCCAAGCGGTAATAAGACCCAAAGGATGCCTTGGTGGACTGAAACTGTACGGAAAGCTGTCCATGAAAAAAAACAAGCTTACCGCGTATGGATTTGTAATCAAGAGGAAGGAAACCGAAAGAAATACCTCGAGAAAAAATAAGAGGCCAGGAGGGTGGTCAAGATGGCCAAACAAGAAGCATGGAAAAATTTTGGAGAAAAATTTGTAAACAATTACCACACAGCGAGAAAGCTGTTTTGGCAAACAGTTCGGTGTCTACGGAAGGGAGAGTCAACAGTAGTAAAGGGCATCAAGGACGAATCAGGAAACTTCATTAGGGACGAAAAAGATGTGTTGGAGAGATGGAAAAAATATTTTGAAAATCTCCTTAACCCGTTAACCATGAGGATAGCAAGCCAGATCCCCCACTGCATCAGATAACGGCGAAAATGGCATAGAGGAAGGATAAGGCGAAAATGGCATAGAGGAAGTAAAAGGTGTCTTAAAGTCGAGGAAAAATGGGAGGGCAGCTGGCAGAGATAAGATAAGGTCTGAGATGCTGAAAAATCTGAACAATAAGGGGATAAGTTGGCTAGCCCGCATATTTTCAGTAGCGTGAAGACAAGCAAGGCCCCAAAAGTTTGGCGGACAGGGGTGATAGTCCTTTTTAAATATTAGACATATACTGATAGACATTTTTAAAAAGGTAGACAGCAAAGTGTGTGCAAACTACAGAGGAATCACCTTGCTGAGTCAACCAGGTAAAATATATGCTCGAATTCTGGAGAGAAAATGTCGCAGAGTAACAGAAAACAAGATCCAAGAAGGCCAATGCGGTTTCAGAGCCGGGAGAGGCACAACAGACCAATTGTTTACACTGCAACAAACTATCCAGAAAAGCTGGGAATATGGAAAAAATATTTATATGGGATTCATAGACCTGGAGAAAGCCTATGACTTGGTGCCGCGCGACATCCTGTGGACAGTGCTGGACGAATACGGAATAGAGAGAGACCTTCTCAAGGCAATTCAATCAATGCATGCGTACGAATAAACGGCGCAATTTCGGAAGAGTTCAATGTTGGAGCAGGTTTAAGACAAGGTTGCCCACTTTCGCCAATCCTGTTCATCCTTTATATGGACAGGATAAGCCAGAAAAATCAAACAGCAAGAGCCGTGAGAGTTGGAGATGTGGAAATAGACTCTTTACTCTTCGCGGACGATATAGCGAGGCTGGCGCCCACAAAGGAAGACCTACAAGAGTCGATAAATTCCTTCAATGAAGAGTGCACTCAAGAAGGGATGAAGATTAGTACTGCCAAATCAGAGGTTATGGTCGTAGGAAGAGACCAAGAGCAGTGCTCGATCAGCATACAAGGGACCCAGCTGAAGCAAGTCGAATAATTCAAATACCTAGGGGTGGAGTTTTCTAGTGACGGGGGGCAAGAAAGTGAAATAGATAGAAGAATCGTAGCTGCAGCCGGCGTTCTACGCTCTTTATATGGTGTGGTTATAAGAAAATCCGAGCTTAGTGTCAAGGCAAAACGGACTGTTCAAATCTGTGTACAAGCCCAACCCTAATATATGAGCATCAAATTTGGATCCTGACGGAGAGAGTGAGTTCAAGAGTCCAGGCTGCCGAGACGAGTTTTCTAAGGGGGGTAGCGGGAGTCACACTGATGGACAGAGTGAGAAGTGCCCACATAAGGCACACACTAGGCATGGAGTCCCTACTCCTGCACGTAGAAAAATCACAACTGAGCTGGCTTGGACATGTGCTCAGAATGCCAGAGGAACGAATACCAAGAAGAATCCTCTTGGCAACCCCGGAGGGAATACGGCCGGTGGGGCGACCCAGATTTAGCTGGGAGAGACAATAAAAAAATGTATTTGAAAATAAAATGGGTCTGGACTGGTTGACTCAAGCAGAAGCAGCGCAAGACAGGGGATCATGGAAGCACCTTGTCGAGTCTTTGGGCCCCCGACCCTACTAGGACAAGGGGAGGAAGATGATGATGAACATAGGCAGGAATCTACCGGCCAAGTTTCTGCTACTAGCTATGGTAGACCCTGTATAATAATTATGTCCGTTAGGGCGGCGGGAATTTTAAGTTATGTGAGTAAGAGTATTTTTGATTAGATATTTGCTTGCCTCATAGATTATGTTGAAGATTATGTTGAAGATTATGATGAAGGTTACACCGTGGTAGATTATTTTTGTGATGGATAATGCCCTCGTAAGGTGACACGCGTCTCATAAAAATTAAATAAGTAGAACTAAAAAACAAGTGTTTTTATTTTCATGTGTCAGTAAACTTTTGATTCTTAACCCGTGGATGAATTTGTCAACACTAATGTTTTTCTGTAAATACTGGAAACTGATGAAAGGAAAACATCCACTAAGTCTCGCACTAAGAACGGTGAGATGCACCAACTTGAGTAAGGTAAACTAATTTAAAATGGAGCCGGTGTCTGGGAACGTTTCACAGAAATAACTCCGCCTGTCCGCCCAACGGTTCAACCCCAAAAAAATGTGAAAAAATGCCTTCAAGAGATTGAAAAATATATACAGTTTTGAGGAAATTGTACGTAACTACTTAATTACGTTGAATATATTATACAAATCTATATTGTAATTGTATTTTGCAATCTAATATGTAGAATGATCTATTGGTAAAGTAAATATTATGAACATTAAAAAAAATGAAAGTAAAAAAACACAAATATATGTATTTAATAATATTATTGATTAATTTCAACAATTTAAATAATATTTAAAGGATACGTGCACACATATTCGTGGTTATAACGCTTTATTTTCTTTATTTAGTGTTGTTTCGTATTTCTTTGTTATAGTGCGGGTTTCTGACGCGTACTAAGTACGTAGTTGGATAGGGCACTCTTATGTCTTGGGGAACAGAAAAACTCCCTAAAGGCGGAAGAACCTTCGTGGTCGACGACATAGAACGTGGAAAGCAAAAGGGAAACATTAAACAACATTAAAGGCCCATGTGGTATCCCAAGAAACAACAAGCATAGATCGGATGCTTGTTGCAGACCAATCCTAGCATTGTGACCCATAAAAAATTATACATTGGTCTTTTTAAGTTTTTGTATCGCACCTTCTTTATTTTTTTGGACATCGTGTTCGACTTTGAAGCCTGTAGCAATGATTTGCATTCTTTTATGTCTGGTATGTCCTTAGTCTTCTCTTCGTGGTTTTCATAAATCCTCGCCATGCGCCTGTAGCACCACATCTCGAAGGTCGCTAGCCTCTCGGAGATGCTCTGGCCGGTAGTGCATGTTTCGCTGCCATAAAACAGCACACTTCAGATAAAAGTTTTAACCAAATTCTTCGTAACCTTTATATCAATGTTGGGAGTTTCAAAGATCGTAGATTTTTTATTGAAGGCGACCCTTGCTTATTGGATTCTGCTTATAATGTCTGTCTTTGAGCGGTCATCTTGGAAAATTCTGCTACCCAAATATGACAATTACCCAAATGTAATTAAAGATCTTATAACAATTTTCCATTTCCATGAATATCCCAACTCTATTGTCTTCCAACTATCAAATCACTTAAAAATTACTTATAAAATTCCTAAAAGCCAACGGTATAAATCTATAAAAATCAAATTAACTAACATTACGTAACTACACATATCCTTCTCCAAGACTAACAGAATTGAATCATTTACTTAGAATAATGTTTATTCCACATTCAGATAAATTCAATCCTTTATAATTTCAATTCCCGAAATAAGGAAAAAACACGCACCCACATACTCCAGTTGACGACGCAGCAAATATCATACTTGTTATTAGTGGAAAAAACACTCTACGGGGTGGGAAAACGCCATGAAAAAAAATAAGAAAGAAGATTCACACATTAAACCCAAATTTCTCGATTCTATAATGTAGTTAGTGAACGTGAACGTGCCTTTACATGCTCGTTATTTTACATGTATTTTTCTTACTTCTACTTCTTTTTCAACATTATTAATATTCTATACATGTACATTTAAAGATTTTTTACTTTAGTTCAGTAAAACAGACATTATAAAGGTATTTTTTAACAATTCGTGGGCGCGTACAGTATTTTCCGAAAATATAATATTTCATTATGTTTTCTCGTTTTATTCAAACATACACTTATACATATTAATATAAGTACATCACATATGATTATTGAAGGAAGGAAACTAATAAAATCTGAAAATATAAACAAAATATAAGTACCTATACAGAAAATCTCATCAAGAAGGATATTCTAGAAAGAAATATTTAAAAAAAATATAACATATTATTAGGTCCTTACATATGAAATTGGCGTTTTGCCGTACTGGCAAATTTGATCTCAAATATCTTCTCTTTGGTTAGGAATTCCAAATCCAAATTTATACAGCTATTTACTCCTGTATTTGTGTTTGGAAAATTATAATTCATTTGTTTTTTCCTCAATTTTTTTTTTCTTTGCGTCACTCAGTTTACAAAATGAAAAACTTGAAATATCGCATTATTTACGAGTACGAGTTCCACCGTGGCACCAGTGCTGCAGAAACGGCTCGAAGGATTAATGATGTGTATGGCGACGGTGCCGCAAAAGAAAACACAGTGCGTTTTTGGTTCCAACGTTTTCGTTCTGGAAATTTCGACCTGCAGAACAAGCCCCGTGGACGGCCGGAGACCAAAGTGGATAATGAAGAATTGAAGGCTATTGTGGAAGCGGATCCATCGCAAACCACATCCGAGTTAGCTGCAGGCTGCGGTGTTAGTGATAAAACTGTTTTAATCCACTTGAAGCAAATTGGTAAGGTGAAAAAGCTTGAAAGGTGGGTACCTAACGAATTGAGTGAAGCAAATCAACAAACGCGCGTTGACTGCTGCGTTGCATGACTCAACCGGCACAATAATGAAGGGATTTTAAATCGAATCATTACCTGTGATGAAAAGTGGATCCTGTACGATAATCGGAAGCGCTCATCGCAATGGCTGAACCCTGCCGAACCAGCCAAACCATGCCCCAAGCGAAAATGACTCCAAAAAAGTTACTTGTGAGCGTTTGGTGGACTAGTGCTGGTGTCGTTCACTACAGCTTTCTTAAATCTGGCCAGACGATTACGGCAGATGTCTATTGTCAGCAACTGCAAACCATGATGGAAAAGCTAGCTGCTAAACAACCGAGGCTGGTTAATCGCTCTAGGCCACTGCTGCTTCATGATAACGCTAGACCACACACTGCACAACAGACGGCTACCAAATTAGAGGAGCTTCAATTGGAATGTCTAAGACATCCACCGTACTCTCCGGACCTTGCCCCAACAGATTACCATTTTTTTCGAAATTCGGATAACTTCTTGCAAAGGAAAAAATTCAATTCCGATGGGGCAGTCCAAACCGCCTTCAAAGATTTTATTGATTCCCATCCGAATGGTTTTTTTAGTAAAGGGATCGATGAACTACCTATGAGATGGCAAAAATGCATAGATAGCAATGGTACATACTTTGATTAAATAAATATATTATAATAAAAAAAATCGGCTTTATGTTCCTCCCATACTAAACGCCGATTTCATATGTAAGGACATAATAATAATTCTTCGGACACGTGGATAGATTTGAAATTAATAACCAATTCTGAAGTATCAAGAAGAGCTAATACCAATAGGTTAATGTCGGTATCAGTGTCAAGCAGAGAAGAATTAATTTTGTTGGTCACTATTTGATAGGCCCAAAGTACGATGTTTTTTATTTTTTATATATTTATTAGAGACACTAACAGGATAATAGATACATTATACTCTAATAATAAAACATTATAAATGAAGACAATGCCCAATATCCCAAATTCAAGTGTCTTCGGCACGCTCTAGTAACATACTAAACGCCAATTTCATATGTAAGGACCTAATATTTGCATATTTATTTTCTGTGTGCATATTAAAATCAGAATAGAATAGTTTGAATAATATATTAACTTCAATTATACTTTATTGAGGAGACCAAATGATCATAGTCAAAACTGAGACCCCATTTTTCCATCCATCCAGCATCGATGCACACTGGAGAAAGATACTGGCCCCGCATAATTGACTTGCCATCGCTCGCTAAAGCCGATATTTTACCATATATTTCTTTTGATTACTTTTAATACTTCTCTTCTATTTTATATGATTTTACTATTTCTCTTTTGTTTTATATAATATTTTTAATGTGTGTATTTTCTTTTATATGGAATGTGTGGGATTGCACGAACCTCCCCACATTCTGGAATAAAGCTATATTTATTTATTTATTTATTTATTTTGAAAAATGTACCTTCAGAACAACAACGTCACATATTCACCTAATTAGTATATTTCAAATTAAATTCTGATTCCAATTAAATGGATTATTCTAACCCTTTCTCAAAACTATATACTTAATATACAGAAAGACATGGGGATATCACATTTTACTAGTCTTTAAAACCAGTTTAGGACACTATTTAAGAAAAAAAAATATAAGGAATAATGTGAACTTTGCTTGTAATAATTTCTAATAGAAGTGGGAGTGAAGCCTGGAGCTGGCCGAAGAGGAACGAAAGTAGACTGAATGCAGTGGAGATGAGATCCCTTAGACGTATGTGTAGCAAATCCATTTATGATAGAGTAAGGGAAGAAGATTTTATGAATAAATGTAAACCTCACTAGAGCATAGTCCATAGAATTAAAAAAGGGTCTCTCAGGTTTAGGCATGTTGAGCGCATGAATGAGTAAGGAATGGTAAGAAAGATATATAACGCAAGGGTTGACGCCGACGGCGCCAGAAAGAGAGCGACCGCGGAAGACGTGACACGGCCAGATTAACCAAATACCGGAAGGCGGTCCTAGAAGATTGTAGAAGCCTTAACAAAATGCAAAAACGTATGAGGCGAGAGTTGTGTCAGGAAAGAAGAATGTGGCGCTCTATCCACTCCGCCTACCCCACGGGGAAACGGCGTGATTGTAAGTAGTAAATAAGTATGTTTCAATAATGTAGGACAGTTGCATTACATTGTCATTTTTTGATAATAAATTTGTGTTCTACTATTTTGGAAAAACATGCCATCAAAACAAAAAGATCGCAATGAGTTTGACACATTATTCCAATCAAATTTATGAATTTCCATATTCATGACGATGCTTTTTTTCATTATGGGTTCGAGCATGGCTGAAGAATCCTATTCTGGAACCCCTCCACAAGTTGTGCACACGCATCCGATGAGCAGTAGGGTTCTGAGAGAAGGGTTTATGAGAATTATGTTAATTGCGAATCAGTTATTAGTTAAATTATGAAAACGTCATTCATGTATTAATTAAAAACAGTGTTATGAATTGTGATATTTTAACATATTTCGACAAAAATTTTCTTATTTGACTTAGACTCGGACTAGACAAAATATATTTTTTTAAAGAAATTATTAAACAATAAAGATTAATTGTGATCAAGTTTAATATGTGGCCCGAAGACCAAGGGTTGACTTGTGAGTATTTGTTCAACGCTTTGACATTCTCATTGGAGACATCTGACAACACTGACAAAATGTCACAAACATATTTCATTTCGTGGGCGCCGTGCACACTTGTGCCAAGCTTGTGCAAGCGATAAATGATACGGTTCACTCCGGATACTAAGAAGTTGTAATAATAGGGTTGTGCCAATTGACACATCAAAATATTTTTTGATAAAAATATATTCACAATATTTTTGAGTAGGTATGTTCAAACTTCTCAAGAATAAAATTATTGGATTATTGTCCCCAGAGGGATCGTCATTAATCAAGATATATTATAAACGTCTCACAGAGACTAAGCTATTAGTATGGGAAAGCAGGTGTAGTCTAGCTGCGCAACATCAGAGAGTGGAAAGGAAAGAGACAGGTGGAGGATTTGTTCCGGGCAGCGCAGGTTTACAAGTATCGACCAACGTCGGGGGACCTTACAAGGCAAAAAAAAAAGAAGAAGAAGATATGAACATCTTTGGGCGTATACATGGGTTTAGGACCTGTCGTATATGTTAATCAAATATATATTAACGCCTACTTCAAACTGAAAGTTTGGATAGAAAAATTGCACAAGTCGGTAGAATAAACAGATATGCTTTAAAAGCGAAAATCTCTCCCTCTTAAATATACATATTATTATATTTTACTTGTCCGAAATTACAGCGCAAACGAATCTGAACGAAAAAATGTAAACATAATTTTGCCGATCTATGCATAATTACATAAAATAAAACTGGCTATTCTCCAATATCCGCATAAAAAAAAATGGAGAAAATCTTAAACTGCACTTACTCAGTGTAATTCTGAGTTATTTTTTCCCAACGACTCGGATAGCTTAATGTTTAAAAAAAATTGTAGTTTGACTTTATTATTTCCTTTTCAGTAAAAATATATTTTTATAATTTTTTGCAGCGTTGGAGATTGCGTACGCAAATGAAATAACTGAAATATAAATGTCTACAGTAAAAAAGTTTTCATTTAATATAAAGGTATAGTCAAATATTTTTGTTGTTTTAATTGTTATACTAATTTAAAAAGGCGGTAAAAACTAATGTAGAAAAATAATGTTTTTTATAAATTACGGCACATGTATAGTAATAGTTTTATAATAATGATATTTCAATGTACCAACGATAAAAATTGAATTAAAAAATATCGGTTATAATTTTGTAAGTACCTACATAAGCAGTACGGTAGACTGGGTACGGTTGAAAGAGAACAAATATCTCGCAAACTATATGCGGTGGGGTGAGGAGTCCAAGGGGCAAATGAAGTGGACGACAGATCCGAATTCGAATCTCAGTGTTGCGTCGTTCATTGCATTGGTTTATAGGAGGCCGCATTGTATTTTGATAACCAAAAGTAAGTTTTTTATTCGGAGATTTTTCAAATTATTATGGTTTCTATTCAAGTGAGAGTATTGAGAGCGTTTTTATGGTTAAAATGAGGCTTGTAGAACGACATCGTGAATAGTTTTAATGTATTATTATTTTCACCATTACTACAAACTATTTTTTTTACCTAAAGGAGGAGTTGGGGACTGTTGCAGCATTTTTTGTGGGTACTGTTGAAACATTATTTTAATTTAATTTTCTTGTTTTCTGGATGCCGAGAGTACGCGCAAAAAAGTCTTCGAGATGGCAGATAGACTTGTCGAGGTGTAAAGATACTTATGAGAAGGTAAAAACAATAGATTCATTGCGAAAAGCGGTGGAGAAGCATGCAGTAAACCACTGTTCGCTCACAAGATCAGATATTCAAAGAGAAGATCCGGATATAAGTGGATAAAATGAACCATTTGTAAACTGTAAGCTCACAAAGATTGCACAGAAGGTGATCTTAGCTATGTTTGCCACAATTACGACTCGGAATGATCCCAAAGCTAAATTTTTGATTGATTTACGACTAGATAAAATGTTTTCTTTTACTTTATTTGCAGATTAAAAGTAATACTGTCGATTTTTATTGTCTATATTAATTTTGTAAATTGTGTATGAATGTTAAGTAGTCCTATTGTCACAGACGATAATATACGTTTTAAGTTGTGTGCCCTAAAAAAGTTAAGATTGATTAAAAATATTGTAGTATTAAAACATTGAAGACTGATTAATATTGTCAAACGGTGCCATAATTATTCTTAAAATTAGAATAAATGATGAATAAAATGCTGCAATATTATATATTGATTTATTTGCATTCAACTGTGTCTGTTTCAACCGCCCCTGGCGTGGGGATGGTTGAAACAAATCAGATTTTTTTTAAAACGGCACTACCCGTTAGTAGATAGAAACACGTTCTTGATTTAACATGTCTTTATCATCGCTCGGCTCATAAAACTCAGTACTGTAATGTACTCATGTACAGTAATGGACGATATATGCGAAATTGTTTTCTTTCTTAGAGAATATAGTCAGGACATTAAAAGTAATAAATAACGAATAAAACAAAAGCCTAACGTTGTAAGAACGTATAGGAAGGTCCCCTCAGGTCCGACTCCTTCTGAGAGAGGTTTCCTGTGGTTCCCTCTCCACATAGCCAAATGCGAAGGAGTTCCAAGTTCCACGGACAAATCCCTCCCGTTCCAACAAAGCTGGTAGTAGCTAGAGCAGAATACCTTCACTCCTGTTGAGGTACATTATAAGCCTTGTACATAGCGAGCAAGGCCAAAAATAATTGTAACTCACATCTAAAAAAAAAATACCATACCCAGTCTACCCTAAGAGTTCTCACTATTTTATGATCATTTCTTTCATATGTACAAGATAAAATCACATTTTCCTATGTACTTATTTGGTCTAGCGATTGATCCTACTTTTCATTGTACATCCGCTTAGCTTAATTACAAAAATAGTGAAAATATTGATGTGGTCTGCGTTCCATACATAAGATTCTATTTCAAAATCCCTCGTTAAACAGATTCGGGCCTGGTTAAGTTAGAGTTACAAAGGAGATCAAAAATAATATATTTTCGCTAAATAAATTTAAAAAAAATCAATCCTAAATTTAAATGAGATGTTTCTGACAGATACAGATGATAAAACAATTTAATAAATAATAAGACGTTCAAACGAAAAAATATGAATAACTATGAATAAAACACAACGTTGTTTATTTCACACAATGACAATTTGTTTAATTAAAGTGTCATTGTGTGAAGTAAACAACATTGCGTTTTATTCATAGTTATTTACAATGAACTTCCACAAAGTTAATCACGAAAATTTCGAAATATGAAGAAATATGTTTTGAATTATGCATTTTATGAAATAATTGGTTAAATAAATAACTAACCAGATTTTAATTTATTAAAAAATAATGTGAAATTTGTAATTCTAATATTAGTAATTAATAATAGATTAATTTTGCGATCCCAGCCTGAGGCAATATTTTGACATGTACCTATAGGGCTCGTAAGCTTTTATTTTATTTTTATTCTTCCGAGATTAATTAATGGTTTATAGAAAATATATAATTTTGTACAACCAGACCATGAATAAGATAAAGCCTTCAAAACTTTCATAATCGTCAAATTGTCAATGGCCACAAAAACCATCTTGTCATGAAAACAATGTCTTATTTAAATAAACGACTAACACAAAATTTGTGAACGGAAAGTAAGAATCCAAATGAATATTCCAAAGATATAAACTGCGTATCAAAACTTCTTCCATACATTGCCTTCGCTTTGATTTTTATTTTTTGTTATATTACTTCATTTCCATTTAAGAAGCGAATATTTGACTGAGGTACTCGTGTGATATGTCGACATGTAGAATTTTTCGTGTTTGAATCTATATCCAAGATTTGTTCGGTTGTTCTCATGTTGCCAATGAGTCTTCCGATGACATTCGTTGGATCTTTTGGACAACTTTTTTCAAACTGCTGGGTCTTTGCATGAATTTCGGTTTTACGTAAGACGAAGGTGGCTGTAATTCTTCATTACCTTCTATGGTTTTAGGGAGTTCACTGGCGTCTATCCCCTTGGCCACGATGTGTGTGCATATAGTTTTGATGGCGTCCAGCGCCGGAGTCACGCTGTGGCCCAATCCGCGTCGCGCGGGTGTACCGGAGGTTTCTTCTATCGAGAGTTGCCTCTTGTTATAGCGGACGTCTCCCATTTCGACAACTTCAACTCCGTCTTCGCTGGTGAAATCTTGCTCCCTCAAAGTTGTCTTTTGGTTCAGATGGTCCGCGGACCAGCCCTGGCGGATCATGCTCTTCTGGCGTTGCGCTTTCTTTGAAAGTAGAAGATTTTCGCACTCTTGTCGGAATTTCGGATGCGTCACCACGTAGATGAAAGGGTCTATGCAGCTCGCGAGCTTGGCGCACATGGCGGGGACCATGGAGACGAGCGGCTTGATCAGATGCTTTTGTCCCGTGATGCCGAGAAGCGAAACGATCGAGTACGGCGTCCACGCGGCGAAGAACAATCCGATGACGCAGATAACGATCCCCGCTAGTTTGACTTCGACCTTTCTCTTCTCTTGTTCCTTGCAGTGCCTGGATGATATGCTACCGGTGACTTTTCTCCCGATATTTCTGGTCGCCACGACAACGCGCAGTATCTTCGCGTAACAGAAAAATATAATGAAAAATGGGAGCACCCAAGCGGCGAGGAAGAACGCGAATATAAAGATTTTATGATTTACGTTATCGGACAGGTAGTCGAAGCTGCAGCTCGTCAGGTATCCCTCGGGAACGTAGCGGCCCAGGCCGATGTCCAGCGCGGGGATGATGGCGAAGAAGCCTCCGTACAGCCAGACCAGGACGACGGACAGCTTGGCGCGCAGGCCCGTGATGGAGCGCAGCGGCTCCAGGGGGTACACCACCACGCTGTACCGGTCGAAGGCTATGGCCGCCAGGGTGCCGATGGACACGGTACCCGATAGCCCACCGACAAATCCATAGATATTGCAAGCTGGAAATTCATAAAAACAAATCACTATAATGTTTAATGTCAGAGAAATGAACGAATGATGATTTCAGAATATTTTGAATATGTTCAAATTTTTTAAGAACACAGTGCTGGATTTTATCTCCAGCGGGACATCATTAAAACGAGATATATTAAGCATGTCTCATAGAGATGAAGCTGCTTTTTTATATGGGGAAGATCTTTTTGCGTGATACTTACATAATGTAGCTTTCACCAATTCCACCCATGATAGAATACCACATCTAAAATACATCTTGATTAAAGATAATCTCTGAGGGTTCCTCATAATAATTCTGATAATTCTGAATGTAAGAATCTCCTCTCACCGAACCAACTAGTATCGATACTAACATGCACAATTTAAATTATTGTTTCCTACAACACATTTTACAATCCACCATTCTAATTTACATTCCATATCGAAACGACTCTAATATCAAAATATATATTCGATTCAAAATCAAACATGTAACAAAACAAGTAACTCGATTATTCTGAATTTATAAAAAATAAAAAATATTATTAATTATTATAAATGTAAATAAAACACATTTGTCATTACTTACGATTGCATGCTTGTTTTGTCTAGCCTTAAGGCGGGGTTTAACAAATAATAAATTAATAAGGATTCAACATTTTATGAAAAAAAGTTAACAATTCAGACAGAAAGGAAAATAATTACCACAAATATAAAATGTATGCATGAATCGAATTTAAATTAATAAAGTACAAATTTTATAATAATAAATATTTGATAAATAATTAGTAGAAATACCTTTTACAAATTATGAATTTGTTAAAAATACACAAAACGTAGAAATAAAAATTCTTTATCTTTTATTTATTTATTGTACAGGGATATTTGGAAAACACTAATAATCTTGCAGGACTATACTCCTACTTTGATTATGATTAGATAATTTTAAGATAAAGATATATCAACTGTATGGAGTTATGCAATATCAAAGTTTGCATTTTTTTCAATATTTCTACTTATTTTTACAAAACGTTGAACTATCATTACAGTAACTTATGTCGATTACGAAAAATTCATTTATTTCAATACAAGTTAAATAAAATAATAAAAACCTTGCAGAAATTCCAATTGGAATTTTAAAGTTTTTATTATTTTATTTGACTTGTATTAAAGGGAGTGAATTTTTCATATTAGATGTAAGTTACTTTAATGATAGTCTAACGGTTAACAAATAATATTTATATTTTTTCACAATTTTTAAGACAACTTTAGTCAAAATTATAAAAGTGCTTCCACGAAACGCAATTTCAGTAATCCCGAGAAAGAGAGTGATCCTTTCAACAAATTAACAAATCAATATTAATGTTGCGTCACCGAATTGGTTGTGTTAATATTGTAGAAGGAAATTGTAAAATTAATTTTATATCTTTCGTTTACCTGGAATTTGTAGATTGATCAAATATGATCAAACGTTATACACTGCCGTATTCTGAAAATAACAAGATAGTTAGTTTTGGTCAAAGGTATTTATGCAAGTCCGCTTTATTCGGTAATTACTACCCCCAACACTAAAAAATAGACGGGACGTGGTTAATGTTTTCATGACGTGTAATTTAATTTAGGTACATTTACGACTTTTGCAATTTTTTGAGACTTTTGGAAAGTAGTCGTGGTGTAATCAGTGTGATATGTTGGGTGAGGGGAATGTGGAGCAAAAGGGAATCATGAATACTTGTAATTAAAATAAAGAATATATATTATATTATAATATATTCTTTCTTTATAAATATAACCAATAAAGAAAACAGAAATATGCATCCACAGTGCAATATCACAGTTATGCAGTAATGGCCTATAAACCATTTAAAATTTAAATAGACACATTATTATGTTGTTGCATATACATGTATTGTAACATCGGACCGCCACGATGTCTGGGTGTTCCTTTTTTTTATTCTTAAAATAGGTAATACAATAATTTTTATATTTCCTAATATATACAGCATTAGATATAAGTATATTAAATTTTTTATCCAAATTAAGTATCACATCTTTTTTTAGTTTTATTGTCGTTACATATATTTTTTCATCCCTAATATCCCCTGGTAGTTTCATATATAATTTCATTCCATTATACATCATAGAAGTTTGAGATCTTTTTTCTTTCGGAATGGTAATCTTATTTCATCTTTTCTTCTTTTACAGTGGTCATATTCATGTTGTTTATTTAAAATTATTTTTATTAATAATTCAAAGGCTACGAATAATTTCATATATATATATATAGAAGTACATTAAATTTAAGTATTTGTATGCTTTCTAGCATCACTTTGATTCGTGTGTATCGATTTCTTCTTTAAAGTATAATTTTTAAAGCTTTATTTCGAAGTATTGTTAAATTTTTTCAATTTTTCTTCATTAGTCAGAAATAGTATACTGCTGAAAATTTTTATTCTTAAAAAAATCCTGTTTATTTGATGTCGAAGCAACATTTAGGTTACTTAAACCAGTCATTTGACTAAAATATGAGTTTTTTATTAATGTTATATAAAATAGGTGCTGGTATTACTTTAAAAGTTGGTAGAAATGGGTTTGTTTTACACTATTACCTAAATTTACTAATTTCTTTATCCAAAGAGTTCAATATTACCGGAAGCTAATATTTTCGTCACGGTGATAGAAATTTTGGCTTTTGAAAGATATGTTGACGTTTCTCTATTTTCGAGTGTTAGGGTAACAATCACCAAATTTTCATTTTTTATTTTTTATTTTCAGAATGTCAGGCAAGCCGATATCTAACAATACGTACGCATTCGATGGTTTTATTCGACGAAATAATCATTTTACGTAGTAGTTGACACTTTTGAATCAATCCTATATCATGTTTATATGCCAAATAATAGTGGTAAAAAATATAAAAATTATGTGACAGGTAGACGAGGATTTGAATAGAATCCAATGTTCGCCGCTGCCAGCATAATTTTATGGGACAAACCATTCATGTAATAATATTTAGGAAGCAGATTTTTCTTTCTCCGCTACTCTTGTAAAATTTTCTGCCTTTTCGTTTCCTGTAGTATTGCTACGGATATCCTTAAATGATGTTTAATGAAGATTACTCAAAGCATGAATTTTCTCTATTTGAGGTCTAAAAATACAAAAACTTTCTTAATTTCTGTCTCATTTATTTAAAAAATTCATGTATGGATTCAGGTTTTCTGAAGAGGAAGTCAGTGCTCTGTTCTTTCTTCGTAGCGTTGATAATTTTCATTATTTAGCCAAGAAGTATCTTATGTTTATGTTTTTTAAGCATATGTCAGTGGGCTTACAAGCAATATTCATTGAATCATTGGGCTTTAAACCGGTTTGCAAAAAAGTCAGAAACCTAACATTCATTGCCCTTACTTTATATTGATGAGATAAACCGTGTCTATACCTGTGATTGTGATTAGCGTACAATTGTATTAGTAGATAAGTAGTAAGATAGTATAAGATCCACAATGCAGTAGTGTGAAAGAAAATACTCCCACCCTACCAGGGGAATCTTCCGGTGTTCAAATGCAAGGTTTACCTGTATTGAATACTCACTGAATGCTTTGAGCATTTTTGTATATATTTATAGGTGAAAAAATTTACACGATTATGGCTTGTTACACGTTTAACGATTGCCGATGGAATTGTACATTGCGCTGGTCCATCTAGGCAGACTGATTAACCTCTCGAGATCTTCGTGTGGGTAACCATGGAGCCGTCCGTCAGATGGCGCTAGCAGTCATGGCGTCCTCCACACAATGATTGTTGGGTGCTTAGAATATATATTTTGTATATGTTACAGTGAATCTGATTTTCTAGTGAGTCCATCATTCACTGGCATTTAAGAGAAAGTATATTCAAGGTCATTCTTATCATATTCAAAGAGTTTTTCACCAATAGAAATGAATACAATATTTTAACTTGCACTTACTAGTGAATTTATTGGTTTCCGAACTGTCAAAAATTAAATTTGACAAGTCTGAAATCCGTTTCCGTAAAAATCTATGCTTTTAAACGAACTTTTATTTATCCAAATTGAAACAACCGGGCCTTGAATAACAATTTAATAAGTCATTGCGTGAACAAGGTTCTTACTGCATTATTAATTTCTTCTGTGCAAATCAACATTATGTAGGTAACGGATATTATTAAAATAGTCATTTTGAAGTGTTGAAAGTTTCGTCTGCACTAATTCTTCATTATATGATTTTATAACAAGATTCTAATGGCACATGGACCTTGTTTTTCAAAATTTATTTTGCGTTTTGTGTCTCATTCTACACTAGTCTAGTCCAAAGTCATCACAAAGCGACAGTATTTCTAATTTTTATCCTTTGAGCGATAGCATATTCTCTATTCTGTGGCGATAGTTCTGTTTCTCGAACTGTCACACTTCTGGACTGGTCTTTGATATTCAATGATTAGTTTAGGTAGGTAACTAAAACGTAATATATTTTTAAAATTTTAATCGCGAACACTTACGAAATTCTGATCATCTTATAATTCAAAAGACAGTCGATTAAACTCATAAAAATGATACGGTGCGAGCAAGCTTCACGTCTGTCACCGACGTCGAGCCGAGTAAGTTTGCGAACTTAAAAACCGCGCACTTTATGTTGTACGTCTATCACCCGTGCTTACACGTGCGCAAACAAGAAACGCAAACGACATTAGACACATTTTTGATAAAAAGATAGAAAATTGGAAATGCGGAAGAATCTGAATGAATTCAAACGTAAATGATGACTTAGAATCTCTTTGATTTTTGTATTTTTCGCATCGAGTGTTTGTTACTTGACGCACTTTTAAAGGTTCATTTAAAATTAATAATACCGGGTGTATGTTTATTTATGTTTCTATATTTGTAAGAAATAAACTTTTGTTGTATTGTTATAAAAAAAACATATTTAATAAACTTAATTGACAAAATACATATTCATTAATAAAAATTTTCCCTTAACCCCCCAATATTTACATGGTGACATAACCTCGTTTTGTTCCGGCAGTCGTCAGATATCATAAAAAACCCGAGTGCGCGATCTTTCAGCCGACACCTTACTTCGCGATTCGTATTCGTTTTGCGGTGCCGCTGTCCTATTTTAATTTAGGAGTTAAAATAGGACCGCAAAATGAATAAAAATCGTCTAGTGTAGTGCCGCCTTTATACTTTCTACGCTTTAAGAATTACGTGTACAAATTGATGGTTTCACCGATATATTGTCTATGCTTTGAGTAATGTATTTTCACGGATTACGTGTAGTGAATCTGAGAATTCGTTGATTTAGATGTTTTCACTGCCCCCACTCTGCCCGACCGGGAAAAGTACATTTTTACTAGTGAAAGTATAGTCTCACTAAAAATGCAAATTCGCTGTAACATATATACTCTAAGCTTGGGTGTAATTTAACGATTGTAGGTTTATTGAATCACAGTCACAATCACGGTTACAATAATGGTGTATCTCATCACTACTTAGCTACTTACCTTAGTATGCACATCTACATTTTGTTGTAGAGATTTAAAAATAAATGTTTACAAAATTCATGTAATTTTGAGAAATTTAATAATGAATATTCTATTCTCAATCGATGGACATATTTCTGCGTGCTCCATGCATCCTGTTGACGAGATTATCAAGACAACATTAACCTGTGTAAGGTTATCGATATTAAAGAATGCAGATGAATTAACATTACCCAATAAAGTAACTACTTACATACATCATAAACACTCAGTGGGCAAGTCTAAATACAATTTTCAACAAATTAGACACGCCGATAGCTACAGCCCAGACCTACAATAAATGGAAATTCACAGTCTAACAATAAATGTAAATTCACAGTCTAACATTAATTGTGGGAGTCATTTAACTATTTTTTCTGTATTTGGCCTACCAAGCAATTATGTCTAAAAATAAATAAAATAAAAATAAAAGTCCAGACTAACGATATGCATGGTAGAATAAATATATTTTCTCGGATTTTCTCGAATAGATGAAAAGTTAATTAAATTCAGATGTAGGTAATGTAACATAATAAACCGCCAGACAATTTTTAGAACTAGGGAAAGAAGATTATTCTCATAGGCTTTCGTGGCTGTCGGACGATAATAGAATTCCTTCCGGGTTATTCTGTTATCAGGCTTACCTGCCTCTCGCCACGCTCATTGTTCTCCACGTATTTTTATGCACCCTCGACTTTTATTTATTATGGCTTCCACAAAAGTCTATCTAGTTTTCACTAGGCGACTTCAATGTTTTGTTGTCTTTGATAAATATAAGAAATGCAAATTGAATTCAATCTTGCAAATGTTAATAGAGTTTAAAAAAATAAATACGAGAGAATATGCAGTTCTAGCACAAATGTTGAGGTCATCATACAATACAAGCAAAATACCAACATTAACGCGGTCAATATAAGACAAATAAAATAAAATTACTTATTTAGATCTATTGAGATGGGAGCATTGAAAATGGTTATTAATGAGTGGTATAGGCATTTAAAAGACAACTTCTGAATTAGATCATCAATATGACATGGATCATTCTCATTAGAGAGAAATAGTAAACTACTTATAATGCTTAAATGTTTTTAAATTTCTGTTTGAACTTAGTTGGTAAACAGAAAGAAAGAAATAACACAGATATTATTTTAAACATGTAATAAACTACATTAAATTCTTACTATATAAGGCAAACATGATTAAAAGTACAATCAATCATACTCGAATAAAGAAATCAAAAAGTGTATTAAAATTAAGCTCGGCTATTTTAAGACATACAATGGATAAAACAGATAAACTCTAACAAGACATTTCAAACCAGCCAGGAAAAATCCAACTCGGACCTTATTACACAAGAGGGATGGAAATCACTAATGGGGTAAACGTACAAGTGTCACTCGTCGATGATAACTGGACGCAATTAATTACAGGACAGAAATACAAATGATGACACGTACACTTTGACATTATGAAAATACGATAAACTCTAATAGGATATTTCAAACCAACGGGGAAAAACCAACTCGGACCTCGTTACACAAAAAAGGTGAGAATCACTAATGGGGTGTGTTATTAAAGGAGGGTAAAAGTACAAGTATCACTCTCGGACATAAAAGGGACGCAAGGACATGACTTCACCATCACCGAAAATGTATGTAAATGGGTGTTAATTCTATCAGGCACAAGTGGCTGTATGCTTAAGCACAGAGGAAGGTAGACAGATTCTCAGAAAGCCTCGTCCAGCGTTGCCTTGCAAGCCGAGTAAGCAGCCTTTACCTGATCTGCCCATGGCCGGGCCCAGATTAATGGAATTGTAGACGAAAGCGGGCATCTCGGATACGATCAATAAGTCGCTGAACGCTAGATTGACCACGAGAGTATTGGCAGGTGTCCGAAGAGATCGGCATCTAAAACAATACAAATGTGCTGAATTTTTCACTTTTGTGAGGTTACCTGTCTGTCCAAGGGCCGGTCCCAAAAATATTGAATTATAGATGAATAGCGGCACCTTTGATGTCATAAACAAGTCGCTCGCAGCGAGATTCACCACTAATATGTTGGCGGGAGTTCGCAGGGAACGGCATCTAAAATCAACAATACTCGGATTATTATTTAGACCCTTAAATAATTGTTTTTTATTCATTACCACACACAACCCGTAACCATTATACACATTTCTGAATTAGATAAAAATAATCATTTGAGGCATCTAATAATATTAAAAGTATAGATTTTTACATCTTGGCAAAAGAATATATCGCTCATGATTAAACATTATCTTGCATACCACACTTTTGTCAAAAATAAGTTTTTTTTTTAAATGTGGATGTGTAATCAGGCAAAAGCTTGTATCTTAAAAACAATTATTTGTGTCTTTTATTCCATTAAAGTAAGTCCTCGTATTCTATTTATTGTAAAAATTCTAGATATGATGCAGTTTTTTGCCTCTCCTGTAAAATCTGTATGAAGTGGCTTACGAGGTATTGTTTTATTATGAACCATATATATGTGGGGTACAGAAGCAAAGACAGCAAAATCTAAAAAAAAATGAATGCAGACATTGAGGATTACTTTTTATAATGTACTGAATTTGAGATTTTATAGGAAACATAGCCTATAAATTTATATGAAACATGATTTTGGATGAGACAGATAAATAAAATCTAGAATTCAGTAAGTACATTAGTAATACTCGGTGACTGCATTCAAAACGTTTTTTTTATTTTTTGCATATTCCTGCCTTTGCTTTGAGTGCTTTGCCCCACATATGACAGTCATGATCAACATTCAATGTTTGATTAAGCGTACATGATAATTAAAATTTAGAATTGATTGATTGTTTCATATAAATGGACATTATTTAAAACAGGTAAACCTCTTTCCATTTAACCAGTCGGGTGCCGGAGCGCAGATCTGCGCGAAAACTTTTGTATCCTCTATGTGCCAGAGCGCAGATCTGCGCTCCCTAGATACGTATGCGAATTCGGCCTATTTTACCTGCGTTTGTGGGTTTTTAAAGCTTATCATTCGTTGTATCTCTAGATTTTGAATGAATGAACGAGTTCTATTTGTCAAGTAACCTCATTATCCACGCAAACCGGACAAAAAAACATTCCAAATGTCGTCTTCGAACCGCGCATTAATTGTGTTATTTATCTGTTAAAAAAAGTTTTTCTTTTTTAAATTAAAAAGTGTTATTTTATATTATTTGATATATTTAGAACTAAAATATTGAAATACAATATCTGTAGTGTTATTGCTTCCATGGTTTTATTCGATAAACATGTGCGTATATTTCTGACAGTAAATTTCGTTACTTATTTTCATAATTCATGAATAAGTAATTATTGTATAAGTAATTATTGAAATATAAGTAATATTGAAGTTTGTATATTGAAAAATCAGAAACTGTAACTCTTTAGTGAATATTATTGATTTTTACATGATTATAACCATCACAAAAAGTGTCTAAAAAACAACAAATTTGCGCGAAATTGCGTGGCAGATAGGGTACATTCCGCGTTACGTACGGACGGCAAACGGCCGGTTAAGAAATATAAACGAATTAGTATGTGTAAGCCGTGCGTACGAGGTATATTCTTTCGTTGTGGTGGTGTTTATACCCGTAAACACCAACACAACGAAACAGTATGCGTCGTTCGCACGGCTTACACATACTAATTAGATTGTCTTTCTTAAATGGAAAGACGTCTAACCCACGTTGATCGCAGAGATACGTCCTGCACATGCTCGCAATAAGCGAAATTTCGCTGTCAACGGAGGATAAAAAAATAAACATTATTCATAATAAAAAAAAATATCATACATAACATAATTCATTTATTTTGTTTGGCCTCTATATGTTTATTTTGCAAAATTTTCCAATATGTCAAAATTCGAGAGCAAACATACTTTACAGCACTCTTCGTTGTTTTCTTGTAGCCACTCCATGTACTGGTTGTAAAGAAAAAGGGCCCTTTCAACACATATCTTGTAAAATGTAATAAGAATGTCAATTTTTAAAAATCGAACAAGACAATCTATTAAATGTAATTTTCATTTGACCCTTTTCTTTTTCACTACACGTTGCGAGGGTTTCATGGCGAAAAATCAAGAAAATTTCGATGCACTTTCTTCCATCTAGGAGACTAGGAGGCCTTGGGACCACCCTCCTTTATAAAGTTTGTGTAAATTATCGATTTTTCAACGAACGGAAAACTAATTTTTATTTTATTAATGAGGTTTTCTATTTTTAAATTGAACTATATCTTCAGTATTGCCAAAATATTGTTAGCCGTAAGGACAATATATTTGGAAATATAATATTTTTCCCATCCATAAAAGCAGAGGGTAATGTAAATTCCTGTCGACCCTGAACAGAAGATTCGAAGGATTTTAGAAACGTCAGCAGTTATGTAAATTCGATATCCATAACTTAGGTCTAGCGGGCTGGGTAGATGCGGAACTTGTATATATGCAAAATAATTTAAAAGATTTTTGCTGCAGACAAGTGTAATATAGTACTTTTTAAATGAAATTTAAAATAAATTAAATTTTAATAAATACTATTATTAAGTTCTGCAGGTTGTGTTATTTTAAATGTGAGAGCTTTTTCTGCTTGTAAGGCCAATATCAAACAGTTGATATCCCACGTACAATCGAATTATTTATAAAATCTTATTATTAAATTAAAATCTGACTATTTTAAATCTAAAATAGTATTTTTTAGGAGAGACCGGGCACGAAAGAAAAAGGGTTGCAATAAATTCGTTACCTATTTTATTTTATTTATTTTAGCATAAAAACAAGCATGACGTACCAGTAATTTTATGCATGATGGTATAAAATATTTTGATACAAACATTATTTTGAAATACTTCTTTAAATGAGGAGTACAACAGCAAAGGCAGCAATATACAACCGAGATGTTTATTTATTTCTATTTAATTTAAATATAAAATTTTGGTTGGACTGTGCCTGTCTCACTAGAAATATCTGTGTTGAGACAGGCATAGTTTACAATGGTATGTATGTAGATACAAAACATAGTATGTAGATGTGGAGTAAAATAATTATTTGTATTTGATGAAATATTGTACCTATATTAAAAGTAACATAATAAAATTATATAATACATAAGAGGTTATAGTGTGTGTTAGTGTGTTTGAGTAAGTGTGCCTATTTTATCTCTCCCTTTATTTCGGATTCACTGTTTTATTTTGTATTTTATGTTAGGGTTGTAAATTGTTGTTAGCCCAGATTACTTTAATTCATCAAGCATGCAATTATGTAATTTGGGTCCAAAATAGTTATAGCTCCTAACTGCAGTTACATAAAGTAATTTTTGCCTACCGTATCAGAAAAAGTGGATTTCTCTAAAAATGGATAATATTTGTTAATCAATTAATAAATGAGACTTACAGATACAGTATCGGCGGAGAGTACCAGGCTGATGTGGTGTAATGGTAACGTACCTGCCCGGAATGCTAGGTGATCTGAGTACGAATCCCGGTTGCAGACAAAATATTTTTTCGTTGATTTGATTTTTTTGGATGTCTTTCTAATTGATTAATAAATTTGGACATAAAAACTGTTTAATATAACGTTTTTGCAATTTTTATATTATGATTATTATTATGATTTATAATTATCATTATTTCGTTATTGTTGTGATATCTAAACGATCTTGAGAACACATATATACGATGATACAAGTATGTTGCCTTCTGAAAAAGAAGAAGAAGAATCAATGGTTAATCTCTTAACGTGAGTTTTTGTCCCTGGTTGGTACATATTGGTAATATATTACGCTATTTGTTTTATGTCGTATCTCACGATTATTGAATTTTATACTTTTCATTGTATTTACGAAATGTCTGCAAAGTATTAAAGAATACACGGGTTTAACTTTCATTTCATTACGAAATGAAATAAAATTTCCAAAATTCAAGTAAAATTTGTTTCGTTGGTGCCTGGTTCCCCTATTTTTTTTATTTTAAACTGTGATTGTACAGTTTTAAGAAGCATAAAATTAGAATAAAAAATGATAATAAATATTACACTCGTCATACGTTGTGAAACTTCAGGAGTGAGTCTTAGAAGAGACTTCAAGAGAAACTTGTCAGTTCCTACGGATGTTTATCTGCGAAGGGACTTTAACGTGATAGCCGATGGGTACTTTAAATTTCCTAGCAATTTGTGTAGGCAAATATGGCGCGACCTCGCTGGATAATTGTACTCGGAAGGTTATATTGGACACAAAATACAAAACTTCGTGTTCGCGCGTGCTGCTCAAAAATATACCATTTGAAAAGAAAAAAAGATATAAACTTATGCGTATTATTCAATATCATAAATGATATGGAAAAAAGTAGATAAATTCGGCCATTTATGAATACAAATAAAAATTCGTGAGTTTACCTACTCATGTATGTGCAGTAGAAGTTATACTTAAAACTAAAACGAAGACAAAATTATACATTTATTACGCTCAAAGTATTGAGCTTTAAAAATCTACACTGATCATTGTCGATAAATTTATTAAGTTTCATTAAATAAATTAAAAACTATACTTACAGAAATGTAACCTAGAATACTTAAAATAATTGGGGCAAATAAAAACTTTTTTAAAAAACTATCGAAACGTTCGTGAACTCGCATGTAAACAGAATACGACAGCTGACAAAAATTCAGTATGGCTTCGTTATTGAGACGCTGTTCCATTTCAAAAACGTGTGCATTTTCAAAAAAAGTCTGAGCGCCTACCGACATTCATGTTTTATCGATTTTCGGACAAAACGATTCCGTATTCAAGTTCCAAAACTATACAACTTTGACAGCCGCATTGAATGTAATGAATGAAATGTTAAATTTTGAAAACAAATATGTACTGACAATTACCACGTTTTTGTAATCAATCATATCTCGAAAATCAATTTTAATCATTTTTGACATGGTGACAACATCGTTTTTAAACAACATTTCTTAAAAAACTCCACAATAACATGAAATACAGAAATCTGTACGAGAAGTCCCTTTTTGGCATTTCGATTATAGATATAAAATCGTAATTCAATAAACAGTTCTAATTTTTAAATCGATGACTAATCATTCTTCAGCTTTTGAATTGAGCATCTTTATGATTGACACTCGATTCAAGGTGGTCGACAATACATTATTTATATTACTGGAACACTAATTTCAAGTGAATAATTTTTTGATAGTTTAATGTATGCGTGCACATTTCGTTACATACTAAAATTTCACTTTAACAAATAACTTCATGGTCTCGCATTTCCGCTACTGCAACATGTAGCGGAAATGCGTACGATTTTTATCGTAACGCAATTCCGTCACAATAAAAAATTTACCCTTAATGCGCCAATAGAAGTGTAACTTCAGTTCAATTCTTTTAAAATTCGCATTCTTAAAACATTCTAAAAGAAACGTCTCGCAAATAAATAATATTAAAATAACTGAATGCCCCGCTTTGAACTTCGTGTACAAAATTTTCTATACACAAAATATCCCTATCTACATTTTTTAAAACAAATTTTTAAGTAAATGTTAAATTCTTTGATGGCACATAGAAAAATCCCTTCCGGTAAAGGTAGATTTTGTCTACTTGTGTAAGGAATGTTCTTGGTTTTCATGGCCATTCAGAATTTTCTGCTTTGCGTTTTCAGGGGTTTTACGAACTTTATGTTCGACGTTTGATGATGGACCCTGCATGAGGTCCGAGACGTCCGCCAGTAAGGTCTTAGAAATACGGCAGAATGCCCCAGAAAATACATAAACTTGTGATGGTCGACATAGAGATAGATTTAATAAATTTAGAAAATCTTAAAATAATAATATTCAAAAAAGTCAAGTATGGACATCAAAAATATATTTCTTCTGTTTGGAATCGTTTAAAAGTAAAAGCCTGATATATTTCTTCTTAAGATTCTATGTATTACAAGAGGCTAACAAAATATTGAATATTCAGCTATACAAGTAATATTTCTTAGATCTTTATTATACCATAGATATAATTCTGTGTTAAATTAATATCGTTTGCCAATCCTAATAGACTCGACCTTGTGAGTAGGTGCGAACGAGCCTTTATTATTTATGAATCGGAACAGCAAGTCTCGCGTGTAGCGGGTGCTTTACTGTTATTTTAACGAAACGGACCAATCACAGGCGCGCTTTGCCTTCGACGGGTTGAGCCGGAGGCGACCGTCCTGATGACTGAATCCGGCCAATGGCGAGCGCCGGCGGTGAGGTCATCGCGCATAGGATGAGTCACTGCACTAGCGTGGATTTCAGAGGTATGGTGAAATCGTTACTATAAAAGGAGCGAACACGATATACTCAGCCCCTTCAGTTCGAGACCAGACTTGCGAGCGGGAGCGCTGCCCGACAGACTACCGACGGAGCCCCGAGTTCCAGAACATCATTTGCGGACGGAGTTGCTGCCCGGACGTATGGAGGAATCTACCATTCATCAGTAGCAGAGAGGATCATACCGCCACTGTGTAACAGCTAAGGAACACATTTATATTCTCTATCGATTAATTATTTTCACTATTGAAATGTATTTATTTTGGGAAGATTTAAAATCGGAGCAATAATGTATAATTAATATCACGATTGCTTGTGTGACAATAATGTATAATTAATATCACGATTTCTTGTGTGATCTTGGCTCAATTCGTACGGGAATATCTCCCAAACGAATATATTTTGATGCATGGGGATTTTCATACCATTTGTATTAACAATTGATTTTACGGAGCTCTATAAGCAGTGCGTAATAGATTCATAATATTGTCGACGCGTTATGTATTGCATAACCAGATATTGGTTCAAATCGTACGAGAATTCCGTTCCAAACGGATGTATTTTTATGCAAAGCGAATTTCATACCGTTTATGCTAAAATTTGAATACACGGATTTCTATATGAATTACTTAGTAGCATTATAATAATTACTGTATTGCATAAGTATTGCGCAATCCGGTCTTCAGTTAACTCTTTATGATTTGAGTACCTCGGTACATCTAGCTTAACAAGTAGCTTCAGAACGACGAGTAAAGGACAGAATGGGGAGATCTAACTAAAGATTGGGGATATCTGGTTTGTGATGGCCTAGCTGGTTGGGGCGTAGATGCTTGCCGGCACTTGGGCGTGGAACCCGCACAAGCCCCTGCAGGGTCCCTTAAAGGCGGGGCCCTCCTTGTTGCTCGGGGTCGTCAATAAACCGACCTCTTTCCTCACCAGGCGCAGGGCCACATAACCCACAAAAGGTTCCCTTTGTCTTTGGAAGGATTTTCATGCCTGAATGCTGTAAAACCTTGATAGAAAACGTTAACTTCTATTTCGTCCTCTGTAAGAAAGACAGGGCCAGAATAAATATAAAAATCATTCACTCATATGGAATAGCTGGGATATTATAAATATGTTACTAACACTCTAACATTTGTCCAAAGTAAATGTTGCAAGATGCAGAATCGTGGGACGCCGCTCTGAAAAGGCATAATGAGATTGCACAATAATTTGTAACATCGCTGACTATGCCCGCAAAGGAGGCTAATGTCGTCATCAATTCGTACCAAAAGAGTACATGATTCTTCAAACACCGGCCTAAAAGAAAGGCGCCTCAAGACAACACACATCATCAGAAACTCGTACCAAAAGAGTACGGCCTTCTCAATTATAAGCCTAAAAGAAGGGCGTCACAGGATCACATCTCGTAAAGAAGAGATAGAGTCTCGGGATGCAGTAAGTTCCGGAGGAACAAGGGGGGCCGTTTAGTCACTTAGGAAGTCGGCCACCGGGTTTAGGCGGGCGCGGAGCCTCAACCCCCCTCGGCAGAGATGCTGAGGGTTTAAAAAAACCAAAATTTAGCATTCAAAGAAACTATTATTTCATATAAACTCACGGGCTGTTGTAGAATCCTTTCGAACAAACCATCCCCGAGACCTTATCTATTTATTCATAAAGAAGTTTCACTTCAAAAATGTGGTATTTCGTAGATAGCAAATATATGTATTATTTTCCCACGGAATTAATATGAACAGGTTCATGCACGTCTAAGACGGAACCATTCAAGGTAAGAATATGCTAATACAAAGTGTTTATAATTATTAATTTCAGTGTTATTTAATATGTGTGAATTTTTCCCTTTGCGCCGTTCGAACGATTTTACTGGTTTGTCTCAAATCGAAAATGTTTTATTTCTAATACACGAATTCTTTCTAGTGTACGTATTTTATTGTAACATAAATGTATAGATTATTAGGTTCGTTAGATGTTTATATTACGTAATATTATGCAATTGTTTCCACACTGCTCCTATAAAAGAATTTGAAGTTATTACGATGCACAACGGGGTCCTTCATCCATTAGACGAATCATGTGCCAATTCAACGACGTATTACGAATAGTATATATTGTATTTATCGAGATTTAGTCGCATTTATTATTTCTAGTGAGGTTTTTAGTATTGGTTCCAGGCGCCATTATGAGGCGGAAATAGTTCATATTCATAGCCCGACTGCAATAGGTATTTTTGTCGCGTAAGAGGTAGCACTTTTAGAAATATAACTATGTTTTATGTTTCGTCCCTGACGGACAGGATGGTATAGCTGTGGCTATTTAGGTAATATACTTAGTAAATGCAAAGGGCAGTAGGTATTTTCAATATAGTATGCGAACCCAAGATGTTAGAAATATTTTCAGTTAATACGTATTTTTAGTTAATTTATCGTATAGAACAATTTCTGATAGTATAGAACATTATTTCATATGAAAAGTTGAATTTTAGAAGTAGTAATATTTCTGTATTGAATATTTAAAATTTTAACAACTGTATCGCTACATCATATGGTTGAAGTCGACCGGTTGCATCCTGTCGCTCAATCGCGCGCGCTCACATATAAGATCGGAATGAAAAATATAATAATAAAATTCAACTCGCGTCAACTATTTTACGACTGTATAATATTTTTCATATAACAGAAAACATCTCTAGAAAATACCGTCATGTGACGAGGACCCCGCTATTTACTTGACTCATCACAGTGCTTACCGTGACCAGGAGAACGATTTATATTGAAATACAATAAAATGCTTTATAATATTAATTGAACATCATTTTGACATTAAATACAGTCCGCTCGATTTGATTAGGATGCCCTCTATCACGCAGGAGCATCACAAACTAACTAGTTACAATGTGTTATAAGCTTTTAGGCTTCGTAACACATATATAAAAATGATTTTCGAATGAGAAGTGCATCGAGCAAATATACAATATCATCATTCGTTCAAAATTGGAGCCCACACCAAAGGAAATATATCGACATGATTGAGCAGATTCAAAAGAAATTCTTGCGCTACTTGTACATGCGCAGAACACGAGAATATCCTACATTACTGCTGCAAGCAGCAAGTGCTGCTGAGGGAATGCAACTACCTCAGCCTCGAGTTGCGCAGACAGGAGGGCCTAGTCATGTTGGGGGTTAAAATTTTAAGAAATAAAATTGCCCGAACCTGCTGAATTATGCCCTGTTTGTACCAAATAATTATTTGCGAAATCGAGGTCACGCGCTATTTCATGTCCCAAAATGTAGAACGGATATAATGAATAAGCACACCGTAACGCGTAGTGTGCAACTCCTAAATGAACTGAGCGATCATGTCGATTGTCGATGTATTTAATGATAGCATTGAATGCATCAAGGAGCGGATCGCCTCCATTTAGGTACTCCAAGATATACTTGCATTGTAAATGGAGCAATCTGTAATGCAAAAAAAAATAAAAATCTAGTAGATATGTGTCTTTGGTTTGTACGTTGTAGTTTCTTTAGGTCCAATAATAACAGTGACGAAATTAAAAATCTAAAAAATAATATCATATTAGGGATATTTACATTATATGACAAATAACCATGGAAGTTATCGTGTTTGCACAATTATGTTTTTTTATGTAAAAATGTAAATAAGATAAAGGATTCCGTGTCTAAATAAAATCATTTAAACTTAGTAAATAGAATATGGGAATGATATTTGCACAGGCGTACCCATGGGATATGGGATTAGGGGGGAGAGGGAGATGGGAGACTAGAATTCGCCACTCTTCCGCATTTGTCAATATGCATTTTTTAACTTGACAATAAAAGGAAAATAGATAAATATTCAAATCAACTAGGAACACGCTTTTAAATTTTTGTTACACCTTTGCTGTTTGTTTAATATTCGATCTTTCGAGAGTAAAAAAAACCTTTGAAAAAATGTCAAATTCTCTGAAATATGATACAGCAATAATAAAATCTTTTAAAAAGCGAGAAATTTTTCGTACGTCAGTTCCAACAAAAGAAAATTCTAGAAAACAGATTTTACATAATATTAAATATCATTGTTATCCTTTATATCACAAATACAAATGCTACATTAAAATATGTAGTTAAGTGTAATCAGTAAACAAAGAACAATGTTTGAAAATCTAAATACGAGTATGTCTATAATTAAACTATTGTTTGTGGAAGGCAATTTAGCAGCAGCGAAGACATGGAGATCGTGGAAGAATTATTTAGTGGGGAATGAAGAAAATAAGGTTTTTTAAGAGTTTTTGGAGCTCAAAAATTAAGACAATTTATTACTACTCATACTTGTGGGAAATTTTGAAATGAAATTACAGAAATAAGTAAATTATTGAAATATGTAATAAGTCCTATTTTTAATATATTGGTGGCAGAGATAAAGTCATCTTCGTGTATTTCTGTGCTCGTTGATGAAACAATAGTTAACTGGTGTAAAGTAGGGATCGTAAAGTACAAAGTAGTAGAGGACTTTCAATATTCGTCATTAAGGACGAATATCGAAAAGGACGATTTTCAAATAATTTTTTACCATAGAAATTAACTAAAAATCTTTTGATCCATTTCCATACCGAATTTGCCTATCTTTATATTGTTAAACAAAAAAAATACTCACGGAAAAGTGGATCTCGGAAATCATGGTAAATGCTATATATAGGTTGATCTTTATGACAGAGATTTACTCTTCGTCATGCGGTAAATATACTGTAGGCCTACATAAATGCGTAAATATGATTTTTAATCATATATTTATTTTTGGATGAAAAGCAAAGATTTATCTTAAGAATTTTTATTTTACAGAGGTAAGGCTATTCACCGGCACTTTGAATCACCGCCCGAGACTAACTGACCCATGTAGCAGGTGGGACAAATATAGACTTTTCGGGCGAATATTAAACAAAAATATCTCGGAAAACAGGACGTATATCAACGTTGACGAATATTGAGGGTGTACTTTATTTGTATTTATATAGTTTAATGCAAAAATTCGTTTATTCCTTGGTTGTATTCGTCGAACAGATGCAAATATTTGAATACTATGTGCATGTTAAAAGTTATACAGAACTGACTAGACACGTTTGATTCCAAAATTTATGCCTATTTATAATCTTCTCCACCTCTTTTTCAGAAATCTTTTAAGCTTTATTATAACTTCATTGTTACTTCGTTTTATTGAAATATCTTTATTGCACGTATTAAATGTCGGAAAATCTTTAATTTTTACAGCGAAATACTTTGAAATAAGAATATTTTAAACTATGAGCGCAGTGTGCGTAAACCAATTATTTATTCTAATTGCCTTTCAAGGAAAGTTCGTTTCGTTGCGAAATTCTGGCAGAAAATGACAGTGAAATATGTTTGAATGAAGCTTAGGTACGTGTAATTGCATTGTAAGTCATTCAATTGGTTAAGTTTAGACAATTTAAGCGCGGCGCGAAGTATGCGCGTGCATAAACCAGGGTATGAATGCAATAGGCACTATTCGAATTAGTATTTGTATTTCCGAATACTGTTTACCAAAATAATAAAGTTTTACTGTCTCAAGCGTGTTAAAGATGAAATTTTAGTATGAAACGAAATGTGCGCGCATTGTTTTCATAAAGTTAAAGAGAGTAGAGTATGTATATTTCATATATTTTTTATGGTTGTTGCGTAATTGTCAAAATTTTATTCACTTGAAATTAATGTTCTAGTGACAAAAATTAAGTATTGTCGACCATCTTGAAACGAGAACAATCACAAAGATGCTACATCCAAAAGCTGACGAATGATTGGTTATTTAAACGAAAATAAGAATTGTTTTGATAAATTATGATTTTAGCTGTGTAATCGAAACGGTAAAAAGAGGTTTCTGGTTTTCTTAGATTTCTGTATTTAGTATTTCAAGTTATTGTTTACATTTGACTGCGTTCGATAGTGTTTGACATAATGTTTATTATTTAATAACGGAGATAACAATTAATTAAGTGATGATCACTATGATCACGGTAATGCATATTTATATATGTTATATTGTTTTAATATATTATGTTTTATGTACTTCACGTAGGTTAATTTTTTTATTCGTATTTGTATTGAAAATGCAGATTTTATAGTAGGTATTTATTCGTTACATTGCAGCAGCAAATGTAAAATTGTATCTGGGTGCGCCTCTGGAATCCTTATTACGTATAACTGCGCATTAGGCACACTAAGAGGTAAAAAAATGGAAGCCGTAAGCCCCTTTGTCCGAAGTCTGTCTATAGGAGTTAATGTAAGATGAATCAATATTCAGTTCTTAAAATAAATAATTTATTATCTCCGGTAAAGGAAGTAGATATTAATATAATTCTGTAAGACGATTACCAATTGATGATACATTATCCGTGTAACATTTTCACATAAAGGGATCAAGGATTTGTCATAAATCTAAAATTGAATTACATGAAACCAAAAGGAAGGCGATTATTTTGTTTTATAAAACAATAAAATGACATAAAATATAATTAAATTTATTTTTAAAATAATTTTTCAACGATCGATTTAAGATAATGCATTAATTGTCAAAGTACAAACAAAGATAAGAAAATGTATACTGGGTACTGAAAAATATAAGTTGGTGTTTTTAAAATTTGATAAGACTTATTGAAGTGAAACTCTCTAGCCGTGTAGATTCGGTTAAAGGTCACGTAGGTATTCATTATTTTTTCCAGCGCAGAAAAAGATACACCAGAAATTGAGGTAGAAAATTATTTTTCACCAGGTGATGATTATTTTTTTTTTATTGGCACTTATTAAGGTATGTATTTGTGAGACGAGAGTGTAGCTATCTCTTTCACTCTGAAGATGTAAGTAGCCGAACAGCTGAGGCCCGAGCGCAAACAAAATCAGACCTTCCTCCGCCATAGTTAGGACCTCCGCCATAATCTAATACCGAGAATAAAGACATGTGAATACATAAGTTTTACTGTTTGCGAAGTTCTCCCGAACCGAGTTCACACAGATATCACAAAAGAAACCACAATTTTATTGGAAAATTTAAAAAAAATGACCATGTCATGTCCATTCCCAGGGAGCTCCTCCGCCGCGACTGAGATGCAACTTTTCCCGGTGCACGTTTGTCTGATACAAAATAGGTCATGCACTTATTTAAAAATGAGATAGATTTTTTAATATAATTAAATAATTGTTAATAAATGCCAACAAAAAATAAAATTACCACCTCCTTGTAAAAAATCACCCAAATACTATTTAAATTTCAGGCTCTCAGGCACCTGTTGTGTTTTTTTGCGTAATGCGTGTCAGGCTACGGAGTAGAAGATTCCACCTTCGAATCCTGACAGAGTGGAAAAATTTTAACAGTTAAAATCACTATTTCTTTTACCAAATCTTCGTCCTTGCACTGTCCCAACTCATTGCCTAGGTAGGCTGTTGGGTTAGGCGGCTCTTCTCGTTCGCAGGCTGTATCTTCTTCGGTTCTGGGTATCGCTTTCATCCAGGCCGCTTCTCCGTAATATTTTGGAGCGTAGAGTTATCCAGGAGTTCTTTGGTTTTCCTCTGGATGACTGTCGATTAAGCTCCATAGACATTGCCTGCTTCATCGTGTGATCAGGTGGTCTCAGTTTTGTGTGCTCATACCATCTCAACTTTTGCTCCTCCAGCTTACCTTTTGTGTCCGTGACACCCAGGCTATCACGAATGCGTGAACTTTTAATCCTATCTTTTAATATTACTCCTGCCGACCATCTAAGCATTCGAGTTGACTAGAGTAGGAGTTGTACATACTCCAGCATTCGGAGCCATACATTATCGTGGGTCTACGTGCCAATTTGAGTCAGATAGGTCGAACGGTACAGATTTGCATTGAAAATATATCAGGGGGTGGAGAAGGGGTAAATGGGAGAGGGGAAATATCGCCTACTTTATCTGCCGGGTCCTAAAGAATACTTTTCAAAATTTTGATCCGATCGGTCGAACGGTACATATTTCCATTGAAAATATATCAGGGGAGGGGAAGGGGTAGGGGGAGAGGAAGGGGTAAAAGGAAGGGCTAATGTTTTACATTCTTCAATCTTGCATTATTATTTACGTTATTTTCTATGATATTTTATGGCCTTTTTAATATGTTTTTCAATTTATGAGTAAATCTTGAATTACCAACACAGATAAAGGGAAGTGAAGGCTGAAGCGGGCAGAAGAGGAATAAAAGTAGACTGAATGTAGCGGGGATGAAATATCTTAGATGTAACTATGTATATGTGCGGCAAATCCATTTATGATAGAGTGTAAAATGATATTAGAAATTAATGTAAAGCTGATCTTAGCATAATCATTAGACTTAAAAAAGGGCCGCTTAGATGGTTTGGCATGATGAGCGAATGAACGAGGAAAGAATGGTAAGAAAGATATGTAACGCAAGTATTGACGGCGCCAGAAAGAGTGGGCGACCGCCGAAGACGTGGTATGATCGGATTAATCACTTACTGGAAGATGGCCCCGTTGGAAGCCCCAACAATCGTCGAACTTGCTTGCGAAGGTGGATGAATGTGGATGAGGCAAAAGTTCGTCATGATTGTACAACATTGACGGATGTGCAAAAAATTCCATATTGACATTTTTGGATCGTTAAAAAGTGAAAAAAAGAAGCCATCTAATGGTATATAAAAATTGTATTTTTTCTCATTAATTTAACCGTCGTTATATTTATTTATTTATTTATTTATGGGAAACTAACGGTACATATAAAGAGATTATACAAGATTATTGAACAGTAAAGAGACCATATTACAAGTTTCCACAGAATTAACCTGTTGTGTTTTAACATAAAGCAACAATAACTTGAGTTATAGAATAAAAAACAAAAAAAGTGAAAGTTTTAAGTTATGAACAAACTACGGGAGTCAAAGAATTAGAGGTAAAAGGAGAATAAGGAATGGATAGGAAAGAACAAATCTACTTTGTAAAAAGGACAAGAGATAAGAATAAAAAGAAGTGCAAAAGATATATGTATAGCATAAAGATATCTGATCAATACATCTGCATATATACATATAAATATACATATACACACACACATACATATATATATATATACACGCGTATATACACGCGCATATGTGTGTACGCGTACACACATATATATATATATACGAGGTCTGGGCAAAAGAAAAAGTGTTAATTAAAGAAAGATGCAAGATAAAAAATTACATATACGAAGTCAGTTGAAAAGAAAGAAGTTGGATTAAAGAAGAGGAAAAAAAAGAAGGTTTATGACCGAGGTGAATATCCAAGAGTTTTAAATTCATAGATCGATGAATTGAAAAGATCCAAGTCGCTGAATATAGAGTTGAACAAATTAGACGAGCAATATATAAAAGAGTTTTGCCGGGAGTTGGTATTACAGTGTGAAAGGCTCAAGGTCTCGACCGATCTAGTGGATCTTCCGGGTACTCTCAGGGAGATGCGCTGCAGCAATGCCGGGCAGT
The DNA here is from genome assembly GCA_016648135.1 of Agrypnia vestita. NCBI lineage: Eukaryota > Metazoa > Arthropoda > Insecta > Trichoptera > Phryganeidae > Agrypnia > Agrypnia vestita. The sequence continues at coordinate 342,353 of JADDOH010000163.1, read as the reverse complement.
CAATCTTAGACGTAGCTAGTTTATGAAGAAATATAACATCAGCAGTATTTCTGCGATTGACCAGGGTGTAATGTTAAAGAAGGTCGAGGAATCTACATTACTAATGTGAATACGATGGGAACGAAAGTCAAGATATTAGGTCCTTACATATGAAATTGGCGTTTTGCCGTACTGGCAAATTTGATCTCAAATATCTTCTCTTTGGTTAGGAATTCCAAATCCAAATTTATACAGCTATTTACTCCTGTATTTGTGTTTTGAAAATTATAATTCATTTGTTTTTTCCTCAATTTTTTTTTTCTTTGCGTCACTCAGTTTACAAAATGAAAAACTTGAAATATCGCGTTATTTACGAGTACGAGTTCCACCGTGGCACCAGTGCTGCAGAAACGGCTCGAAGGATTAATGATGTGTATGGCGACGGTGCCGCAAAAGAAAACACAGTGCGTTTTTGGTTCCAACGTTTTCGTTCTGGAAATTTCGACCTGCAGAACAAGCCCCGTGGACGGCCGGAGACCAAAGTTGATAATGAAGAATTGAAGGCTATTGTGGAAGCGGATCCATCGCAAACCACATCCGAGTTAGCTGCAGGCTGCGGTGTTAGTGATAAAACTGTTTTAATCCACTTGAAGCAAATTGGTAAGGTGAAAAAGCTTGAAAGGTGGGTACCTCACGAATTGAGTGAAGCAAATCAACAAACGCGCGTTGACTGCTGCGTTGCATTACTCAACCGGCACAATAATGAAGGGATTTTAAATCGAATCATTACCTGTGATGAAAAGTGGATCCTGTACGATAATCGGAAGCGCTCATCGCAATGGCTGAACCCTGCCGAACCAGCCAAACCATGCCCCAAGCGAAAATTGACTCCAAAAAAGTTACTTGTGAGCGTTTGGTGGACTAGTGCTGGTGTCGTTCACTACAGCTTTCTTAAATCTGGCCAGACGATTACGGCAGATGTCTATTGTCAGCAACTGCAAACCATGATGGAAAAGCTAGCTGCTAAACAACCGAGGCTGGTTAATCGCTCTAGGCCACTGCTGCTTCATGATAACGCTAGACCACACACTGCACAACAGACGGCTACCAAATTAGAGGAGCTTCAATTGGAATGTCTAAGACATCCACCGTACTCTCCGGACCTTGCCCCAACAGATTACCATTTTTTTCGAAATTTGGATAACTTCTTGCAAAGGAAAAAATTCAACTCCGATGGGGCAGTCCAAACCGCCTTCAAAGATTTTATTGATTCCCGTCCGAATGGTTTTTTTAGTAAAGGGATCGATGGACTACCTATGAGATGGCAAAAGTGCATAGATAGCAATGGTACATACTTTGATTAAATAAATATATTATAATAAAAAAAATCGGCTTTATGTTCCTCCCATACTAAACGCCAATTTCATATGTAAGGACCTAATATTTTATGAATCTGTTCTGAACACTTTCGATTCTGTTTATATGAACTTGATATCTGGGGCTCCACACCTGAGATGCGTACTCAAGAATACTCCTAACAAAGGAAAAGTAAAGGTTCTTCATAGTATTTATTCCTATATGAAGTCCCTATAACGACGGTTCTGATTTGCTATCGTAAAACAATGCAGCATATGTAAAAACGTCGTTGTACTGCGCTGACTATATTTGAGGTTTGAAAGGTATCAACTTTAAATAACTAACCCAAGTTTCAAAAGAAAATTTTGTAGTTATCGAGCTATGACAAAGTGTCTTTATGTAAATAAAACTTAAAACAGCTCTCCTGCAAACTTGAGAAAAATGACATGCGTCGTTATTCTACGATTATGACGAGTTGTGTGTTAGGACAGGAGAATGGGGGGAATGGCGTGATGGTAAGTAATCAAGTAAGTAAATCTTCAGTTTGCTCTAATCCGGAACGTACCTATTTAAATTTTGGCTTGGTATTGGATTCAAAGCGTAAAAAATGTTTTAATTTTATTAAGATAATAACAATTTTGAAATCACACTAATTTTGAAAACGGAATGAGATTAGGCTATTGTATTCTAGGAATTATTGGGGATTATATATTAATACGTTCAAAAATAATATTTTTGCTTGTGCATTGCTTTTTTACGTTCAATATTCACACAAAAAATAATTTTGCGTATGATCCTGTACTATGTTAATAATTAAATGTTTTTTAATGGATACTGGTATTATGACATAAATTGTTTTTATAAATATTATTTTTAACCCGCTTTCTAAACTAATACTAAATTTAAAAAAAATAAGGATAAGGATAGCGCTATTAAAAAAATCAGGAATTTATAAATTAGAATGTAAAGATTGTACAGCCTTTTACATTGGCAAAACAAAGAGAAGTAAAGAAAAAGAATTAAGGAACATTTAAGATGTTTGAATAGCAATGGATACTCGGAATTTGCAAACCATTTGCTGGAACATGACCATACTTTCGACATCAATTTAGGTCTTAAAATTTTACAAAATAACAAAAATAATAGACAATTAGATAGTTTTGAAATTTTAGAAATAATAAAAAATATTAACCTCAATAATAATATAATAAACAGTCAAATTCCATTTCCAAACAACCCCATACTTAACATTTTTCCAATTATAAATAAAACCCAAAGTTACAATCCCTTAATTATTCCCTAACAACACCCCCCTCCCCCTTCTATTTACTCCGCCTACTCTCCACCCCACTGGTTAATTATATAGTGATCATTTAATTTTAGTATATATTGTATTCTCCTGAGGAAGCGAACTTCGTTCCTGAAACTTGTAGAGGTGTTTATTCATATTTAGTGGTTTACACTAAGTCGTGTTTCATTTAATTATTATATATTATTTTTATGTTACGTTGCTAATTTTATTAACATACGCATACACTGCGATCGTTTTTAGTACCGTGGATGTTAAAAAAATATTTTCTCCTCTTTAGTAATTTTTTTAAAGCGTGTTTTAAATTATATTTTTAATATAATATTATTATTTTAGTTCAGCCAGACTCATTCGTTAATATTCGTTATGAAACCATTGGTTGTGTTTATATTGCAACTGATTTATATAAGATTTCATTCAATGTGAGTAGGTATTTGTGAGACAAAGCGACCTCGATAGCATTTTCTCGTTACCTCATTAACTATGTACAATGTATCTTACAATTTCACCATCTTTTGAAGGGGTTCTAAAACGAAACAAAGGTACTTGGAAAAAACATTTTACGAGGAATTTTCGCAAGGGATTCGAGACATTTCTAGTATCAAACGTGCCCTACGTGATTACATAATTTCTGTATATGTAGTTGTGCAAGTAGTCTATTTCTTAATAGCGATTTCCAGTGGCGTGCATTGAAAAAACAAGAATTTTATATTTATTTGATATTTTTGAATTATTGATGGATTGGTGTTAACGTTGTAGAAATTATTCATGATGATCATTAAATTGGGTGAAAAACATCAACTTTGTTTTACTTACGTGAGTTTAATTATAATTTTATATTCTATCATATAAAGAGTATCAGAATCTTTCATCGGCAGGAGGAGTATTAAACTGACTACATTAAAATATTCTTTTTTAAACGCAAGATGGATAAGGTGGAAATACAAATAATTAATTGATCAGGTACTGACGAAATGTAACAGGAATATTGATTGAAGAGGAGAAGTGTTAGTGAAAGTAATATTGTTGAACAGTATTCTTGAGCAAATTAAATTATATATTATTTATTGAACTGGCGTTAACTTTGTGGAATGACATTATAATTATATATAAATACATTACTTGTCTAAGACCACTAATGAGTTTAAGACTACACGACTAGTTTCTACAACTACCGATGTTGTCATCAACGGGTGATGATATAAACTGAAGCATAAGAGTAAAATTAATTATCTACGGTACTGATAGAGGTAGGTGGAGTTATGTCTGCATGACTGCAATATGAAATACATCGGTTAAACTGCGAGAAATCTTAAAATTAGAATAAAAGAACACCGTCGCGGTTTTGTTAGTAATTATTTTTCAGAATTTTCTAACCACATTATTAATACCAATCATTCTTTCCATTCCCATACACTTAAACTATTACACCCTGTTAAATATAAAGGCCAAATAATGAACAATCTCGAAAATTTAGAAATACATAAAAATTTAAATTCTAATAAAACTCTAATCAATAACATAATATTTCAAAATTCTTCACCGCTCCTTACTTTATTCCCGTTAACTCAAACCTCACCCCCAGCTAACCCCCTCCCCCCAAACATAACTCCACCCGCCTCTATCAGTACCTTAGATAATTAATTTTACTCTTATGCTTCAGTTTATATCATCACCCGTTGATGAAAACATCGGTAGTTGTCGAAACTAGTCGTGTAGTCTTAAACTCATTAGTGGTCTTAGACAAGTAATCTATTTATATATAAATTAAATTATAATTTGTTTTATTTCTAAACTTCCAAAATTATTCATTTTATTCTTATACGTGTGACAGGATGGTGAAGTTTAGTGGTACATTAATGAAAATAATGATTATTATTTAATGTGGTTCGCAAATTCGGAAATAAGTATTACTAGTTCAAAAACGAAGAGGCTCTTTTTTGTTGAGAGTTCTATAAGCTTGACCGATGTATTTAGTATTACCAACTGTTAGAGTTATTATTATAATTGCATAAATTTGCATTTATTTTTTAATTTTTCATCTAAAATTTATTTAAAATATTAAGCAAAAAATATTTTGCCTCTGAATAGATTTCAATTCTGTTTTAGAAATCTATTAATATTATGAAAAAAATAATATCGCATCATCGAAATGACGTTGCGAGCTGAAAATACCTCATGCATGATCATGTTTTCCTCCTCCAGGTCTTTTAAAGCAGATCATTTGTGTTGTGAACTAAGTTCACATTTGCTCTTCTCCAATATTTTCAAATCAACACAAAGACGTTCAAATTTAGAGCGCCATATTTACTTGTTTTTTAAATCCAGCAGTTGTAAAGCAATGTCAATGCCAAAAGGATAAAATTTCAAATTTGTTATCGTAGCATTAAGGGGATTTTTGACAAATGCTAAGGTCGCTCTGTTGTCTTGGCGATGGAAACTCGGAAAGTGAAACAACGTTTCCCTTTTTGAGCAGAAAGGATAATTTGTTTTCGAATTGAATGACTTCTTCTACCATCTAAAAAATTGTGTTTCCTTTCTCTTCCCGACCGACCCCCTTGGCTCGCCTGCCCGTGGATATGTGTGCCAGAGCCTCCCTTACGTGGCCAAAGAGCCGCACTTTGCCGACCTGTGCTCTATATAAAACGATCCCTTCGGTTCCATCTTCCATCCGAACTATAAATGCCATCTATCGTTGAAGTGTGCAAATATCTTCGTAATAACCATTATGACTGCAGTAAAGGCGTATCGGTAAAACATGCCATCTATCGTTGAAGTGTGCAAATATCTTCGTAATAACCATTATGACTCCAGTAAAGGCGTATCGGTAAAACAAATTAGTCAATATAAAAAAAAACACTGTTTTGATTTAAGGTGAGACTTTTTTCCTTATATACTTATACTTATAAATTATCTAATCTTATATATCTTTATATTTTTTTATTTTATTTTATATTATAATACTTTATATTATAATACTTATAAAATCTAAAAAAAAACTTATACTTATAAATTATCTTAATAAACTGACTGATATGTTGAATTGTAATTACTTTATATCTATCGCGCGATTCAGAATGCATTAATATTTGTTATCATTTATTGATTTGGTGTTTCCGGTAATTCACCACATTATTTTATCAGATTTTTGTTTAATTTTGATAAGGGTAAATGATCCTCAGGGATCATTTTTCACACGAATGTGTGTAAAATTAATATTTTGAAATCTTTTATAAAAACGGGAAAATAACTTATATTAGGTCCTTACATATGAAATCGGCGTTTAGTATGGGAGGAACATAAAGCCGATTTTTTTATTTTATTTTTTTATTTATTTATTTAATCAAAGTATGTACCATTGCTATCTATGCACTTTTGCCATCTCATAGGTAGTTCATCGATCCCTTTACTAAAAAAACTATTTGGACGGGAATCAATAAAATCTTTGAAGGCGGTTTGGACTGCTCCATCGGAGTTGAATTTTTTCCTTTGCAAGAAGTTATCCAAATTTCGAAAAAAATGGTAATCTGTTGGGGCAAGGTCCGGAGAGTACGGTGGATGTCTTAGACATTCCAATTGAAGCTCCTCTAATTTGGTAGCCGTCTGTTGTGCAGTGTGTGGTCTAGCGTTATCGTGAAGCAGCAGTGGCCTAGAGCGATTAACCAGCCTCGGTTGTTTAGCAGCTAGCTTTTCCATCATGGTTTGCAGTTGCTGACAATAGACATCTGCCGTAATCGTCTGGCCAGATTTAAGAAAGCTGTAGTGAACGACACCAGCACTAGTCCACCAAACGCTCACAAGTAACTTTTTTGGAGTCAATTTTCGCTTGGGGCATGGTTTGGCTGGTTCGGCAGGGTTCAGCCATTGCGATGAGCGCTTCCGATTATCGTACAGGATCCACTTTTCATCACAGGTAATGATTCGATTTAAAATCCCTTCATTATTGTGCCGGTTGAGTAATGCAACGCAGCAGTCAACGCGCGTTTGTTGATTTGCTTCACTCAATTCGTGAGGTACCCACCTTTCAAGCTTTTACACCTTACCAATTTGCTTCAAAAACGCACTGTGTTTTCTTTTGCGGCACCGTCGCCATACACATCATTAATCCTTCGAGCCGTTTCTGCAGCATTGGTGCCACGGTGAAACTCGTACTCGTAAATAACGCGATATTTCAAGTTTTTCATATTGTAAACTGAGTGACGCAAAGAAAAAACAATTGAGGAAAAAACAAATGAATTATAATTTTCAAAACACAAATACATGAGTAAATAGCTGTATAAATTTGGATTTGGAATTCCTAACCAAAGAGAAGATATTTGAGATCAAATTTGCCAGTACGGCAAAACGCCAATTTCATATGTAAGGACCTAATATGTAATTATACATGAATATTGTTTAATGGTGACATGTTATAAATTAATTGTAGTTTTTAAAATCACTTTCCCCATCACAATTTGTCATTTTTTATGACCTAAATATCGTGTTTGCCCATAGGGGATCATTTTTGGCAAGTTTCATCAAGATAAAATATAAATAAATGCTATTTAGGGCAAGTTTCCTTTAGATAAAATACAAATAAATGCCTTTAAGGGCAACTTTCCTCCAGATAAAATATAAATAAATGCCATTTAAGGCAAGTATTCTCTTAATCAAATATAAATAAATGCTATTTAGGGCAAGTTTCCTCTAGATAAAATATAAATAAATGTTATTTACGGCAAGTTTTCTCTAAATAAAACATAAATAAAAGCCATTTATGGCAAGTTTTCTATAAATAAAATATAAATCAATGCCAAACCTTTACTCACCAATAACTTTGCTATGAAATTTAGATAAAGGTTTTCGAGTAAATATTATATATTTTTTTAAAAAAACTTTTTTTTAAACTCCCACTACTTTTCATTATTTTTCCTTTCATCGTCGCTAACGAATCAAAGTGGCTGTCTTAATTTCTCAGTATTATGCACAGACCATCACAGGATAAATTCACCAGCAGCTGCTTATTCCCCCTTTTCCTCTTTCTATGAATAATTGACGAAGCTGTCTTATATGCTTTCTGGCAGCAAATTTACCAGCGGGATTTTTCACAATGATAGGTACATCATGAAAAATGAATAACTGAAAAAGTTTCTTTTTCCGCTCAATTTTCTCTTACATGAATTAACTTAAATATATATATTGATTTTGATACACCCAGGCGCGCTACGGACGAATACTGATGGTTCAGTCAAGATGCGCGCACCCAGTTGGATCCCACCGACTAACTCTGCGATAAAGTCATGATGCCCAGGTGTAGGTTCTTATGGTAGAAGAGCTCGTGTGCCTCACATCCAGGTCTTTTAATTTATGATGTCAATGTATGAGTTGAAAGATATGGGATAGGACTACGTAAAAAAAGCTGATATTGGAACAATCATATAATTACAATAAATAGCTATTGACATACGGTTAAATGCTGAGATAGGCAGACACAGCTTCAGAAATAGAAATAAAACATGATTTTGATATGTGCAATGTGACGAATGTGCGGACGCTTGGATGAGTGAGAGGCAAGCGTGCGAGCGAGACGCGTAGATGGCGCCCGTGCTGTTGCGCCGCACCGGGCAGAACGAGGTTCACCGGGGTCCGAATCAGTTGTACATATTGCATTATAAAGTAGTGTCTCCAATAAATGTTATTACCTACGTAACGAGTATTATTAGAAGAACCCGATTATTCCCAAGTGCGTAGGCCGAGTTATATTGCCTACGCACGCAAGAACATCACAAAAGTAATAAAGAATAAAAACACGAGCGATCGAGAGATAAAGTGAAATTAAAATTTTCATCACTACAAGATAAATGAGTGCGTGGAACTTGATGTTTGTCCTGCACACTTGCGGCTTAAAGTCAATCAGATTAAAATTTATAATAAATTAATAAGAAAAATAAAATTTTAGGATAATTTGGATGTGAAATGGTACGTTTAAATTCGTGTTTTTACACAACCCGCGAGGTTAAGGCCGCTAACTGACGGAGGCTAACTTGTCAAAAAAATGCAGGATGCGAATTTCTTACGTACTGGCACCATGTAGGTAAATCTCATTTGGGAAGGATAATTTCCCGGTTCAATATTCTAGTTTAGTAATATCCTTGTGGAGGAAGTAAAGTATAAATAAAGGTAAAGAAATACAGTATACTAGTTTATAAGACGACAACATGCTAATTCATTACGTACTGGCACCATCAGGGTAGCCAGTGCATGTTACGATGTAACCACGGTCGGTGTAAGCTTTGTCAAACCAGACCGCCCGGATAAGAAGGCACTGAAGAAATCATTTCTTTTTCTAAAGGCATTGCAGACATCGCACAGCAGTTATAGAGGTCTCTATTTATATGGGAAAAACGACGAAGTTAAATAAGATTTAGATATTCTATAAATATTATCGAAACACAAAAATAAAATAGGTGACAAAAGTGGGGCCATATATACCACGGTTCTATTTTGTCAGCAGACGTCGGGTGAACGTAAATTGAATATTTCCGTTGTGCTAACAGAAATAGAAAATGAAAAGTCGAAATTGATTTTCTGCCTGCTTAAAATTTCACTCAGGTAGTATGGTTTCTTAAGCAATTCTAAGTCAACCATATTTCTTTCCGACTTTCATCAATTTTTTCTACGTGTATTAATATTAAAACTATTTTATTTTATAGAAAAGATATCCATGTTATTTAATTTCTGGGAATATGCAAGCGGGTGGTTTGTAATTTAAAGTTAAACTAACCGTATGTTCGTGAAAAATCTCGGAACATAATAATCATTAATGACGACCCTTGCGTGTAACATGAGTCGCGCGCTGATTGACGTGTCACTCTAGGGTCGGGCTTCATTAGCGGCATCAGTGTTGTCGTCGTAATTCCAGACTAATTTCAGCGAGTAACGGACAGATTACAATGGAAATAAGGATAGTTGACATTTTTCAACATTTTTGTTTTATTATATTTTTACCCGTAAATATAAAAAATTCACTCTCTTTGAAAGCAAGTAAAATAATAAAAAAAAATTATGCCCTTGCATAACGTGAAAAGTATTTTTGGAAGGTTTTGTCATTTTGTCATTTTATTTGACGCATTAAAGCGAATGAATTTCTGAAAGTTATTGTAATGATAGTCTAACGTTTTACAGAAAACTAACTTTAACCCGTCAAAAATGACGGTTCCTAGGAATAGTAAATCGAAATTCGTTTGATATTCTCGTAACATTCGATTATTTCCCGAATAAAAATGGAATAATATAAATAAGTGAATTAATAATTCAAAGAGAACCATATTACTATCAAATATTGACGACTTATTAAGCCGCTGGGATAGTGAAATTGGTAACGGACCACGGACCTCTGTGTGCGAAACACAGAGGTCCGTGGTTCGAATCCAGGTTCCAGCATTTAATTTTTCAGTTTTATTATTTGTTATTTGTATGTTTCTCTTTATATTATTTATTTATTTCGTATTATATATATAATACGAAATAAATAATTCGTATTATATATATCGATTGTTGCGCGGTATGATGATCAGACCGTTCGACAAAGTTCAAGAATGTTCTGGAAGGAGAAAGTTCTAGAATATTACTAAAAGTTCTATAAGATTTCGGAATGCTCTAGAAAGTTTTGGAAGGTTCTTTCTAGAGTGTTATGATTGTGCGCTTAAATATCTGTTTTGGTAAAGCGAAGACGGTCCAGCAAGGCAATCCAATCACAGATGCTGAAACCAGCAAAAAAGACACGTCAACACAATTCTATGCTTACTGAATTATGGTCCCGAGCGAAGCCGGGCCAATCAGCTAGTAATATATATTTAAGGTTTTAATTGAGACTTAAGTAAAACCAATTCCTCAAACATTTTGTCGCTCATTATTCTTCGATGAGGTCTCATTATAGGTAGGTACATCATTGGAAAAAATTATCTTAGCAATCTTAGTATTTACAAAATACTAATATACCAAAAGAATGTATCTAAATACAAGATACTAGATGAATATTCAAAAAAGTATTTCAGTTACAAGATGAAAATACGTATTTTGCATCTTGTATCTGTATTTCAAATACTTAGACAAGTCAAATCTCTGGTGGCAACACTGATTGTCTCTATCGAAAATTAATCCTACCCTTAGCAGTACCAGTTTAACTTTCGTTTCGACAAGTCTACATACAAGCGACAGGACACTTTCTCGCCTCCTGCCCTGTAATTTTCATCTTGTGTTGAACTATGCATCTTGTAAACATTTTTCTCGTCTCGTCACCCCCGGATAACGGGATTAAGGCGCGTTGGTGGACAACCGAGTGAAACAGTTGTTTGGTGAGGTGACATCTGGAAAGACGAAAAAAGTGAGTCGAAACGTCTCTCCCTTTCTCGACAGAATAAAGTCCATTTCTCTTTTCGTTATTCCTTTTAACCCTTCCTATTCCTTATTTCCCGACCATAATTCCAATCCCCCCCCCCCTCCCACATACACGGTGAATTCGCGTCGCATACAGGCTATGAATGTTGAAAAATAGTTACTAATTGTTAAATACGTTATAATTTTATAATACGTATAATATATTATATATATTCTGGCCTTTTGCCTTTTCTTCAATTTCTTCAATTTTCATTTTCTTCAATTTCTTATCATAAAGCGTGGATTGTAGCGTATGAATACAATACGAAGTCGCGATACAACTGTCGTATCAATCAATTATTCTACATAATTATTTCGTTGTCTATCCGTCTGTCCTCGTAACTTCGTGTAACGTCCGCAATTTCGTTCGAATTCACTGCTAAAAAAACAAATTAAACGGCCGTAGATGGGGCTTAGACCCCGGGCCACCAAACTCGAACAGGCCGATTAAGGCATGTGGCTACGGCCGCCTCTACGCAGACCGCCAAAAAGATGTTATAAATATATACTAGGGCTTAGCAAAGACGCGAACCAATGTTCCGTAATTTTTAACGCGTTATAGCTAGTATAATATGACCACTGACAAAATGTAACGATCTATAGATTAGTGTTGCACCGAATGTCGAATTCGGCCGAATGTTCGGTTTAAATATGCGCGTTAAATTTCGCGCGCTTTTGCCCGATGAACGGTCACATCGCCATGACGAAAACACTGTTATTGTTTATTTAATTAAGCGGCACGACGTAGTTCTGGATAGTTGTTATAGAATATTATATATTAAAGTTGAATATTTTATTTTATTAAAGTATACTTGATGTGGTTTCTTTTCTAAAGAATAAAAAACATGATCCATTCACACGTTACCTATTAACTTATAAATCAACATTTTGTATAGATTTCATTTTAAATTAAATTTCTTTACACTTTTCCATTTCTTATTTAAATCCTACTTATTTAAAATTTTACAAATGTGAAAGTTTAGATGGTTGGATAGATGTTCGTTACTCAATCACGCCAAAACGACTAAACGGATCTAGATGAAATTTGGCACAGAGATAGATTTTTACCTGAAAAAGCACAAAGAATACTTTTTATCCCAGTACCAGCTGGTTGACCCGGTTTCGCTCGGGACCATAATTCGGTAAGCATAGAATTGTGTTGCCGAAGTTCAATTAAACCGAATGTGAAACGAATTTCGGTGCATCTCTACTATAGATAGCTGTCACATATCGCATCCCGGCTGTAAGATTATCTCCTTTCCAATAGGTGCATTGTGGGGTAAGGGGTTGAGAGTTTTTTTTATTCTTGTAATTTAAATAATACTGAAAGCATTAAAAGTGAATTTAAATATGAAAAAACATATGTATTGTTTTCATATTTGGCAGAAGTTTAAGTACCTCGAATTATGAATTTCGTGTATGATTTGTGCATGTATATAAATGAAATCAAGGCTGTGTGTATGTGGGTAGATCCATGCCCATCTGTCGAAGTATAATCTCCATTTTATCTCGAGGCACATTTTATGTGTGGTGCGTAAATGTGTGTGACAACAGATAGATGTGAATGAATGGTGAGATGGATATACAGGATGACCAGACATTAACCACGGTTGTTTAAACGTCGAATTTATTACGAGTACTGGTTACAATGGTATAGTTCGCGGAACACAAAGAATATTCGACCGTCTCGAGCGGCGGCGGCAGGAAGAGTAACCATGGTACCGGCGTGCCGGCTGCCGGTCTTCGCCGGTTGTATCAAGCTTTTAGATTTTTTTTTCCTAAAAATTTTTTCGAAAATTCTTTTCGAAATTTTATTTTCAAATTTTTATTTATAAAATTAGTAAACACTTATTCCTTAGGATCCGACATGTTAAAGTACCGTCATTTTTGACGGGCTACAGGTAGTATTTCCTAAAAATGTATAGGCTATGTTTCCTATTTCTTGTCTCTTCCCCCTTTTACTAAGTAGATCTGCAATTTCCTCCCCATTCCTTTTACCTTTAATTCTTTGACTCTCATGGTTTGTTCTAAACGCTTCATTTTTTTTGTTTATTGTTAAGTTATTGTTGCTATATTTAAATGCATAACATCGTCATTCGTCTTTTTCATACTTTCATTTCCTAAACATCAATTTTCATTAATTTTCATGAGTTTGTATTGAACTCTGCCATAACCCATTTTATCGAAATCAAAAAGAGCACCTTCTTTTTTTATTAAAAAAACTGCAGGTGTCAGGATGCGACACACGTCACTGCAAGCGATGACGCGTCACGCGCAGAGCGATGGATAATCTAATAATTTCCTCGACGAATTTTCAACTACACGGAAGCCGTGTGAAATAAAATACTGAATTTCGCAAACAAAAATAATACGATAATAGTAAACTCTCGGTTATACGGGGTAGCGTTAACCGGGTTATACTGAGCAATAAATTAATTATTTTAAATAATTATAATTAATTAATAAATAATTATTATTCAAATTAAAAAAAACAGTATTTGTGTTCTCAGAGTATACATATAAAAATGTTGTTAACATTTTTCCTAGCCCATAAAAAAAATTGAAAATAATATTTTTTAGGCATATTCTAGTGTATATGTTAAACGATTTGGTAGAATACTATATACAGGGTGTCTCATAGCTAGTATTCAAAACTTTACAAGTGGATTCCTGCCTTAATAATGAATGAGTCGAAAATGTTCAACCAACCATGACCTAATATCAATAATTATGGAGAAATGCAATATCAAAAGTTTCCATTTTTTTCAATATTTAAAAAAAAAAAAATAGAGATGCGAACACGGAATACGTGTCTATTTCTAACTTATTTTTTGCAAAAAATTGAACTATCATTACAGTAACTTATACCGACTAAAAATAATTAATTTGATTCAATTCAACTTAAATAAAATGAGAAAAACCTTGTAAAAATATCTGTTATCAATTTTTGCCAAGTGAGACTTTTATAATTTCTCTTTAAATAAAAATAATACTTCGAAATGGTATTTAAATGCACATACAGGTTAGTTTTTATTTGATTACATCTGTGCTAGAAAATTGAACTGAAGAAATGGCAAATACGTCATCTGCATTGTTTGGGCGCGCTTAGATTCAGTTACGATTACTTCAAGCGGGCGGACACATCACATCAAAAAGTGAATAAATCGCATTCTTTTCTCATTTCTCGAATACAATATAATTATCATTTTAACTGCCTGACGTAAGCAAGAGATATATCTTTTGTAACATTATTGTAATAATTGTTTTAAATTAATAAAGTGAAAAAGTAATGGATTATGCGTGCACGTTTTTCTAATTTCTGATGTGTAAACATATATTCTCTCGATAAGGTAAATATTGTGCGTTAGAGCGTCAGGCCATTGTGAGCATGAATGAACAACAATAATTTATCAATTATTGTAAAATAAATATTCCTCATTATCATTTTAATGATTTTTAAATAAAATTGAAAATCATATAATAATTATAATAACGTCTTCCTGTAGTGTCATCTCCTATCGGATGTTGGCTCACATTTTGGGAATTACGACTATTTTTCACCGCACGAAACAACTCTACATTATGCTGATGTGTGTTATCTGAATGTCAATGCAGAGCATCTCAACAAACTGGAACACCTTCAAAACATATGTATCCGTTTCATCTTCAACATTCATGTTTCATCTCTACTTCATGAAATCTTTTTCAATCTTTACTCACCCCAATACCTGAAATTAAAATTCAACTTTTCACTCCGTTCAGTTGATAGTACTTCAATATCCGCTCATATTCATAAAATTTTCAAAACATCAATACTGGATTTTATCCCCAGGGGGACATTATTAAACAAAATATCTCTAGAGATATCTCATAGAGACGAAGCCTTTATTAATATGGGAATAGAAAATTACAATTAAAAATATACGTATCTCATTATCAATAATGACATATGTATCGGTTTGTGTGAAGGAAAAAGCTTACGACTGCAGGTGGCGGTAGTGAAAATTTAACTCACATACGAAACGATTTGTGCAATTTAAACATATATACAACTTCCAAAGATTTGATAGATGTGGTACTCTATCGTGGATAGAATTGTTGAACGTTACATTGTGTTAAGTGATCACCTAAGCCATCCGTACGATAGATCGTAAGCCGTATGAACACCTAAAGACTTCCATACCAACTTTCCCATATATACATAAAAAATAGTTTCGTCTCTATGAGACATCTATAATATATATCACATTCATAATACTGAAATAATTAGCTGCTCATTCGAAGTGCAGTCGCTAGGCTGTGGAATCAACTTTACACAGAACCACATCATCACGGACCATTACTATCTTCAATAGCAGATTAACAGATTAATTCCACAAAAGCTAGGTTAATCCTTCCTTGTTCTTATCCGTCTTATTATCGTCTAGTTATCATGCAGCGTTGTTATTGTAATATGGTATATTGTAATAATATTTTATTTAATATTTCAACTGTTCCACTAAGTTGTATTGTTGGTTGGAAGAAGTTGTCAACTGGCAAAAGACCTTTGGTTTGTATTTTATAAGGTATTGTGCCACATTTTTACGACCTTTTTGGTTTGGACGAAATTTCGGACCCAATTGCAGGGTCCATCATCAAGACTGATTGATGATGACTTTATTAAGTTTTTACTAACTAGTTTCGACATACAGCCGAGCCTTCATCAGGGTTGAGTATAAACTAACCAAAAACAGAATCACAAACAATCAAGAAAGCATTAAGGGAAGAAAGAGACAGAATTTGTTTGTGAATCTGTTTTTTTTAGTTAATATTCAACCCTGATGAAGGCTCAGCTGCGAGTCGAAACTAGTTGGTTAAAACTCAATGTTACAAACAAAGAGTTATTTTATTTAAAGATATTATGTCTCACCACAATGTGTTTGATTCGTGTGAAAAAAATTAAATAAATAATCAATCTATTATGCATAAAAACATTTTAATAAATAATAAACACCAAACTCAAAAAACTGAAGATTACATTAATATAAATAATAACAAATAATTAATAAATATTTACAGTCGCAAAATCGGAGGGATCTCTCTCACCTTTTTCATTTCTGTTTCATTATCTCGAAATTATCTCATTTGTCCAAGTTGAAGTACTACAGTTGAAGCGATGCTGCGAGCACAAAGCATTGTGGTGACAGAAACAGACTCTCGATTGGATCTGAGTACCTACCATTGTGGCAGCCAGGCGGGCGCTTAAAAATATCAAATTCTGATGAAAATTTTCTGTAATCGTGAGGTATACTTAAGCTAAATCAACTTATGTATTTCAAAAAATACAAGATACAAAAGATTTTTAAATAAAATCTCTCTAGAATTCGAGGAATTATTTTAATTAATTTGATAGAATGTCGAAATTCCTATGATCAAAGGCCCTACATCATTTAAATTTTGCCAAAATCTTTGACAGGGAACATTTAGTGATCTACCTAAATGGGATAAAAATATATTTGAAAGTTATTCAATATGTAAAAACGTACAATACTTTCTTTCGAGATAATTATCCAAAGGCACATAATATACAATATATACAAAAAATTAGAACCATAAGATTAAAAAATTAAATTGAAGATAACACTAATGACATTAATGTCCCTAAAACTTCACCCCTATTACCCATATTGATGATGCACCGCCCCCCTACCTAAATATGTTGGCAACACGAGTAGCTTGTTGGTCTTGTGGTTAGGACTCTCGCCTCGTGACCCAAAGGTTGCGGGTTCAAACCTCACTCTAGACCTTCAAGTTAGTCTTATTTACATAGCACAAGCGTTTAGCTTAGTTTGAAAATAGTAAGAATGTTGATATGACACGTATTCCGTGTTCACATCTCTATTTTTTTATTTAAAAAAACACAATGTTTTGATTGGTGATTAGTCACGCCTGATGTTAAGAGTAACTGCTCCTTTCGAAACTACAGTGGTGATAAAATAATTCTACTTAAGTTGCGTAGTACCTACAATGATTAGTTTTGCGAAAATTGAAAAAATCATGGTTCACGACAAGTATTAGTACCAGGTCATTTAATATAAATGTTTTCGAATTCTTAGATTAAATTATTTTTTGGAATTAACCATTGAACCAATTAGATTTTATGTATATTTTTCTAATTGATTCATGTAATTTGTTTTAGATATCGCAGAATGTATTCTAAAATAGCGACTCTTTAATAAAATGCGTTTTTTTTTTAAATATGTGTCTTCATAAATATTTATTTTCCAACTTCTAAAAATTCTTTCCAATCTGTGTGTGAAAATATGTTACTTTTTCATGTTTAGATAAAGCATGAGATAAATAATGAGGAATATTTTCTAGTTTTTTGCTGAACTAGCTGATTAATTAATAACTTAAAGAATGAAGCGGAGATATCTCCCAAATCAATTTTTCAGAAAAATTTCGTAGGAAAAAGGATTACGTGAATAAATCCATTCTATCCCATTTATGCACTCATACATGTACGTATACTTTAATTATATATTTATAATTAAATATTTTAACTATAATTATAATAATTATTATTTTTTTATATTTTTTTACATAGAGAAGCTTAGGGTTGTTTGAAATTCTTCTAGTCAAGACTGAAATAAGTGCAATCAATTTTTGTTTGAAGAATCATGAGACTCTCCGCAATATAGGCAGTATTATTATGATATATTTCAAAGGCAATCTACCTAAGATCTTTCCGAAAAATCACCGAAAAAATGGTTCACCGAACTAATAAATTTTTTTCATTGACCTTCAAACAGCGGCAATATTAATTTTAAATTTTATAAATTAATTTGCTTAACGCTGTTAAAACAATAGAGTCAGTAATGCAACGCTAAAAACAATATAGTCAGTAATGCAATTCAAGAACTTGGGGGTTGAAATATCACATATTATATTAGTTTCATCAAGCAGTAGTGACCTATATGAAGAAGTTATAGAACAAGCAAATAAAGCTGCCCTTGTAGCGGGATGCTTGAAAACTACTGCGTGGAGAAATAAAAATGTCTTGATCGAGAGTAAAATGAAAATATATTAAACCTGTGTAAGACCGATCATGACATTTGGTATTGAAACAAGAGCCGACACCACGAGAACGAAGAACCTTTTAATATCTTATACAATATCTCTTATACTTTGCATTTGTACACTCAACAATAGAATAAGAGATCATAGTAGGTACTGGGTGCACCTTTTAAAATTAACATTAAACCCGTTAAAAGTGGACTAAATTCAATTATAAAAAATATTCAAAAGAGACTGAAAGATTACTTAACACAGTAAGTTAGGATGAATTTGGCATCTTGAATATTTAGCATATTTATATTTAGAAGAAATGCAACTTTTATATATATACAAAAATATTATAGATAATAACAACCAAGCAAATTTAATAAGTACCCGGTCGCGCAAACAACGTAAAATTTATATTCCTAAATGTAATACTGCAGCTATGAAGCATCCCTTTTCTTATTTAAGTATAAAATTTTATAATGAACATTGATAGGGAGTACCTCTCAGAGACAGAGTACGAAACTCCGAAATTCCGAAGATCTGTTGAAGATCGTACGATGGGGAAGAAATAGAAGGAGACTGGAGAGACCACGTTGACATTCGACAAGAGTGGGCAAAATAGCGAACACCGAGATACCTGCAAGCAGTAGACCTACAGGAAGACCATCAAAACGATGGAGCGACAGCTGGTCATCCATATTCTAGGAGAAGGAGCCGAAAAACAACGTGACGTAGTCTAAACTGACCTAACACAAGCAGAAGAAAAAGAAGAAGATAAATTAATATCTAATAAAAGCCGCATCAGTATTTGTTCTGTCGACAAATAGCGAATATTGTCTCATTATCTTCTGTGTAAAGTTTTCTGGGATATTCTGCCGTGTATATGTGACCTCTCTGGCCAACTTTTCGGATCCCATTGCAGGGTCCATCATCGGGGCTGATGTGATGGTGATGGACACTGGATGGATGGAGGTCACATATACACGGCAGATATCCAAGAAAATTATACACAGAAGATTCTGAACGTCCGTGAAAACCTAAGAACATTATCTCATTAGTATGTACTATAAAATGACACTGGAAGAATACGACGACAGATTCAAAACACCAATACATCATGAATATACGACAAGACAAATAACCAATAAAAAATTAGAAATAAAAAAAAACAAATAATTGTTACGGAGACGGAACCAAACAGTGCGTATTTACAAAATTATTCAACAAACTACCGGATAAAATAAAAAATGTAACGGGACAAAAAATATAAAAAAGACATTTAAGAAATACTATAGTGAATTGTGAAGTGAATAGGAAAGAAAAAATAGTTTAATATAGTAGCTTATTATATAATATCTTCTTCAAATATAGCAAATTTATTTTGTGGTGACAATATAATTTATATAAATTAACTTTGTAAACACCACTTATTTATTGAAAAAATTCAACATGTTTCGAAACCAATGGCTTCTTCGTCATTAATTCCTGACGAAGAAGCCATTGGCTTCGAAACATGTTGAATTTTTTCAATAAATAAGTCGTGTTTACGAAGTTAATTTATATAAATTATTATATAATATGTCATAAATTAAGTAAAAAAAATGTACATACACTTATTATAATTAAATCCTTGCGTTTAAACTGTAATTATAGTTTTGCAAGAGGTACTTTAAAAAAAAAAAATCTGGGTTTCACATAAATTTAATAATGAATGTAAATGTATACCCAGCGAGATGTGGGTTTTGCGAAATGTTACTAGATGTTTATCACAAGGGAAAAGAGTTCACAAAGGGATGAGTTTGTAAATAAATTTGCGGTTAAAAATACACCTTTAATATATAATTTGTATTTTTCTCTGTAAATTGTTTTGAGGGATGCTTTATTACTTTTTTTATATTCTTTTTAGGCGAAAAATAGAAATTCATTATGAAAATCTCAATTTAAGGCCGGAATACAGAGATTTAAATGTTAAAGTACGCTTTAAAAATATAATTTGCAGTACAAAATGACACTTTTAAAGCATACCTTAACCTTTAAATCATTTAAGTATTGACTCTGTATTCGGGTCTAAGTTTTTGATAGTTCCGTCGTCAGCAAAATATAACGAAATACTCTTTTTCGCGGAATAAATAAATTATTGTGCGTCAAAACACTGAACTAAAATTTCCGAAAAAAAATTTCGTCCCAAAGTATTGTAGTGAAGAGAGAAATTTCTAAATTAATTTTTAAACCAGCGGTCCCTATCCGGGTTATAGAATTATTTACCAAAAGTTTGTGGGGGAATGTGCCATTTTTTCGCCAAGTCTCGTCAAAGGCAGCTAAGAAATGCTTGGTTCAGATATTTTTTTTTAATTACAAATCTTATATATTTACATATTTGATACATAAAAAAAAATTTAGGTACATAATTTTTTTATCATTGTACCTCTCCGATAAGAGACTAACTCTTGTGTTTGGAGAGGGAGTTACACTTTTATATATATATAATTTTTTTTATAGTACATAAATGTATATAAGAAGAAAAAAAGTTTCATATTATGAGATAATTAATGCATAAAGTAAAGTAATGTAAATAGTACATAAATATATATAAGAAGAAAAAAATTACATAGCACGCGATACTAAAATTAATGCATTTATGTGAGAAAAACAATTTAAAAATAAGCTAACAATAAGCAAACAGTTTAAAACGAATACAGAAAAGAGAGAATTTTAATTAATTATGAGGGTTTATTTTAATCTTATTTTTTAAAGTCTCACAATTTTTTTCAATTCTCATTTTAACAGGTTATTCATTAAACCATTTCACACCTATAAATGTATAATGATGCTGGGCAGTTGTGGTAGATACTACAGGGATATGCAATTTACCGAGATTTATATTTCTGCTACTTGATACTAGTTGGGTCAGTTCGTTATTTTGAAAATTTTTATGAAAGTTGTAAAATGCAATTTTATTTTTAGATAGTATGAGCGTGGGGACTTTTAATTTATTGAAAAGCTCTGTAGTCGGATAATCATTGGGTTTTTTAAGAATGATTTTTAAAATTAATTTTTGGGCAACTTCTAAAGGTTTTAATGTAGTTTTGAATGCACTACCCCATGAGATAATATCGTATTGTAATACAGACTGGACTGAAGCGCGTAATATAGTGTTTTTTTTAACGATTTTATTCCTAAAATATTTCTTATTTTAATAAATACATATATGAGTTTTCTTATTCTTTCTACAGCTTTATTGATTTGTATTTATCATTTAATATTTGAATATACAGATTTTATTTTTGGAACACAAATAAAATATTATAATTATGATAATTCAAGATTCTATTAAGTAAAAAGGAAAAAATAGTAAAAATCATAAACAGAAAACAATTATTCCAGAAAAAGAAAATGGTTTATGTTCGTTTGTATAAAAAAACGTGGGGAAAAAAAAATTTATGAAACATTTAGAGATCGGAAGTGCAGTGACATATTTAGGTATAAATATGTATAAATACCCAGTACAAAGTTTCGGGGTTTTCCCCGAGGCTAGACGTTTCGACGTGGTAACTTATACTATTGTGAATGCATGTAAGTGTCTTAACCACTAGATCAACAAGCTACTTAAATAAGATATTAGACGGAATATTTGTTTATTTTATATTTTTGGTTTAATACGGTATATGCATAGAAGCTTTTCAGAACACAACGAATAAGTTACAGAATCATCTACAAAATGTCGGAGAAGTAAGATAATTAAGTATAATCAGAATGCAATGGCAACTTTTCTAAAGCCTTATTCTTCATTATTTGTAGCTCGCTTGGATGGTGTGTCAGTTTATGAATATGTTATGATGAGATTTGGTGTATGTAGGATGTGTGGGGTGGACTTGGTGAGGACAGAACTAATTAAGCAAAAATTTATTTTTTAAATTTTTTATTTATTTATATTTATTAAATATATGGTGCAAATGCAGTTCTTATATATTTGCATATCAAATTAACATTTTTTAAAAATACTTTATAGTCATGTAGACCTCATCCGTGAAGAGAAGCTCTTGAGTCTGATGAGGGAGCCACAGTTCTTTTTTCTTATTTTAATATATAGGTACCTACATATCTGAATTATTTATTAATACGGTAAGAAAGGTAAATTGATTATGATTATGAAGTATTTTAAAAAAAGCTCTAGGTTTAAATAATTTATGAATTAAAGTTTAAGTTATACGACATAGTCGTAAAACATATCCAGATTACTTTCACAATTTGCAAAACTATTTATGATTTAAAGATGAGTTTATAGTGGCATTATTCTTACAGTCATTTACGCGGATACGGGGTATGTGCCTCGAATGACGAACAGGAGTAATAAGGCTGGTTATCCGTTTTTCAAACTATCAAAGTGTCGAATTACGTCGATAGATCATGTTATTTTAAGACGACAACAAGACATTAACAAACATCATATAATCATCCGTATTCTGAAAATAGCAATGTCTGGATCTTTAAGATCTTTATCCCAACACTTAATAGACGATAATAAAAATTAAAATGTCCAGAGCGGATTTTGGAATTCTACGGCTCAAATACATGTATTAAAAGATGATATAAGAAAGATTGTTTCTTACAAACGTATTCATTTCTTCATCCACAGCGTCCTGATGAAATATTTGGCGTTACCGCGTATTCAAATCTTCCCATCTTGACATTTGACAGTTATGTCTGGATCTTTAAGATCTTTATCCCAACACTTAATAGACGATAATAAAAATAAAAAATAAACGAGACATAGCTTTACGTCGGTGTTTGTTTCTGTAAGTTTCTACGTGAGATAGATGTAGAGGGAGGGAGAAATATGTAAATTGTTATCTGTCAAATTTTAAGATGGGAAGATTTGAATACGCGGTAACGCCGAATATTTCATCAGGACGCTGTGGATGAAGAAATGAATACGTTTGTAAGAAACAATCTTTCTTATATCATCTTTTAATACAGTGTATTTGCGCCGTAGAATTCCAAAATCCGCTCTGGACATTTTTAATTTTTATTATCGTCTATTAAGTGTTGGGATAAAGATCTTAAAGATCCAGACATTGTTATTTTCAGAATCGGGCCGTATATCACATAAACATTGCACAAGCGTGAATATTTACGTATTCCTTGCAAGACAGAAAGGTTGGTCTAATTTGACATTAGTTAGAATAATAATTCTAATATCAAATTTGGCATAGAAGTAAATTCTAACTAATATCAAATTTTTCACTTATTTCATAGAGAAAGAAGTGAAAAATAATAAACGGTTACACGTACACGTCCAGCCCTTGCCGCCGTCACTGCTGTCAACGGCAAACTGATTTATAAAGACGTTATTTATTGGCACATTTTATTATTTGGATTTTTTTAAAAACAATAATTAAGGTGTTTTTAATAAAAAAAACAGTTTTTAATTAATGAATAAAGCCTTACAATACGGAAATAAATAGAATATACTGTTTAAAATCATTTCTTTATATGAATAAAAAGCGTTTGAAAATCATCAAAAAATCATCATTTGTCTGTGAACAAAGGTTATATATAAGTTATCTTTTTAAAAAAAATTGCAGTCCATCATATAAATTCTGATATAAATAAATAATAAAACTGCACATTTTCGTAAAAAAACGCCAAAATATGCACTTGCAGTGAACGTGCCGTCTTAAAACTTATCGCTGAGAGCAATTCGGAGCAGTCAATATTACTGCGCAATATATTGTAAAGAAACAGTAAGACAATTAATATTATCCAAATTTTCCGTGGTTGAAGTATGTCTTGGGAAATATCTTTGCGATATTTGAAGCTCATTTTGAAGCGATATGTCCAGAATTAAACTTGTGGATCTATCGTTGTACAGTTCGCATGTTTATGGCATCCACACCACATGTTTTATTTATATTGTGTAATACATATATCGTACCAGTGAAATACATATCGTAGCACAATATGTATTTCACTGGTACGAGTATATTGCGCTACAGATTTCGCATTTTATAGTCAAATATTACAAAATAGTGCGCAATTAATAGTGCGTAAGAAAATATGACATTTGATGCGATCCATGTTTGAAAAAATTATAAACTATTTATGTTATAATTTTTCACAGAGTATTAATATTTAAGAGAAAAACTTGGCCCGTTCTTCAGGAATGTCCCCCTTCGCGTGTGTTTAAAGACCATACTTACTTACAATAAATACTACAGTTAAAGTATTGTATCGAGATGACGAATTGGAAAGACTTGCGCTCTATCGAAATCTATCGAAATCTCTTGAACACTCAATAACACTCTGCAACAATCTGGAATCGCCTGGAATATTCTCATAAACACAAAAAATGTCGAATACTAGAAATGGGAAGAAATTTCTCGAAAAACATGTTTAGTATAAAATGGCTAGCGCACGCGAGACGGGAGATTCATTGTTTGACCAGTGGAACATTAGCAGCGATAAAACCAAAGCGAGAACAGTGGCAAGTGCACGTTTAACGAGCGATAAATATTCGGACGAAGTATCTACGTGCGAAAATGAACAGAATATTCTCGAAAGTGATCGAAGCTATAGAAACAGCGTAATTAGATCCGATTAAGAAATTGAACAACAAATATATTATGAACAAATTATGAAATTTTGTAGAAACATTTGGTGAATGTAAATTTAGGAACAGTGCTCCACTTTTTGTCTAGTGACTATTTGCAAAATTAATAAAAACCTTAAATTTGTTTTTTTATGTTTCATTTTTCTCCCATATCTACATCCCACGACAGTTTTATTCTTGAAAAATTAAATCCTCTAGTAAACTTAACAATTTTTTAACAAATGACATTGTTTTTTTTAATGTTTTTAAAATTTCGATCCAAACCGAGTCTCGTAAAAACCTATTTTTGTAATGAAGCGCGACTTATTTACTAAGACATTACATTTTTAAAGAACATTTGGTTTGACCTTTTCATAATTGTTTCAAAAGCTCGTAGTAATTTTTTTGAACATGTCAAACGTATTAAGCCGCGGAACCAGACTGAGAACCAATAAATTTGCTTTAGTTTTATAGTTCATGTAAACAAACTATAACGATTCACGAGTGAGAATAACAAAGTTGACGCCGGTTTTTTTTTTACACAGTGAATTTATTCCGTCATGCTAAAAAATCCCTCGCTCTAGAAAGAAGAAAGCGACACATTATTTATTTATGCTTCGTACGGCGTCCTCTCATAATATGGAATTTATCCGTATCATATAGGCGATGCGACGCGCGATGTTTGCACTCCCTACCTTTACTAGAAAATTCAGACTAAAAATAACACAAAAAAGTTTTTACAGGGCGTTTTACATAATGTATTAATTATTTTATATAAAAATTAAGTCACTTTAATAAGTCACATTAATACTAATATAATCCAGCCAAATGAAAAAAAGTGTGAAAAGTAAAAAATGTTGTAGATCCTTGGACTTGGACGAAACAGGACGTATGCCAAACGAATTTTCCCTTAAGAAATAAAGGGAAAACGATTTTCCGTTCTCATGAAAAAAAAATCGTATTATTATTGTTATAAAGCAGTTCTAATAAATATATGTATACAGGGTTATTTGGAAAATATTAATAACCTCGCAAGACTATATTTCTGCCTTGATTATGAGTCGAAAATATTCAAGAAACCATGACCTATATAAATAGTTATGGAGATATGTGACATCAAAGTTTCGTTTTTTTCAATATTTCTGACTTATTTTTTACAAAACGTTGAAATAAAATATAATATTAGCGCAGCGCAAAACCATTATTCTTTTGTAGGAATAAAACATTTTAATCAACTACCTGGATCACAAAAAAACATCAAAATTAAAACAATGTATATAAAAAAATTCCTTATTAATTTTCAAAAATATATTTCAATCTTAATTTTTTACTTCATATATATTTTTTGCAGTATATTTAATAATGATTTTCAATAATATATTTATATTTGTAACTAGTTTTTGGTACCCAGCGTTGCACGGGTTAAGGATTAAGTTGAAAATAAATTTGTGGGGGGAAACAAAGGTTCCATTGTTTTGCAAAAATTAAAACAATGTTTCCTTTTAATCAAGGCTGGGATGAATAGGATGTCTAGTGAAGAAATGTGACCTATTTTTGCCGTCGGGAATATGTATGCAAAATTTGGGTCCAAGCGGTGTAGATTTGTACAGAATGTATATTTGGGGGAGGGGATGGGGTAGAGAGGGAAGGGAAAATATCACCTTTATTACCCACCTAGTCCTAAAGAATAAGTTTCCATATTTTGAGCCCGATCGGTAAAGATTTGCATTGAAAATATATCAAGGGGAGAGAAAGGGTTAAAAAAGGAGGGGGTAAATGTTGGCTATGCCTACCCGCCGGGTTCTTAATAATATGTTTCCAAATTTTGAGTCCGATCGGTCCAACAGTACAGATTTGCATTGAAAATATATCAGGGGGAGAGGAAGGGTTAAAGGGGGAGGAGAGAAATGTCGCCTATGTTACCCGCCGGGTCCTAATGCACAGGTATGCAAAATTTGAGTCGAATCGGAAAAATGGTATAGATTTGTATAGACATTGAGTTTTATAAGTATAGAGATATAGATTTAACCCTCTTATATTTTTAAATATATGAGGAAAAAAGCTGTCATGTTGTGAATTTTGGTTAAGAGATCCCTTTTAGTATAGATTAAAATCTAATAATTAATGTAGAGTATAGTAATTATTAATATAATAATATATAGATTATATTAATTATTAGTCAGATTAATAAAAATTTATATTTAATACTTACTACTATAATAATTAATATAGTTTATAATTTTAATCTGACGCCCCCTGTCAATGTTGAATTTTCCAAATGTAATCAGAAAATTTGTAATCAAGAAATGTAATCAGAAAATGTTGTAGGTATCTAAATACTTATCAATATTGAAAATGTAGGTACCAGCGCCTTTTTTTCAAATAATTTGTCCGTTTGTTGTTGAATGCAACGTTGTGTCAAAATTTCGAAACAAATTTGAAGAACTTTAAGAGATAAGATTTTGGACAATCAAACATTAACATTTTTATTTATTAAAAAGTTAAGGTTGTTATTACGGTTGTCAGACATATTTAACTGTAAATAGTTGCGGATATTTTATACGAACCGTCTGGGACACCTGTATACAGAAAACCGACACACACGAACAGGTACCTACACAAAACCTCGCATCACCATCCAGCTCAACTGAGGTCGGCCCCCACAGCATTAATAATACGGGCTAACAGAATTTGTGACAAAGAAAACATTGCCTCGGAAAGAAAAACAGTGCAGGATGCACTCATAGTTAATGGATACTCTTCGAACGTACGGACATCAAGAAAACGATCTAGTATATGCGATGTTCCAAAAAACAAAGCATACTTACCTTACATCAGAGGTCTTCCTGACAAAATCAGCCGGGTATTGTTGAAATTAAATATAAAAACAGTTTTTAGCCCCCATAGTTCGATCTCACGTATGTTAGGTAGTGTAAAAGATAACACACCCTTTGAGTCTCCAGGCGTATATAGAGTGCTATGCGATTGTGGAGCGTTCTATACAAGGGCGGATCCAGCTTTGGCGCCAGGGGGGGGTCACATAGTCGTGGTCAAGTCACAAAAACTTATAATTTAATTTTGATAATAATAGATACTTACAAGTAAAACGTAGGTATTTTATTAATAAATGTAACTACCTACTGTACTTAAAAATACCTACCTATATTTAAATAACAAAATCAATTTTTCTTTTACGTCTTCTCCCGAAACGCGTTATCACTTCATCTACTACAATGGGTACGTTTTTATGGGCGTGGAGAAGTGGCAGTCCGGTTAGACGTTCTTCAACCATTGAAGCTCTTAGCCACGATTTGATTCTTCGCAACGTAGAGAAAGATCTTTCCGCTGTCTCTACACTAACAGGTAGTGTAGCCATAATACATAAAAATCTTCTTATATTAGGATACATCTCAATATCGCAATTTAAAATAAGGTCGGAAATCGACTGCGGTATGTCCTGACTCCGCTGCCACTTCACCATCCACAGCCGATATTCGTTTACAACGATAGAAACTGGAGTATTATCTAGTAACAATGTATAATCGGTTGCTAGTTGTTTCACAGTTTCAATGTCTTGATTATCGTATTCGCTTTTTGGCATGAAAACGCTTAATTGAAACAAATTAAGTATTTCAAGAGACAGACGATGCTGTAGGTCACTTATTATTGAATCCAGAAGAGGGTGTCCCGTCCATGTATGAGAAAAAAAAATTTTCAGCTACACAATCACAAGAGGTATCAAAATTTGCGTAATTTTACACAAAAAAATAACAAAAGGTAACAAAAAATATAATTTTTTGTCATCTTGAGGGCTCTACCGAGCTTTGAAATTTTGTAAATTTTACGTTTTTATAGAGTTAAACCGTTTGCCTAAAATAATAAAAAAAATCATGTTTAAAAGGTATTTTAGTATTGAAATTAATGAAACAGAGCACAAGAAAATAAAATAAACAAAATATAGATTACAATCAATGACAAACTCTAAAATTTTTAACTTATTTTTGTGTCCAAAATTTGGCATTTCTGCTCGAGATTGCATCCTGGTTCTAATAAAGCCATCTCTAGAAGTAACGTTAGTTAATATTTTGATCTATACTTCGATTTTTAAATATTATTTTTGTTTTCCTGATGAAGAAGCCATTGGCTTTGAAACATGTTGATTTTTTCAATAAATAAGTGGTTAAAACAAAGTTAATTTATATTAATTATAACGTTAGTTACACTTTGCGAGGCGTCTGTTATATTCTCTAGGACCCGAAGTGCAACCATTTAAGGTCAAGAATAAATGACGAAGGGGTAACTCATTGACATGAAGCATACAAACACACCATTGTAACGGTCTCTGCAAATACTCCTCTAAATATTGAATCACGCCACCCTTTCCATCGGTGTTAGTTGCAGTTCCGTCACATTCAACGCAAATCACGTCATCTTAATTCCAACCTCGACCTTCTACTAAAGTTATGATCGAAGGAAGAATTCCCTTTGCAGTGCCACGTCTTTCGGTATTGTGTGTCCCAAATAAATTTATCCAGGCTGTGCTAAAATTGAGATGTGGTCTTCTAAAACTTCTTTGCGATGGACTTTTCGTCCATCAAAGTAAATGCTTTTTATAACAATATCTCCAATATCTTTTGAAGCTTCCGGGCTTTAGATACATCTCTGTAGATCTTATTTTTATCAATAACCAAAGTTAAATCTTCCGTAGAAACCAAGCCGACGTCAGTCAAAACCGCAGAAGCAACAGCAGCAGCAGATTGCGTGGATAAACCGTATCTATCACAGATTTTAGCAACTGTCAGCAAAGGCAATGTAATCCAATTCGCCGTTGAAGTCAATGGTGTCTCTGTCGAGAGTGAGTTTTTCGGGGATGCCTCTGTTATCGGATTCGTTTCTGGAGAAGATTCACGCACTGAATCTTCATCACAATTTGCTGAGACAGAATCGGTTTCTTGAGTATAACACGACTTTTTTGTTACCCTTATTGACTCTAAAATTTATCTCTGCTGTCAACTATTAATCTAGCCATTTCTTTCTTATCAAAACCGCTTATAACCATTTTCCTATCATTTATTTGATCCAACAAAAACTTCTCTCATTGATGTAAATTTTCTTAGGTTTTAGACACGAACAATGGAGTGCATTTACAAGTGGAAACGTCAAAAAGTTTCTCAGATGACTAAAAAACATTTCAGTTTATTGTCAAAACTATCACTTCGTTTGTTTTTGGGGTATCTTTTCAAATTGAGATTCTTTTGGAAATTGGATTTCACTAATTAATAACTCGTTCCTTAGTTGCAACTGGAATCGAAGTTTTGGTCCAAATATTGTTGATCTCTTCGGAAACAATTACATATATATCTGATTTGGATGGATCTTTTCAATTATACGTGAATTTCAGGTCGTTCTTGACAAATAAAATAAATTAAATGACGTCCCTTGTAGTTGGTAGCTGCTGATTGTCAAGTTCTTTGAATGGTCCGAACATAGCGTAAGTAGTTTGACTACGCCTCGAACTTCTTATTTAAAAATCACAAAATCCGCTTTTACTACTGTAACAATCGCCATGGTATTATTATGGCATAAAAATTATTTTGGCTACGAAGAAAACACTCGCGAGTCAAGTCAAGAAAGTCCTCAAAACAAGTTCAAACTTGAGGGTATTTGCAGGTTGAAACCTAACAAATTCGAAGTTGCTGGTAACGTGTTGTTGCATGCAAATCGAAACGTCATGTATGATTTACACCTAAATAGAATAAAAAGTAAATATTTTTTTGTATTTAGTTCAGGAGCCAAAATTGAGGATAGCGAAATATCACCATAAAAATGACAATTTTTCAAAACTTTGTAGATTGGTAGAACCCTAAAGATATAGTTTTATTTTATTTTTAAAATTATTTTGGTAATCTACGCTCAATTACGCAAGTTTTGAGAGGTCTTGTGTTAAGATAAGCCAAAATAAAATTTATCGGGACAGCCTAATGCGGAAATACTCTTGAGCAAATTGAGCAGGTTGGTTATTGGCTCTATGTATTTATCTTGACACTATTCTGGGACATTTAATTTCTACATTTAGCTGCTCAGCTACTTCTTTAGCCTCTTCAAAAAGCTGCCGGTAAATTACGTCCGCATTTTCTCTTTTATTTTGTAGAACACTTATAGTATCATTAATAACGTCCAGAGCTTTTTTTAAATCAATCGAGTTCGATTGCAGTATTCTGCCTAAAGATACAGTAGTACCTGAAAAATAAAAAAGTTAGTAAGTGACTGAATGTGAGTATGAGTATTTTAATAAGTGGTCCACCTAGGTCCTGGACCCAGCCCAGGGGGGGGGTCATGACCCCCATGACCCCCCCCCTGGATCCGCGCTTGGTTCTATATAGGACAAACTAAACTTAATAACGCTACACGATTGAAGGAATATATTGGAGCAATTAAAAACAACATCTCCAATATATCGGCAATCTGCGAACACGCATCCAAAGGGAATCTCTGTCATTTTATCAGATTTGACAAGACAAAAATCTTATCAACAGAACCGCACCTTATACCCAGATTAGAGATTAGTGATCCCAATTTCAATAGAGATGACAGTTACAAACTATCAAGTATTTGGCGTCCTGCTCTTACGACATTGATTCAACCCTTAAGAGACGTCGCATTAAAGTCCGCCGACGTAACTAGTACCTCCCTCTACCTTCGCGGGTAAAGGTCGTCCTCCTGATGACGTTGAATAGGCATTCAACGAAACGTCGAGAATCGTTTCTCGAAAAAACAAACGGTTCGTATAAAATATCCTCGAGTATTTACAGTTAAATATTTATATTTATATAAATAAATAGTAGGTATATAAAAACAAAGTAGGTACACAAAAAAATCCTCGTACTCGAATGCAGTGTTGTGCCAAAATTTCAAAGCAATAGGTGAAGAACTTTCAGCGATTTTGTATAAACGAACATTTACATTTTTATTTATATAGATTATATATTTCAATAATTTATTTTATACTTCAAATATATTGATTTACATTTTTTTGATCATATTACATTGTAAGCAAACTTTCTCTCTAAACATGAGCAGGTTAGTTTTCTTAGAGAGGTAGCACGAAAAATATTTATTGTATCAATTACTATTAATATGTTCATCTAAATCAAATATATCATTGTACGTAGGTAAGTTTGTACTTTTGCATTTCTTGTACGTATCTAACTAGAAATTCCCATTTAATGGATGATAAATATGTTCCAATTGTCATTTGTCCCTGCGCCGTGAGTGTCGGCGGGGCAGTGAGTACGGCCACTTTAGCATTAAAAAGAATGGCGAACATGGGTGGCGAAAGTATAGGGCGGATATGGGAGTTATTGCTCATAGATCCGTCTTGGGTGTGTGGTGAGTCCCTCTTCTCTGTAAGTAAGTAAAATTGTAAAAAAAAATATTTCATGAAAATTTAACAAACTTTAGTTATCTCTTTTTTGTTTCTTTTCCCTACTTCGACATGATTGAGGATTACTAGGTTTGACGTTTACTCAAAATCTGTCCAAAAAACTTTGCTTCTGCCCTTTCCTCAGGATGTTTCAAGAACGCACGCGAGTCGTATTCCAAACAAAGGTCATATAAAGGACGTGTATCAAGTTGGACTTTTCCAAAGCGGACGTAAACCGAGGTCGAATGTTCTTAATAAAATGTCTTTAATGCTTCACATACAAGAAAACAAGTTATATTGTTACGTTGATTTATTATTTCAGCATTCAACATCTAAATTCCCTTCTCAAGAAAATGTTTCTTCATCATCCAGCGACAATGGAGAGTAAAACGATTCTTGTCTCAATTAATTACATGCAATATAAATCCAAAACACAAATTATTTTTTCTACCGCAAGTTTTTTGCAGATTTTTACGTTTTAGGTATCTCCAAAGATAAATTTCAGGTGGTGTAATGTCAAGTGAAAGAGAAGGGCATAAAATTGCTTTTCATTTATTCGTGGAAATGTATTTTGGACCAATTTTATTTATATTTTGTTTTGAATTTGACGTCGTACCTACGAGTATATTCAAAGTATTGAATAACCGCTTTTCTTAAAGTCATACATTCAGCCTGCGTACGTTTTGCTAAACTCGAAAACAGCCGGCCGATTGGCTTGAAATTTTGACATCATGCTGCATTCGACATCGCGCGCCTGTTTATATTTATACCTATAAAACTCAATGTCTGAATGTTTCTTCCAGGGTGTGCAGTGGGAACAAGAAACATGACTTTTCCTAAGCATATATTTTGAAAAGAAACCGAAGCAAGAGATACATATGTAATATTCCAATCACTATAATTAACATATTATTCATATTTTATTATTTCATAATATTCTGCCACATAAATATTTAATTTCGATACTTTTTTCCCCAAATATACGGTTAAATAAAAGTCATGATTCTTGTTCCCAGTGCACGCGCCTGGTTTCTTCTCTATACAAATCTACATCGTTTGTTAGATCTGACCCAAATTTGGCAAACTTATTGTTTAGGGCCCGGCGGGAATCAAGGGTGACATTTCCTCCTCCCCCTTTCTCCCTCCCACTCTTACCGATATATTATCCATGCAAATCTGTATCGTTCGACTGATCGGACTCAAATTTTCTTATTCTTAAGGAATCGCGGGTAATGTAGACTAAATTTCTTTTCCTCTTTTACTCACCCCCTCCCTACGATATATTATCCACGCAAATCTGCACCGTTCGACAGATCTGACTCAAATTTTGCACACTTATTCTTAAGGACCCAATGAAAAATATAGACACCTTTTTTCCTCCTCCCTCTTTACATCATCCCCTCCCTCTAAATAAATTTTCCCTATAAACCTTCACTGTTTAATCGATCCTCCACAAATTTTTCATACTTTTTCTTTTGGGACCGGTGGGTAACAAAGGCGATATTTACTCCCCTCCTCTTTAATCCTCCCCCTTCCGCTGATATCTTTTCCATGCAAATCTGTTTCGTTCGACCGAAATGATCTAAATTTTGCATATTTATTCTTTAGGACTCAGCGTGTAAAAACAGGCGACATTTCCTCCTTCCCGCTTTGCCCCTCCCCCTGCCGATGATGTATGTTTCAAACACATATGTTCCGTTCGACAAATCTGATCTAAATTTTGCATACTCGACGGACCCGACTGAAAACATAGGCCACATTTTCCCCTGGACATCGCAACCATCCCAACCTAGATTAAAAGGAAACGTTGGTTTTATTAGAGGGTTAGAAAAACAATGGAACCATTGTTTCCTCTCACAAACATATTTTTAACTTAATGCTTAACGCACAACGACGCGAACGAATATCTAATATCTTATATAAGAATATTTTAAACACACAAAAAATAAAAAAATTTAAACATTTGCTCAATATCAAAGAGAAAGTCATTTTGAAAATGTGTTTGAGGTAAAGGGTAAAAGAAAAGGAATTGGGCATTGGAGAATCAGGTGGAACCACAGATTGCCAAAATAAAGTTTCGAAAATCGAAAAACAGACCACCAAATAACCAACGGATATTTCCTGGTTTGCGTTTTGGTTCTACTACATTTGACTTGTTTACAAAAATACCACGAGCTTGTTAATTGTTAAACAATTGTGAAAAGATCAAAATAAATAATCTTAAAAATTATAATGCCTTGGTAAACAAGTCGTACTTTGTTACAAAATGACATTTTTATTTGAAGAGTGTCGGTTCGGAACGAAATTAAAAATGTCTATTGTAAATTATAGTTCTTTTACATGATTTCATTCTCTCTTTTTCTGTTTGGTTAATTGTGTGGTGGAATCTTGTAATTGATTTTTCACTAATTTCCCGACTGGCTTTGAAACTTGTACGTAAAGTGGATGACTAATACCTACATTATTAAATAATTTTCGATATGATTTGGTCATTATTTTGAAATGAATAAATTTCTATTATAATTGAACATTAAATGCCTACGTAGCTTCGAGATTCATCAATATTACTAAGAAAAAAAAATTCGATTTCAAATTCATTCAAGTTTAGTCAGCAGATTCAACTTTGACATTAGGCGAAGGAACATTATGTCATATTCGATAAATTTAGGTTATTTAGGAATTCAAATTTCTAATAACTCAGGATAACTTTGGTTTAGAAAAAACGGTTCAATAAAAAAAATATTCAACATAGTTATGCCACGGGTTAAAAAGTGTTGATGCGCAATATACACAGTATTTACTGCAATAAGTCTTTCACGGTCATGTGCCTTTCCTTTACCGTCTCGCGGTGAAACTGTTGCCCCATATTAAAAGCATATCTTCAATTTTTTTTGATTCACTTGTTTACAAATGGATTTAATTATGCAAGAATAAATACATTAACTGGATTATAAATGTATCTTAAATATATCTGAGGGGGGATCTACCTCCAATGTACCCCAGTCCCCTAGCTTTAAGAAGGGGTTTAGTTCAAAAGTTTATTTCACCTGTTGGTAAAACAAATTTTTGAACGAGGATTCAATATCGTGGCTACATCGAAGATTGTTAGATTACCCTAGGACGGCCATTTACAAAAAATACCTCCTCCGAGGTACCTTACACGTGGCAGTGGATCAATAACCCCAGCAGATCTTACCACAAAAAAGATGCAAGAAAATTTGTCTTTTGAAAAAAAAAAAGACGTTTACGACTGGAGCACTACGTGTGAAGATACGCCACTGACGAAAACTGTTCCTCAATAGATCACCGCTACGTGATGATGACGATGAACTAAAATGTAATGTATAAATATATGATAACAATATTTTTATGTGTTCGTTCTTAAAACATAATTACCGGATTTTGTCCATGGAGGGATAAGCATTAATTTTGGCATATGGATGCAAAATCGCCACTATCCATATGGGCTCCATATGGACAGTGGCGGTTTAGCATCTATACCCCACAATTAAGATAAATTGGAGAATTATATAATTATAATGTGTATCCAAAGTCTTAGGAATTACAAATTTTCGACCAAAGATGCCTATAGCATAGTTGCTTCAAATATTTCAAAGAAGACAGATAAAGAACATTAATGAAAAGAAAATTGATAATGTGGAATCGGTGCACGTTACACTGGGTAAAGTGCATCACTGTTTCCAGCTAATACAGGTCATACAGGCTTCCCATATAAATATCGTCGTCTCTGTGAGACTTCTTTAATTTGTCTTAACTAATAATTATCCGTGTGTGGACAAAATCCAGTAATTATGTTCTTAGAACTTTGGTAGGTACACATAAAAATATTGTTATAAATATATGCTTTAGATTTTTATTTTAATTCAGTAAATATGCGCCTATAAAAATTGTAAGCACCACATGGCTCCCAGAAAACGTTGTATAAAAAAATAACACGAAAACTTAATGAAAAACACGCTCACACACAAGTGATATTCCGCCGCAAACAATGGTTAAGATAATATCACGTTTTCAGCTTAGCGTGTGGATTGATTGTTGATTTGCTTAGATTTGCGGAAACTATTGGATTACACAATTTTTTCCTTTCAGAATACCTTCTACGCTTCTACTGGAAATTTATTTATTTGCTGCTAGATTGAAAGTGAAAGGTCCGAGAAATGTCCTTTACCAATCTGAACAAATTTCCTCTTTAGGTATTTACCAATTTCAAAATAGACGGAAAACCAAACACATCAACAGATTTTCTCAATTTTCTCTATTACTCGAGGTTGATACTTAAGGTACGTATTTGGAAATTTTTATTTTTAGCTGCTGTAGAATATATATATAGTATATACCATGGGCGTGCAGTGAAAACAAAAATAATGACTTTTTTCTAAGCATATATTTTAAAAAGAAACTGAAATAATAAAAATAGGTATCTCGAAATATTCCCATTATAATAATTAACATATTATTCAGATTTTAGCGTTCCATGACATTCTGCCAGATAAATATTTTATTTCGATTTTTTTTTCCAAAAATATGTTAAACCTATTATACTGTTATACTTTGTATTTATAAACATATTTGTATATAAAAAATATTAATCCTGAGTAAAACAACGAAATGGCAAAACACGCAGTATTTATTAATTGCAAAGATATCGAAAAATATTTGGGATTAAAATTGAACATTTATAATATTAATTTATTTGAAAATCCTTTTAGTTTAATAACTTTCTCAATTATTGGAGGCGTGAAGTCCACCAAACGTCGTAAATCTTCAGATGTGATGACATGGAACCATGCTAGCATAATTACAACAATTAATTTTCTTTTATTGTTGGGGTTGCGACAAGGAATATTTTCAGCCTTGGCCAGAGACTTTTGATGGGATTCAAGTTCGGACTAATCCCTGGCCGTGGAAAAATATCAATGTGGTGGTCCTGTAACCGTATCACGCCCGTTTAGTTCTGTGGCAGAAGGCTCCGTCCTGCTGGATGATGCGTCTATCACGGTCACCCTCAAACAAATATTTAATGCTGGGGCATTAATTTTGGCTCCAGAATCAGATCTCAGTAGGTACCTTTTTACCGTAATCATGCCTTCGTGTATTAGTAGTTAGTAGTGGTGTGTTCTGGTGTCGTATTTTCGCCTTTGCGATGACGAACAAATCTGATTCCATTATTCCCAAAAATGAAAATTTTGGTCTTATCCCTCCATACTGCGTTTGTCCAGTTCTCTGGGATCCACTCCTTATATATTGTAGTCTTATTTTTTCCTCTATTTCTTGTTAAGTTAAGACTTTTTCGAGGTATTCTTGCTCATAATTCATTATTAAATATACTATTGTATTTTGCTATTACTTTGTGGTTATTCATTATAAATATATTATTAAACGAATTAACTTAATTTTTGGTAAAACCAACCGGTTTCGGAAACAACATTCCTTCGTCAGGGTATAATTAATACTAATTAAACTTTACAATATTATGAACAATCATACCTCAGTGTCAAGTGTCCAAATGGGGGTAAATAGTGGGGGGGTGCGAAAGAAACAGGTGATAGGGTGAAAGGGAACATATAATCAAGATATGAGTGTAAGTTAGATTTTTTTGGTTATTTATAATAGATTCATTATTATTTATGGATTTCTTAATTTCTAGGGTTTCTAAATTATTTAGGCGTCTACTTTTACTATCAATGTGAAAAATATTGACTCCTGTATTTTTATCAAAACTGTGGTTATTCTCAATAATATGATTGGCAAATTCGGAAATTTTTTAATTATTTAGGCATCTTATATGTTCTTTAATCCTAATATCAAATGAAGGGTCCATCATCGGCCCTGAAGATGGACGTTTCAATAGGATCCGAAACGTCGGCCAGAGAGGTCACATATACACGGCAGAATATCCCAGAAAACTATACACAAAAAATATAAAGGATTTTTGCAGATTTAACAGTGTATGTAGGGATCGAAGATATGATTATGATACATACCTACGATGGTAGATATGACAATTTAAAAATTTAAGAATAAAATATTAATTTTAGAGGCACATGGAAATTCATCCCTTCAAAATATTAAGTAATTAGATTTCCTAAATCTAATTCTCGTTTGTAAATTTAACGTGCATGGATAAAGTTACTTGCAAATCAGTTTATCTCTGCTACATAAGCATAAGAACTGGGCCACTGGAGGCAATTAGATGGACTGTACATTGGACATAGGGTATGTTCAGTTTTCATTAAAAGCGACGAGCGTTAATAGGACTATTATTAATATTGTAATAAATGAAATTGAATACTTTCATACAATTTTGTATGATGTTTAGAATAGAAAAAATAATGAAGAATATAAATACACGTACAAGTGCTAAATTTATTACAAATTTAATTAAGGCGTATATGTTTGACATACAATCAGTGGCTATGACTCCAATATTATTACAAAACTCAAATTGTGTCGCTAATGAAGCGGGTAGGTTGAAAATATTTATATGTGTGTAATGATGTGAAATTGAAAACGTGTCGCGTAATTAGTCAAACGAAATATACAAGACAGAGAATTGAATCCTCGAGATTTCGGTTCGTGGAAGAACTGCTCAATCATACAAAAGAGTATGTACCTATATAGGTAAATTCTTCGCAGTTCTCGTAATTAATAAATATTAATATCAGTTGTAACAAGAAAGCTGAATGAGTAAAAAATTGAGAAGAAATAATTTGTGCAGAACAACCTATAGAAAATATCTTATACCGTATATTACACACTTATATACTAATATATTTACCCTTATTTATATATTATACCATACCATACCATATATTATACCAATCTTAATATTTTATTGATAATTTCGTTATTCGACATTCAATCTACACAGTTAGGATAATTGATCTCAATAAAAGTGGCTTGTTTGACTCTAGAATACTTAAAAAAATTAATACAAAAATTTGATTTGTGTACATGAAAAATTTAAAAAAAAAAAGTAGTCTGATGACATAGTCCAGCAAGCAGGAAGAACCCGGATGCGAAGGGGGAGAAACAGAGATGAGTGGAAGAAAATGGAAGAGGCCTACCTACATCCAGCCGTGGAGGGAAAAAGGCTTAGGAAGAAGAAGAAGAAGATAAGTTGATTTATTGTGGTAGGTTTATCCAAGTAAACACGATTTTTGAGATAAACAATTCGTTAAAAATATTCGAAAGGTGTCCGAGCTACGGGGAGGCCATGGGATGTCATCTTTACGCGATATCAGTTTCTTAGGAAACACTTCACCACCAGTACAGTCACATTAGATGGTTTTGAATCTTGCACAAATTGGATACATAAGTGTAGTTTGTCTCATTTTAAAATTTGACGCAAAGATTATCTTAGTATCGCCCTAGCAGCAGAACGCTTGCGAGTCAAAAATACCGGATCTCCTCGCACAGACTTGTTAACTTATGAAACATTTTCTTCACTTGTTCTGCTCCGCGACCGCTCAGTTTTCTTCTTTTTTAGCATTAAACCCGACTACTCAAACTTTCTGGATCACGATTTAATTAAATCAATACTCGGACATTGATTCCAACTGTGTAATTGGTAGTGAGGCAATCACATAAGAATCATTATTTTCGTAAAACGTGCGTTGTTCCCCAAAAGGCGATCTATTGCGATTAAATTTCCAAAGATGATAGGAACTCTTAGTGCTGGCATTAGCGTGCCTCTTTTTTGCGTGGTTCCTACGTATAAGCAATTTAAACTGTGCAAAAACTTATGTCGTATCCTGTACTTTTTTAACCCAGCCGAATTCATGCTAAAGTGAGTATATACATACATATTTCTGCATAATACGATTCGATATAAAAATGATTCTATCCCCTGCGATACGCCCGCATGCTCGCACTGGACACCTCAGTTTTATAGACACCTGACATTTTTTCAGTAGAGCTATGTTAGTTAAAGGGATCAAAAGTTACAGTACTGGAAATAAGTAGTTTGCGAATTTCTTGAGATTAGTTACAACCCTTCGGCCTAGGTTGAAAAAGAAATGTAATAAAAAATCAGAGCTTCGCGTATTTATATTTAAGAGCTTAATATTACGCGTAGGTACTTAAATGACTATTCCAAATTAAGCTGACTAATACGTCATATCATTAAAGTTCTAACATCAAGTAGTTTTTATCTAGTTTTTGGCCAAAATTTATAAACTTGTAATTGAGGTCTGGAGTGAGTCGAAGAGTGAAATTTCTTTCTGAATACAAAGATTCTCCTATTATTATAATTACTACAATTTCCATGCTAATTAAATCAATTGTACAGTAAGCTTGCTTAATTAGAATCTAGGATGTTTATTTCAGAGCCGCAGGTGTACGAGAATGTTGTAAGCATGACTCAAATAAAATGTGTGAAATAGATCTCTAAATACATATATAATAAGATACATATATTATATATAATTATATATTTTTTGTAAAATTTTAAACTGAAAACTGTTAAATTAAAATAGTGTTTGATAAGTGTAGGAAATGGTTATTAATTACGAATATCTGGGAACACTATGATTTTATTATAAGTTCAGTATGAAAAATTACATTACAATACAATAAAATAAATTAATGAAGACCATGTTTATATTGTCACGAGATTCAAAAACAATAAAAACTACACATAATCGAATTATTCCGTGAAATCTAGCAGAATTTAGAAAGAAATCGAAACTTCGTACCTTCTCAGATATCATTTACCCAGCTTACTGTTTAGGTCCGTGACACCCAGGCGCATTCGCATTTCTGCTGTTTCTAGGAGTTGTTCATAGTCAAGCATTCTGAGCCATACATAATCGCGAGTCTAACAATAGTGTGGTATAGTTTTCCTTTAAGTTTTATGGGCATTTTCGGATCACA
Source organism: Agrypnia vestita (assembly GCA_016648135.1). Lineage (NCBI taxonomy): Eukaryota > Metazoa > Arthropoda > Insecta > Trichoptera > Phryganeidae > Agrypnia > Agrypnia vestita. The sequence goes on along the minus strand of JADDOH010000163.1, from coordinate 301,340 downwards.
CAAGAATCCTGTTAAAGTATTTTGAAGAATGAAGTGGAAAAATTAAGTATTTTTAAGAATATTTCAATATTTGCGATAAAATATTTTTTTCAATGTGTTTAGTATTAATCAAATCTATCCTTTACTCCAAATGGAAGCTAAGAAGAAGGTGAATTAAAAGCGGAAGTGATTTTTTAAATATTTAGAAAATCAACAGCACTTAAATTTCCCTATAAGTGTTTATGAGCGTATATAATAAAATGTTAATAAATGTTAATATATATATAAATAAAAATGTTCGTACAAAATCGATAATGTCTAAAAGTTCTTCACCGATTGCTTTGAAATTTTGGCACAGCGTTGCATTCAATTACGAGGATGTTTTTGTGTACCTTACTTGTTTTCATATACCTACTATTAATTTATATAAATAAAAATGTAAATTTTCGATTGTCCAAAATCATAAATTTCCTATAGTTCTTTTTGACACAACTTCGCATTCGAGTTTGCACAAATTATTTGAAAAAAAAGGCGCAGGTACCTACCCATTCAATATAGATAAACATTTAGATATAAAATTTTTCAAATTCAAATTAATTGATAACGTTCGGTCGTCTTTGCTTAAATAAAACGTTTGAACCGATGAGAAATTGCTGCCAATCGTATCGTGATATCTTTACCTATAAAACTCAATGTCTGTTTGTCTTTCTTCCTGTCTGTTTGTCTTTCTTCCTGTCTGTTTGTTCTTTATACAAATCTACACCGTTTGTCCGATTCGACTCAAATTTTGCATATTATGCTTTAGGACATTTCTCTCCTCCCATTCTATCCCCTTCCCCTCCCCTGGTATATTTTTAATTCAAATCTGTACCGTTCGACCGATCGAACTCAAAATTTGGAAACTTCTTCTTTAGGATCTATTTATTAGGAACTTATGTTTAACTAAATCCTTGACCCGAGCAACGCCGGGTATGAACAGCTATCAATATACAAAAATGTAAATATTCGATTCTTAACCTTAAATCTCAGAAAGTTCTTCACGGACTGACTTTGACACAATGCTGCATTCGAATACGCGCATGTTTTTATATACCTACTACGTTTTTATATGCCTACTACGACACAGATGTCACATGTGTAACAGGTAGGGAATGCAATCCCGAGTCGGGATTGCTCTTTCGGGATCCCTCGAGATTAGAATTTCCAATCCCGCGTGATCCCTACGGATCAGGATCCCGAATACATTTGTATTTTTTTGTTTATAGAGTTGAATAGCAATTAACGACAATGCCTTGAATTTTTATATCAGCAATTTTAATAAAATGTTCATTATTAATCATTGCATTAAAGTTTTTGTAGGCGTTTTTCCAAGCATCAATCAGTCAAAGTAGTAGATTACTAATACTAACTAGTAGTAGTTTTTATTACTTGTTATTTTATGTTTATTACTTTATGTTTGGTTGATAATACAGCAAATATTATTCAAAGCTATTTTCATTATTTGAATGTGATATGAACATAAGTTTTAAGTACTTACTAAAAGCTATATAGACATATACAATTAAACATACAAAACATAAAAAATGCTGATCAATCCCGATAATCTCGTCCGATTTTTCGGTTCGGGATTGATCTCGTAAAATACCTCGAGATATCGCGGGATCGGGATTGCAATTCCTAGTGACAGGTAAAAATATGCCCTTTTTTGAAAAGCAACAAAAGTGAATACCCACAAGCATTGTAAAATTAAACATATTAGAAACGTGTGGTTTCTCTTTTCTTTATTTTCCATTTAAGACTGAGCCACAGCAACGCGTGGCCGAGTACAGCTAGTAATTAATAAAAATGAACTTGGTTTCACCACTTTTGTATTGAAAAATATCAACACGTTTCAGAGCCCGTAGTCAATTCGTCAAATTCAAATCATTCATTAATTAAATTAAAAAATTAAAGTATAGACAATCAAAATGTCGAAAAATTATGTATGGAAAAAGAATAACAAAGTACCTACTTTACATAATTTTTTTTTTAAAAAGAAAACTGTTTGTAAAAGGGACCCGTCATTTATAATTATTATCAATTATTTTGCTGTTTTTGAAGAAGAAGTTAATAAACCTTACTTTGCAATATCACAATGACCATGCCCGTCCCCCTTCCTCAATTTAAGCATGAGAAATGGGTTCTCATCTAAATTGGGTGCGTGTTAATGCACATTATCTTTTGTAATTTGTATTATTTGAGGTGCAATGTAACATACTGTGTACAATATTAAAATAAATCAATAAATAAATAAATCAATATATAAAATATTTTATTAATTATATTTTAAGGGTCGAAATCTGCAAAGGTTTGATATTTTGTTTAATATTAGATCAATTTTTATGTTTACATTGAAATCCCACGCAGATTAGATAAACAAGATTTTTATTTTATATGGGTTCGTTATTTTCAATATATAATCTTTGATTGAATCGATCTTTTTTTCATCTCAGATATCCTTTTCACATGATTCCAATAAGCTTGTTATTTTACTTTTTTACATGCTTTTCCTCGCTCGCGAAACCTTGACGTAAAAATATAATATCTCATCGAAAAAAACAATTTGATTACGGAAGCGTTTTTTCAAAAATATAAGACGAAGGATATTTGGAGGGATGATAACCATTATGGAGATGATCGAGAATCAGTCATTGAATTTTATTCGATTAACAAGATAGAAAATTTATCAATTTCGAAAATATTTTATTATCATAGCCCTTAGATCTTATTTTAGATATTTGGAGATGTTTGAAGACCGTTTTCAATCTTGTTTGAAGTATTTTCAGAACATCACCTTTATGCTTGTACAAGTTCCTAATCATCTTAATAGGCCACTTCCGCACAGATGCACGGCTTCGAGCTGATTAATCTTTTCCTGTTCTAGTTATTCAATTATTAACTGGGTAGTTCAATATTGTTCTAAATTTGATGCAAATGTTCAGATTGTATACCATAAATCAACATACGTAAAGTTAGCAACAGTATTATCATAAGATATTGATTGACGCTTCGTTGATTTTTTTAATTAGCACTATAATAATACGTATAAGTATAATTAAATCCACAATTATACCAGAGTTTTCGCTAAGTACAATAAATTAATATAATTAACGTAAATAAATAAAAAATTAGAATCTTTCATCGATTCGATTTCATCATTCGAAAAAGAAGTGGAAAATAATAATAATCTATTTGATAAGATACCACTTTTTTTTACTACCATTTACTTAAGATTTAGAGAAGAGAAGAGGCAGCAAAATAAAATTCTTTAAGATATATTGATGTCTCATAGAGACAGAGCTATATTTTTATGTGGGAAAGTAGGTATGGAAGCCTTTTCGGGTGTTCATAGGACTTACGACCTGTCGTACGGCTGGCTTAAGTGATCAGTTTACACAATGCAACGTTCACAATTCCACCCATCACTGACTACCACATGTATCAATTTTTTGGAAGTTGTAGGTATATATATATTTTTTTTCTAAAATAAATAGAGATGCGAACACGGAATACGTGTCACATCAATATTCTTACTATTTTCAAACTAAGCTAAACGCTTGTGCTATGAACATAGGACTAACTTCCTAGTCTGGGCTGAGATTCGAACCCGCGACCATTGGATGACGAGGCGAGTGTCCTAACCACAAGACCAACAAGCTACTATATTTAATTATTACACAATACATTGAGATGAAAATTTTCAGGCAGGTGTGTGTATTTTTTTGGTTTGCAATTTTCAGATATTTCAGATTAAACTTTTTTAATATTGAAAATAATGAAATATTAAAAAACAAATGCCAACTTTGATATTAAATATCTCCATAACTATGGTCACGGTTGCTTGAACATTTTAGGTTCATAACATAGGCAGGAATCTACCGGCCATGTTTCTACTGCTTGCTCTGGTACACCTGGGGGTACATATGGGGTATAGAAGCAAAGGCAGCAATATCCAAAAAAAAACTGAATGCAGTGATTGAGATTACTAATTTACAATGTACTGAATTCGAAATTTTTATAGGAAACACGATTGAAGGGATAGAAGAACACGACATAAGATCTAGATTTCTGTACATTTATATTAGTAATCCTCGGTGACTGCATTCAAAACAACATACAGTCAACAACAAAAGGCAGCAATATCAAATTTTTTGATATTGCTGCCTTTGCTTTTATATATAATATAATAAATTTATTCAGTATAATAATAAGTAATGATACAAAAAATCTGAATATCGTTTAACAATGCAAAAAAATTGTTGATTATTCAATTAAAGGTTTAATTTTACTTTTGAAACCATTTAACTTTCCTTATAATTTATATGTAAGCGGGAAATTCATTGAAAATATTTATGCCCTGGTAGGCAGATATTAATGCTGAACTGTTTTTGTATTTAGTTTCAAAATAGAAAAGATATCTAAGATCTAATCTATTAGGAAAAGTCAGTATTTTTAAGTATAAAATGATTATGAATTTGAAGTAAAGAAATTCTTTTTAAAAAAGTTATAGTTTTATTAAAAAAAAATTATTATAATTCCTTGCCTCATTTTTACAGTGTTAAATTTCGTTTTATTTACTTAATGAATATTCGTCTTTTTTTCTTCCTTTGTAAAGTAGATCTACCAACCTTTGAGCATAACATTAAAGTATTCTTTAAATAAATTTGAATATTTTTACATTTTACTTTTCAACTGAAGAATTAATCAGAATGTTGAACATTTGAACTCTTATCTAAGATTTATGATCTCAATATTTTGAAATATTTTGCATTGTTTTTATAAATTACCTATAAATTCATTTTACGTAATAATACTAATTAATTTACATATAAATCGAGAAGAGATATTTTTCTACGTGGAATATTAATCGTTTCTGAACCAGTGTTTATATAACAAATTATGTTGATTTTGGTAATAACTACAGCATACAATATAACGTTAAAAGCTCGCTTCAAGAAGCAAGCTTCATAAATCAGCAAATTTTGAAAAGAAAATACCTACCTCATATCTTTACGTTGAAATGTATGTTAATTGTTTTTAAATTTCATTTGAATCTATACCTATAAAACTCAATGTCTGTCTGTCTGTCTGTCTGTTCTCTATACAAATTCACACCGTTTGTCCGATTCGATTCAAATTTTGCATAATTATGCTTTGGGACCCGGCGGGTAACATAGGCAACATTTACCCACTATTCTCGTACCCCTTCCCCTCCCCCTGACATCTTTTCGATGCAAATCTGTACTGTTTGACCGATCGGACTCAAAATTTGGAAACTTATTCTTTAGGACTTGGCGAGTACCGATCGGACTCAAATTTTTCAAGATTATTTTTTAGGACTAGCGGTTGGTAGTTAACGAACCTGAGTTTATATTTTTTAGGTCGGAAAAGAGTTTTATGTCGTGAAAGACAAGTTGGTACATCAAAATCAATACAAGAGAATAAATCAGGACAATCCACATTATTATTTAATATGTTATGAAGAAATTAAATATCTAGGCATTTTCTTCTAGAAGCTAGAGACGGTAGAGAAGGTGCAATAGTATGATAGGTCAATCGCTTTAGGAATTAACGTTGAATACTTTCAATGTTATTTATATGTCCTTGATGTTGTGGGTTCCAAATAACGGAGAAAAACTCCACTGTTCTTTTGATTAACGAACAAAATAAAATTTCAAAAGTTTTTTGATTCTTAAAATTTTTACCTATCAATATAAATAAAAATATAAATGTTCGTTTGTACAAAATCGCTAATCTCTGAACGTTCTTCAACGATTGCTTTGAAAATTTGGCACAACGTTGCATTCGAATACGAGGATGTTTTTGTATACCTGCTTTGTTTTTATATACTTACTATTTATTTATACAAATAAATATGTAAATGTTCGATTGTCCAAAATCTTGAAAAAACAATTTTTTAATTATAGTCTCATAATTAAAATGGTATAAAATTGAATAGCATTTTGTAGTGTTAATGTTTAAATAAGTGTATGTACAATAAGCTTCAAAACGATCCTAATCATTTTGAAGTTTGATACAATAGGAAATAGATAAATTTATACCTATAGATGTATAGGACTCGGCGGGTAATAAAGGCGACATTTCCCTCCTATTTTTTTAACTCTTCCCCTCCGCTGATATATTTTCGATGCAAATCTGTACCGTTTGCCCGAATTCAAAATTTGGAAACTTATTTTTAAGAAATCGGCGGGTAACATATGCGGCATGTTGTTGTTGATATATAATTGATATATTTTAGATGCAAATCTATATCGTTTGACCGATCGGACTCAAAATTTGGAAACTTATTTTTTAGGACTCGGCGAGTAACATAAGCTACATTTCCCTTTTCCTCCTTTACCCCTACCCCTCCTTCTGATATATTTTCGATGCAAATCTATACCGTTCGACCGATCGAACTTAAAATTTGAAAACTTATTCTTTAGGACTCGGCAGGTAACATAAGCTATATTTCCTTCCTCCCCTTTTACCTTTTCTCTTCCCCCTGATATATTTTCGACGCAAATCTATACCGTTCGAATCAAAATTTTGTTTCCCCCTTACAAATTTATTTTCAACTTAATCCTTAACCCGTGCAACGCCGGGTACGAACAGCTGGTCATAAATATATTTTAAAAACCTATTGAACGTCTACGATTTAAATATAATAATATATGATCATTTATAAAATAATAAAAATAGACAGGAGTTTTCAACTTTTGGGACCTAAGGGCACCAAAAACTTGAGGCTTCAAAAAACATATTAAATTTTTTTATAACTATTCTACATACAGATTTAGTTTTAAATCATTGTTAACGGCATATATTGATTCATATTTTTCATTAGAAAATTATTTCCAAAATTTCAAAATGGCTGCGTAACGTGCGATTCCGCCAAAGTCCTTCTTCGTGACGGGCACAGTTGGTGGAGATGAACATGTCACCAAGGTTTTAGTGAAATGAAACAGTTAATAATTTCCTTATTAAGCTATGTAATGACTATGATGAAGCATATTAAAAAATGATTTTTACATGCAAATAAGATCGGTTTGTAAAATTATTATTTTTTCCAAAAAAAATTCAAGTTAAAAATTCATAATCAGCAAACGGCGCATTTTATTTAAAAAAATCACATACCTGCTACATCGTAGATAATGTTACCAGCTAAATATGTGCAAGCGTAATCGCCCCAGGAATTTTTTAAATGTTTCTTTCACGAGTTTCAATAAAAAGGCAAAAGGATAATGAAATTCGTTTAAAAATTTATCTACTACGCTTCAAATTGCTATGACAATTTTTAGAATTTTTGAAGAACGATGACTAAAATTATTTTTAAAATGCAAGCTATAAGATATGGCAAAAATAAACGGTTTTTCGGAGTTCATTGATTTGATGCTTATTTGAATTACGTAAAAAAACTATAGAGAATTAATTAATTATTAGAAAAGGCAGCAATATCCAAAAAATAAAATATACTGATAGGTAGGTAATTACAAATTTTATCTAACTATCCCTTCCAAAATCATGTTTCCCATCAATTTATAGGTAATATTTCCTATTAAATTTTGAATTCAGTACATTCTTACATAATAATCCTCGATGACTGCATTAAATTTTTTTTGGATATTGTTGCCTTTGCTTTTATAAAGCACAATTAGTAAATAAAGTATTTCCTTGGCAAGAAAAGTTGCAGGTTCATAACTCGGTGATCATTTTTTTCTGTATATCTTTCTGATTGATTGTTTGATAGTGCCCCTGTAAAAGATCATCCAATTTTTACTCAAATTTCATTCTCACGGGTGGTGAAACCATTGAGTAATTTATATATTCTTAATATTAATAATATACTGTAAACTATTCTTGCGCAAGAACTGCATATACAGTTTCGTAAGATTTATGGAAAAATATACAAGTTTTTATATAGATTATTTTTAATAAACAATAATTAAAAAAATAAGTGGAAAGTACCTACATATATTTACTGGAGTGAGATTTTTGGATAAACCTGAGAAACCAAGGATACATGTGCAAACTCTGTGATCGCGGGACAGCGACCGTACATTTGTCGATAATTCAGTTTCAAACTTCCTTTTACTACTTGCGCGACTTCATAAAATCAATTTATACTTCATGTAAGTCTTGTAAATAAAATAAGTATGCGGCGATGTACGTACCTATATTTATTAAATTCACGACCGCAGATAGAAAGGGATATGAAGATTATCATAAGTTCTGAAAATAACATTTATTTCCAAAAATTCTATGAAATTCGACCACCTCTTACGAGTGGGTATATATGCAATTTTAATAACTTTTTAAAATTGGAATAAGTACTTTATACCTACTAGAATTTAATTAAAACGTTAATACTACGTACAATTATAAATTATATAAAATATGATTAAAACGTTAAAAATACCCTCAAAACTCGATATTATTAAGTTATCGTATATATATAAGTTAGAAAAAATATTAGTTAGTATATATCGACATTATTGTATGGAACGTAGGTCGAATTTGCGATGTAACCAGTAAAAGAACAGGGAATATTAAGATTTAGAATTTGGTTTAATTAATAAATTGTAATTATTTTTGAGCACTTCAGTTTATTTATTTATCCAATAAATTACATAAAGCAAAGTGTTTACACAAACAGTGTAAATAATTAATTTGTTTAAAATTAATAATCTCAAGGAGTTTACGTTAAGTATTGAAAATATTTTATTATTTGATGTAATGAAAATGATGAAATCAAGTTCAGTAGCCAATAGGGGAGTATTTTAGTCAATTTTGTATCTAAAATAAGTGTAATATTGATTAGTTCATTTCAGTTTTCAAAGGACTTTTTTTAAATCATATTTATTTCCTAAAGAAAAAAATAAGATCATATTGTGTACTCTGTGCAGATTTCAATTTCCTATATTCGAATATTGTTTTCTATAAAATGTTATATTAAATAAAAAAATATTTTATTTTATAGAACAATTCGGATTTTAGTTTGTTTATGAAATAGGCGATTTTTTCTAAATTTTAGATTTCGGTTTAGTCTTTAGTTTCAGATAGTCGGTTTTTGTACAAATAATAATATTTTTAGTAGAGCTACGATACTGATGATACCATGTCAAAACTGTGTGGCACTGCTAGCCCTGATCAGTAGCATTCCTGAAAGTTTCCTGAAATGAGCCATTGGTTTCAGACTTCTCCAGATCCTTCTATCTTTCACCAGTTTCATCTATCAAATTGGTGATTTTCCGTGGTATCCTTCTACCACATTGCATCCCTTCGTTTAATGACTTGTCGGAAGTACTTGAGTATCCTAATTTCTATTGTAGAAGACTTAATTAGCATTTTTTTCATGTAGAATTGAGATGTTTGATTCAAAGGACGTTCTCGAAATTCGTAACATACACCGCTCGAAACTTCAATGATTGGGAAAACAAGTGCTTCGACAAACTCTACTTTAATAGATATGAGTATATATAGAGTCCATTGCACACTGTTATATCCAATGGATTCTTCAGAAAATATTAGATTTTTATTTTTTGTATTTCTTCAATTTGTTTCAATTAAGCTTTGCAAACTTTATCGTGTTGAAAAGTGAACCTACGACCAATTGGTCATTGGATATGTTCCCTCACTACACAAAAGAATCTTAATTCTTTTTGTTGAGGTATAACACATAAAAAAAAGAATTGTTAATATTTGATAGCTATCATTGTTATAATAGAAATTATATGTAGGTATTATCAATTAAATTAAAAAAATATAAGATGTTTTGCCATTTGTTTCTTTCCAATGTCCATCAGTCAATTTGCTTCTTTGCTTGTCCAATGGCAATCATTTGCGTGCTAAAATAAGTGCGCTAAAATAATCAAATCTTTTTGAAATGTAATACTTTTATTTCATTAGAGTTCATTATACCTAGGTAGTACCAATAAATTCAATCTGTTTCTGTTCACGAGTAGGTATATGACTTAATTTATGTTAATTTGTAAAGAAAGTTCGTTGAATGTAATATGAATTTTGAATTCTTTTTGTTACGACGACTTTGCCATCGATGCCATCATTTATTTTTTGATTAGTAAAAAAAGAATGTAAAGAAATAAAAAAAAGAAAGAAAAGTTTAATTAAAATTAGTTTTATTCCCGATTTAATTTTATATAAATCATCTTCGGAATATGTTAGAAATATTTTCTGTTGTATGTGTATATTTTTTTAGTAGGTAACGACATTATCTTAGCTTATGCCTAATGCATTCCACTGATGTATTTATGTATTACTAACTGTTCGTACCCGGCGTTGCACGGGTTACGTGTAGTCAGGCTTTTTAAAAAATCGATTTGTTTTGGTATTTTCTTAAAGAAAAATGTTTCAAAAATATTGTGAGAAAATATCAGCTCGATCCGGTTATTAGTTTTAATGATATCCAACGATAACTATAGGGCCCTCTGCTGCTGCCCGTACTGACACGCGGACGATACCAGAGCCGGCCGGGCTGACAAACGGGGCGACTGCTACGGAACGCGGTTTATACCTGATTAATTCTAAGAATAATGTACGACATTTCTTTTATACTTCTTCTTTTAGACATAAGACCTTTAGGCTAACTGAGATTTGATTTAGTGTTAGTATTTCAGTGGTAGTGAAACCCAGCATTCGATAGGTAGTTGTGCGTGTATTATAATCATTTTCAAAAATTTATAATGAGACGTCATGAAGATACGCAAGGAATATTAATGATTGCCAATGCATAGGATTAAATTATGGACCTAATGCACACCGGTATGCTGAAAAACTCGATATAGAGCGCATAAAGATTGCTGACCAACGTGAAAATCAGGTCACTCGAGAAGGCAAAATGAGACGTAGATAAAAAAAAATCGACATCTTGGAGGCTTATACATCGGCAAAAGATGTAATATATGTACCAGAAATAGACGACTCTACGTAAGTAATTTTTTAAATTGTATTTGTATTAATTATTTATGCATAAAACTTTAAACGCGTTTTTATCAAAATAACGTTTTCAAAAACGGTGTCCACGATATTTTTAAAAATATTCGACAGATTTAAATGAAATTTAAACTTCACATTTTAGGCATTAAAAACTTGTGCTTAATTGAAGGATTTTTTTATTGACTTAAATAATAAATGAGTGATTTTTTCCCTCAAAATTCATAATTAAGCTTTCAAAGACCGCCATTTTGGTAATTTGAAAAAAAATAAAAAAGCTTCGATTAAGCACAAGATAAACTATTGAACTACTAATTTATTTTTGTTTCATTAAATTTAGATAAACCACTAAGAAGCACTGATGGACACCGCGAGGCACTACTTGCAAAACATGGGTCAAGAATCGAGATTCTATCGTGGTCCAGTATTAATAATTTTATTTGAAATTTTCGGTATAGTTACTTAAAATATAGTGTACGTAAAAACAGTGTACGTAAAAACCTTTCAAAAAAAATTTTGAAAATGTCTTTTTTTGCGCCTCTGACTACACGTAACCCCTTAAGTTGAAAATAAATTTGTGGGGAAACTAAGGTTTGATTCGAACGGTATAGATTTGCATGGAAAATATATCAGGGGAAAGAGAAAAGGTAAAAGGGGAGGGAGGAAATATAGCCTATGTTACCCGATCGTTCGATCGAACGGCACAGATTTGCATCGGAAATATGTCAGGGGGAGGGGAAGGTGTATGAGAATAGGGAGGAAATATCATCTATGTTACACGCCGAGCCCTGAGAATTAGTTTCCAAATCTTGAGTCCGATCGGTCAAACGGTACAGATTTGCATCGAAAATATGTCAGGGGGAGAGGAAGGGGTATGAGAATAGGGGGGAAATGTTGCCTATGTTACCCGCCGGGTCCCAAAGCATAAGTATGCAAAATTTGAATCGAATCGGACAAACGGTGTGGATTTGTATGGAGAACAGACAGACAAACATTGAGTTTTATAGGTATAGATGTATATGACGAGGTTCTTGCCGTTTGCTGTTCAGTCACACTTTAGAAACATACGCATGAATCTTTCAAATGAATAAATTGATCTTTGCGGATTCAATCTAGACAGGTAGGTAGGTACGCACAAGATGTTTTGCACATTTTTGAAAATAATATTTCTTCCCGTCGCTATTGGCGAGTTTTCACCTAGTATAAATAAAGCATTTCGAATGAAAACGGCTTTTTGTTGTTTCGTATTTTCAATATTACAATAATAATCTACTCCCGCTGTTCACAATCCGCTGGGTTTTAATATTTTCCTATTCAGTACGCTCGTATTATTTTCCATCAGGAGTAGCAGTTATTTTAACGGTTGTACTAACATAAAACGAAGTAAATATCGGTATACATTAACTATATACACCTTTTGTTAGACTGATATATTAAATCTTCGTTAGACTGATATATTTAATCTTTATTTAGTCTTCACTTTTCTCAAAATGAAAACTACAGGAAGTTTATCGGTTTATGGAAACCCTAGCCAGTGCCCATGGAAAGGTTTTTATATCACAATCATGGTGGGATTTATCTCAGACACAAATTACATCTTTTTCTAGAGGGATACTTATCACATATATGCTGTTTTGTTATATTCTAGAGACTTTTCTTTTATTTGCCTTGGTATGAAAACGACGTCCGTTGTGGATCTGTTTCTTCAGGAGCCCTATTGTTCATCTCTGTTTTCAATTTGTTGTTCTAGTTTTATTTTCAGGGTGTTTTTTAAGAGTTTGAGAGAATTGTTCAACAGAGATATTCCTCGGTGGTTGAGAGTCTAATTTTAGTCCCTCTTTAAAGATGGGGATCTGTTGTTCTCTATTCGTCCGGTATAATGGTTGTTTCAGGAATCGGTTTTAAGTATATTTTCGATGCCTATCATCAGCGAAACTATTAGGTGTAGAAAATATTTTTTTCAAATATTGCAGTATATATTATTGAAATAATATAATAGACATATACCAAGAAATTTTGGAAAATTTTAGAAATCGTATTTTAAATTAATTATTGTAAATATGTAAAATTAACACTAAATTGAAAACAATAATATGCTATGCTCGGTGTACATAGCCAATGTCATGAGTCGCGTGCGTTGTTGCTTATTTATCTAATAAGTAATCTTATGCTACAAATTGTTAGAAATTAAAAAAAATGTTAATTGTAAATTAAATATTATAAATAAGTCAATCCTTTTTGCAAACACTTATCATTAAATTTATTTTTAAATCAGTTTCAAATTAGTTATATAACTTCATTTTTTGTTAATATCTATAGTTCCAATAAATTTTTTTTGTATACTTTGTATATGAAAAACTGTTTTTTTTTTTCTCAATAAATAGTTTTTTATATAAGGAGTTTTCTCAATTGAAGTAAACAAAGATATCTCAGAGAAGAAGCTGTTTTATGTGGGAAAGTAAGAATGGAAGTCTTTCGGAAGGGCTTATTGTCTATCATTTGACTAACTTAAATGATTACTTTGCATAATGTTGCGTTCATTAATTGACATTACCAATTTATAGATGTCACCGCTAGTAAATGAGATTTTTTTTTTTTGATGAGAGTACGAAGTAATATTATTTTTATATTTTAAAGATTTTTAATGTATAATTGATGATGATGATGATGATGTGTGAAGATATATAAATTATTAGTTTAGATAATGTGACAACAAAGTTATTTCATTATTATATATATTTTTTTTTAAAGTATTTTGGATTATCTTTAGAGACATTTTTTACATATATAAAAAATAATGGTTCTTAAATGACCGATATTTTAACGTTCATAAACGCGAGTCTCTTCAATGACGCTCTCCATGACTGCAAGCACAATGCGGCTCCACCGCTCGGATTTCTTGCCGGAAATATCCCTTCAGCCCAAGAAGAGATCGGGGCTTATTGTCAAACCCTCGCTCTTATAAATATCCCCACAAAAGATATCCGGGGCGGCAAGGACAATGCGCTGGTCAATGAAGATTAAAATTTCTGGAAATTATTCATTCTTCAACTCTCTGACTGATTGGACAGTGGATAGTTGCCCTGTATGTCTATGTATGTACTTGAAGATTTTGTGGACACTATATCTCTTATATATAATATATTGTCACGTATCGTGGCTGCAGGAGGAATTAATGAAAACGCTGGGATTTAATGCAGGATTTATTGAATGCCGATTAATTAATTAATTAAACTAACGTACAAGGTCACTAATCGCTATTAAATGTAAGCTGTTTCGCAATTTATCACTCGTAAATAGACATTTTATATTCGCTTTAATACTATTATCACTGTTCACTAGAATATTCCACCAATTTCCGCACTTATTACTATTCGCTCCGGTTTGTCTCGCCACGTAAGAACTTTCTAGAATCGCTATTGAATCTCCGCTCGCTTGGCACCACTGGCTTCTCGTCGCTACCGCTCGCTTGGCCCGACTGACCCGCCGCCTGCGTCTACCTTCGCTTTATTATCGCTGTGAACGCGTACGGAAAACAACTCCCCGGTTAAGCCCGCGTGTAGTATTTATACTGGCCAACGCTGTTATCGAAATTTCAAGAGGTTTCCCGTGTTTTTGAGAAGTCCTCGCGTTTTACAGACTTTTGGAGATTTCTCTCGAAAGTCGGAGGTGATTCCAGATCCTTCGGTAGTATTGTGCCAACTTCGAACAACTGTCACTTTAACAGAAGTGCGTGATTCTTTTTTAAGCCTCGTTACAATATTTAATTCACCAAACCATTCTGAAATATTGATCTGAAACATATCTCGCCTAATTTTGTTAACTGGTATGATCCATTATCATGTTTCGAAAGGGTGACGAATTTGAATTATCGAAAATGAAAACGACTCAACAAAATAAACGAAAACCTGTAATTTCATTAATGTTCACGTAGAGAATAATATAAAAAAAACGAAATCTACCCGATTCATTTAGCCAGTGCCGAAAAGGATTTTTTAAATGAAAATGTCTCTTAAAGCAAATAAAAACTAAAGTCTAAAAATATGTTTTTATTAAG
Source organism: Agrypnia vestita (assembly GCA_016648135.1). Taxonomy (NCBI): domain Eukaryota; kingdom Metazoa; phylum Arthropoda; class Insecta; order Trichoptera; family Phryganeidae; genus Agrypnia; species Agrypnia vestita. Next base: position 286,312 of record JADDOH010000163.1, on the reverse strand, counting down.
GATTCAAACTCGATTCGAAGGAAATAGAAGTTAATAATAGAATATAAATGAATTATTATGGGAATGTAGGAGGTTATTTAATATGTACGCGACATATTGGGGAAACTATGTTTACACCCAATTTATAATTCAACGGGTATAACCCTTTTGTTGCAAGAATTTACAACATAACCAGAAAATTTCATTATGTCCTGTTGTATAAATATCATTTAATTATTTCTGGAACAGTAATATAATATTGTATACAAAATATTTTGCCGTTTGGTTTTGACACAACAGTATATGAAGGAGAATTATTATTTAATATTACATATCTAGTATCACTAGACGTAGCTGTGGGAGACAAATGAAAATATTGGATATTGATCAACGATTTATTGATTATTGTAATTAATTCATAAAGTCACTGGACACGAATGAATCTGCAGCACTATCTCGAATTCACATTGTTTCGCAATTTATTACTCATCTATGAACACTTTATTATCTTTTTAACGCTTTCCAGAAACTTCTGTTCAACTATGGCACGTAAGGTGTTTCGCTTTGTATTTCGTTTCAATTAATCTACGTATCACTGTTATCACACACCTATCGCTACGGTTTGTCACTATATCGCACCGGAAGAAACGTCCAAACAACATTGAATGACCGTGCCACGGCTTTTCCTTTTATACGAGACACGTTGGTTCGTCGAATCTTTGAGAATATTTCATATATTGAAGTGTTTGCGAGAAGGTTTCCGTCGCTTCCTGTCTGTTCCGAATGTTAAAGATCCTAGATTGCTGTAGGGTGTTCTAGAGTTATAGTTGTAGTGTATTCCTACTAGAGCCTCCAAATATTCGTGACTCGAATATCGAATAGTTAATGATAATATATTCGAATATATTCGTAAAATTTTTAAGAAAGGAATAATTTACTTCGGATGATAAATACAGATTAATACATTCTATATACTAAAAAAAAGTAACCCATAAAAACCAAGTTTTTATTATGCTCCCTTTCTCATTTACTAGTGGAAACTGGTTTGGCGCTTAACCTACGCGTTGGGCATCGGTCGGGCGACGTTACGAAAGGGAGTAATAAAAAATTTCCAAAAATCCAAAATTATACAATAATCAGGTTTCGTGTCTACCAGACGCGTTGAAATAGTTTCATAACTTAATAATTTGTATGAAAAAACCATTAAAAATTTGAAAAATCCAAAAATTTATTATTTTTTTTAACGAAAATTTGACAGATCTTCTTGATTGTCGCCACGAGTCTGCTTGCAAAGTTTCAGCTCGATTGAATCACGGGAAAAGGGTTAAAAATCGGTCCAAAGTTTTTTCGTCTGATAAGCAGACAAGACGACACGTAGACAAGCAGACGCTACGAGTTAAAAGAAAGTGAGAAAGATCAGACTTTAAAAAATGGCAAATGCAAAAGATGTCCGACAATTTACGGCGTTTACATCTTTGATGTCCGACTCCGAGAAAAAAATCGTATACCTGAAAACGCTTGCATATGACTTCCAGTTTGGTTTAAGGAAAGAGACGGCGTAGAAGTAATGCGCAAACGCATTCACCCTACCTATGCGTTTCACAGTAAGGTATACAAAACAGCACGTGGTTTATTTCATAAAAGTTTATGAATCTTACTTAATATCTTGCCTCCTTTGCCGCTCTGCTTCAATAAACTTTTAGCATTCATGGAAACACTCCTTTTTTATGAATGCCAAAGGAGTATAACTTCTAACGCACGTACACGCACCCAAATTTTTATTTCTAGTTTACAAAAAAAGGATTCGTCTTACAATCGGTGGTGTCTTATAATTGACGTGATACGGCAGTAGTATAAATCTCTTCCGTAAAATATAATAATATAATCTACGTTCAAGGTGTGCGATATGTTATTTAATTACACGACTTGTTCATGTATCTACATTTGAATATATCATTATCTTTATAAGCAATTTTGATATTAAAACTAGCTGTAAACCGTCAAGAACGAGGGCATTTTTATATGCCGGTTCGTAAATAATAAGTATCTTACTTATTTATAACTGAGACCCGTGAAATAGTAATAACGACATTTATCAAAATATTTAAACATTTTATTTCCCCTGCCGGCGAATGGGCGGAACATGATACGATTCGCATCTTTGATAAGTACTATATATGCTGTATTTTTGAGGGATAATGCAGGCACAGCAATGACAACATCGCTATCGTTGCCGCCTTCGGGTTAGCCGGCCCGGGTCCCATCTCCGGCCGTTTAATTTAGTTTTTTAGCCATGAATTACGAAGTTACGGGGACGGGCGGGCGGACAGACGGACAGACTACGAAATTATTATGTTTGATAAATTATTTTTTTTCGTAAAAATTAGTTTATTCTAGTAAACATAAAACAGAACGTCTAAAGAAAAACAGGCATTTAAGTTTGACAGAGCGGTCTTGTAGGGATCTCATTCAGGCGTTCGAAGAAAGCATCTCCCAGAAGCAGCACGCCCGAGCTGAGACGGCGCGGGGAGGTGGGGAAGGGTCGCAATTTTACATCACAAGTAAAAAATCTTTTGTACACGTCTTAAATCTTCGGGCAATGAAAAAACATTTTTTTTTTCCTTTTTCACGTTACGTAAGTCCATAGTAATGAAGAAAGCTCGAAAATAAAGAATGGTTTAAATATGGACACTAACACAAGCCACCACAAAAAAAGATGGGAGGCTTTCGATATGTCATGCAATAGGAAAAATCTCTTATCGTTATTCTAATCAAAAATCGTTTTTGTTGTACCCCAATAATTCGAATTTTGTCATAATTTGAAATTTTTAACTGAAAATTAAAATACAAAATTTAATTTCATAGATAATCAACAATAATTCGAAAACCTCGATAATTTGTAATTAGAAATAATTTAAGACCCCTAATCCAATCACGTGATTAGATTTTTAACAAGTTATTTTTTAATGTTAATTATGTATTTATGTTATTTATGTATCAAACGGTATCTCTTTATCGATACATATTTTGTCTCGATCTCTCAATTATATGTATATTATGTATAATCTGTATATTATGCTTTATCTCAATTATGTGTATATTATGTACAATCTGTATATTATGCTTTATTCAGTTGGCTGATTTGATATTCACGGATAGTTTAGGTTTGCACTACTTAGGTGTTCTTGGACGCATTTAGAACTATTTTTCACTTTTTTATTGTTTTTTATCGCAAGTGAGAATAGCAAGTATGTCAATATCGAGTACTTTAGTAATTGATATAAATGGAGCAATGTTTGAACTAGGAAAATAAAAAAGTAACCCATAAAAACCAAGTTTTTATTATACTCCCTTTCTTTGTAAAATATAACAACAATTAAAGATGAATTAAAACATATAACATAACACTAAACTTACAGTAATTTAATATATTTCTAAAATGTCAGATGTTTTGAGCTTTGATAAGACACTTCATGCTTTAAAGATTAAATTCTAAAAACATTTGTCAGTCAATTTAGATTTTCGACATTCATAGTGAAGTACCTTTTATGTATACCGACGGAGTAATTCAAATTTAGAAAATATTCCGCGACGTTATCGGGCCGTCGTTGCTAGTAATCAAACTTTTCTAATGATTCCAATTTGAAAAAATCAATTAAATTTCTAAAAATCCGAAATTATACTATAATTGTTGATTTTTTAAGGAAAATTTGATAGATCTTCTTGATTGTCGCCACGAGTCTACTTGCCAAGTTTCAGCTCGATTGGATCACGGGAAAAGGGTTAAAAATCATTCTAAAGTTTTTTCGACGGCAAGCAAGCAGACGCCACGAGTTAAAAGAAAAGAAGTAAAAATGATGTTGATTTCTTGGAATATGCAAGAACACCAGCGCTTTTCTTAAAATTAAAGTTTTTTTTACTAGTTTTATAATTTCTTGCAGGTTTCGCAATTTCATCGCGATTTAATTTTTTTTTTTGTAAACTTGATTTTGGAATTAACGGTATTCTGCATTATTTGAAATGTTTTTTGAGTCCCTTGAATTTCGAATTAAGGAGAGTCTACTGTACATATTTGAAAACTTCCTGGTTGGACAACGTGCCAAACGATGTCGTAAATTAACTGTTCATATACGTTTGCGTATAAACTGTTAATACAGTTTTGCAAAATGCCCGTAATAATAAAAAAATATTAATAAATAATATATAAAATTAAAAATTTGAAAGGTACGGGAAAAAGACAAAGAAGTGCTGATTGTCCAAATTTAGGAGGATTTTATATTTTTAATAAATTTGGACAATTTGCAAGCGTTTTTTGGCGTAAGTCTATTAATGGTGAAATGGAAAAACAGGCTGAGCAGAAATCTGATGTCAGCTGTCAAAATGTCTGTCGCTGGTTGTTTTATCAATTTGAAAAACAAACATCTAAAAAATCAGTCTATATTTGAACACAAATGGCATAAAATTATCTTTCCAATAAAGTCAAAATCATAGTTAAGATTTTTATATTTTATTTCTTTTTGAAGTTATGTACCTTTAAAAAACATACTATAAGAACTTTCTTATGCGTATGAATGATTAGAAATGATAGTTCCTAATAAAAATGAGTGATTTTATGCTAATAATAGCGTCAATGAAATATTAATATCAACAAAGATTGTCAAGGCTTGTTAAGTAGGTATGGCATTTATTAAGGCATTTATTATTTAACTGACATATATTTTTTAATAAAGCTTAAGATAAAAATTAGCCTTGATTTAATTTTTTTATTATTATTTTACATTCATTCAATAAATTAAATTTTAATTTTCAATTTTTTAAAATAATTTTATATTTATTCGATAAATTCAATTTTAATATAAAATTAGCTTTGCGTGACTTGTTACTGGAATATATTATCAGTAGTAGTTAAGGTAAATAAGGATAATCTGTTCAAAAATAGTTATGTTTATAAAGAATTTTAATCAATTTTTTAAATATATAAATTCAATTGCTTGCGAAATCTACATGCAAAGTGTTAAAAGAATTCTGGTTTGTCATTTCTAGGGTATCCTGTCATTTTGTCCGATAACAGATTTACCAATGAAGATTTTTAGATTAGCGTTTTTAAAAAATATATATTTTTTAAATAACGAAATCCTTTTCGCAAATAGTGACCTTTTAATTTTTTTAAAGATAAATCGTTAATGAGTTATTCCAAGTGTACGATGACGGACGAATCGCTACCATTGCACACGGGTCGGGGATTAGAAAGAAATATTTTCCTTTCCAATTTCCGTCGATAATGATTGACAATATTCTGACACCCGAGATACACTGGGACAAAGCTAACTATACACAGTGGACAATTTGTACTTGCAGTTTTCCTGGTACGTCGAGTGCCGATTCAATCCGCAATTCTCCTGGCGTCGTCGAATCCGGAATAGTTGGTCTGTCTCTTCCGGAAGGCTAAGTTGAACTAAACTTAAACACACGAAGAAGAATGTCGATTCTCACCGAAAAGAGGACATCGACACGCATTTCAACTGTCACTGGGCGGATTTTTAAAAATTTGAATCCTGGCTAGCTGTTGGCGCAGAACACATCGGGTGCCAGCCCGACCAATCAGAATTATGGCGCGGCCCGCGCGCGGCGATCACGAAACATTACGCCCACCAAAATACATACAGATTTAAAAAAACTTGAAACTTGAAACGAAACAAAAAATGAAGTATGTAGTGCTATGGAGCGCTCCGCGAACGTAATAATGAGAGAAGAAAAAAAAAACAAATACTAAAACTAACAAAAAAAATAGATATCGCGACAGGCACAAGGGTTAGTCACGTTGACTAGGCAATGGACATAGTTTAACTAATGGTCTCGTGAATAGAGATCCATCTCCGTCTGGGCCCGGATGCAACTGCTCAACTCGTGCAAGAGGCCAATGCAAAGGGACTGTATTATCGTTACAAATTATAACCACGTCCCCGACAGAAAGTAGTTTGCAAGATTTGGTCCATTTTGCACGTTGTGTTAACGAATGGAGATATTCAATCCTCCATCGCTTCCAAAAATCATGTTGGAATCGTTGAATAAGTTGCCACCGGCTTAGACAGTTTATCTTCAGCTCAGTGTAATCTGCATCGGGAACAGAATTTAAGGGCTCCAAAGTCAAGAAGTGAACTGGAGTCAACGCACCTAAGTCGTTGGAGTCAGAACTCAATGAACATAGATGTCAAGGTTTAACATCGCCTCAATATGCACAAAGAGAGTCTTAAGCTCTTCAAATGTCAACGTTTGATGACCGATAAGCGATAAAGATGTGATTTAAACGCCTTTATCTGAATTTTTCATACACCGCCGAAATGGGGACTCGAGGGAGGGTTAAAACGAAAATCTATCCGTTCTGCTTGAGAAGCAGTCCTCATGAATGAACTAAGCTCAGCTTTAGCTCCAACAAAATTTGTGCCGCAATCGGAGTGTATACTATTTACCCGACCACGTCTACCTACAAATCGATGAAGCCAAGCAATGAACGATTCAGTGGATAAATCAGAGGCCACCTCGAGATGCAAAGCCTTAGTAGCAAAACACACAAACAGGCAAAGATAAATTTTGTCTATCTTCGCGCCGCGATGTTTCCCTGTTTTGATACGAAACGGGTCACCGTAATCGACGCCCACACTTGAGAATGGCTTAACCTGGTTGATCCGAGCAGCCGGGAGGTCACTCATGACCGGCTCCAGGGGTACTGGTTTTGTGCGATAGCATTGTACACATTTTGAAAAACAATTCCGTATGGCGCGCTTGGGTGACAGCATCCAAAATTGCTGTGTTAATAAATACTGCATGATGTTAATGCCCGGATGACAACGCTCTTTATGTAGAGCGTCAATCACTAGATAGGTAAGCTTGGATTTGCGAGGGAATAGGGCAGGATGTTTATGCTCGAATTTGAGCCCAGATCGAGATAACCGGCCACCCACCCTCAGCAAACCATGGTCGTCGAGGAAGGGATTGAGCTTTCGCATCTGTTTTGAAACAAGGTTTTCTTCTTTCAAGCGAGTGATTTCATCATGAAAATTGAGTTGTTGAAGGCGTTTAACCGCAGGAGTGATGCTCAAGGTGAGATCCGATCGACAAGAGTTTTTGTGACCGAGGTTATGAAGAAATGTAAAACAATAACCGAGGATGTGTTGAATTTTCCGAATAGAAGTGAACTTGTCGAGCAATAGGTCCACCGGATTTTCATCCTGTTGGACCAGTAAAGAGTGAACTCGTTCCTCGGAGCGAAGTTCCGTTTCCTCAACATTGCACCCTGAAGACGGCCACGAATCGGAGGGCTGGACAAGCCGTCCACCATAGAGCATTATGAATCAGATCAGCTGGAGCTTGGCCACGTGGAGCCACGTCCGCTGGGTTGTCACCAGATGACACGTGACGCCAAGGAATACCTGGAAGGGCATCTTGGATGTGGCTGACACGGTTAGCCACGAAGGTTTTCCATCGATATGAAGGAGAACGCAGCCATGATAGCACGACGGTTGAATCGGACCATGCGAATGTGTTAGAGATTGGAAGTAAGGGTAAGTACAAATCCTTTACGAACGTCAGTAGATCAGCTAAAAGAACTGCAGCACAAAGTTCGAGACGAGGCAAGGAAACGGTTTTCGTTGGAGCGACCCGAGACTAAGCACAAATTAAGAAAATCTGCACATTACCATCAGTGTCTATGGCGCGCAAGTATACTACGGCACCATATCCGATTTCGGAGCTGTCCGAAAACCCATGAATTGATATGACTCTACGTGAGGAACTGAAATCGCGGGATTTTGAAAGCTTTTAATAGCGGTAACTACTCTACGTAACGATCCCATTGAAAAACGATGTTGTCGGGAGGGATATCGTCCTTGCCAATATTTAGAATCCACAACCTTTGTACCAGCGATTTGGCGGAAAACGTCAAAGGATAGAGAAAGCCGAGAGGATCAAAAACGCGAGCAACTTCACTAAGAATATTACGTTTAGTACATTTGCGGTCAAGGCGTTGAACTTCGAAGGAAAATGTGTCATTAAGTGGATCCCACTTCAGTCCTAATACCTCGAGAATGTTAAAATTCTCAACGTCCAGGGAAACGACATCGGTGAGACAGTATTCCGGAAGCAGATCGGAGAGCAGCTCTGGCTTGTTACTAGCCCACTTCCGTAGTTCGAGCTGACCTGGTTTGAATAGTTCGATGACCTCGAATTTGGTTTGATGAGCTTGTTCTAGGCTAGAACAGCCTGTGACGATATCATCGATGTAAATATCCGAAGCTAGCACACGACGCGCTTGTGGTAGATCATCGCCCTTATCTTGTGCCAACTGTTCGACAGTACGACAAGCTAGGAAGGGCGCAGAAGAGACACCGTAAGTTAGTGTGTTTAATTGATACTCTTGAATAGGTTCAGAAGCGTGGAAATGCCAAAATATTCTTTGAAAGATACGATCTGGCTCCTGATTCAGTATTTGACGATACATTTGCCGTACGTCAGCAATGAAAACCACAGAATGGACACGAAACTTCAAAAGAAGTTCCGTAATGTTCTTTTTAAGCTTAGGGGCGAATAAGTAACGAATCATTCAAAGAAGATCCATTGACATCAGTTGCCGAGGCATCGAAAACGACTCTTAATTTAGGGCTCAAGTTGCCCGGACGAAGATCGCAGTGATGAGGTATGTGATACCTTCCTTTATGTAAATCCTTTACAGGGACACAAGTCACGTGACCACTGTGTAAGTAATCAGTCATGAAGGCGGAATATTATGCCCTTAAGGATGGGTCAGCTGTGAGTCTCCGCTCATGTGAATAGAACCTGCGCAATGCAACGTCGCGCGAGCCCGGGAAAGAGATATTCTGGTCTCTTGATCGGAAGGGCAAAGCTACGATGTATCGTCCCGAAGGGTCACGCGTGTGATTAGCGCAGTAAATCTGTTCATAACGCTGTTCTTCAGGAGTAAGCGGGGAAGATTGAGGAACGGTGTCTAATTCCCACATTCTCTGAACCTCCTCATGGAGACGGTCCTCGTAGGCTACAATAAATGAATTTGACTCATGGTCGGTGTCATAACCAACCGAGCTAAGAAGGAGCCAACCGAGTACAGAATTGAGAGCTGATGGCTGATGAGGGCCACCCTTCACATTTCCAGGTCAGAAGACCTCAGCACCGAGAAGAAGGTCAATCGGTCCTGGTTTATAATAGTCAGGGTCCGCCAGAGGTAAGTCTCGTAAATGATGCCAAGACAACCTATTCAATCGAACGGTGGGCATGTTGCCGCAGATGGTGGGCAGCGTGAGTGCATTGATGTTAAAAAGAGCTTGCCCTTTAACACCAACCTTTAATTTGATGACACCAGACACGAGAGCGGAAGATTGGCCTAAGCCACGAACTGTTCGAGAACTGGTCGCATGCTGGATACCAAAACGGTCAGCAGCGCGATCTGTGATGAAATGCGCTTGGATACCGGAATCGATCAGCGCTCGAAAAGTTTGGAAATGGCCGGCAGAATCACGAATGTCAACATTGGCAGTAGACAAGAGAACCACGGAATTGTCACCTAAATTGGTGAGGACACGAATTGGAGCATCGGAAGTAGACGTATCTTGATTCGTAGACGTCGTAGCGTGGGGGTTCCCCTTTGTAGAAGAAATGGTTTCTTCTCGGTGGATGAGAGTATAATGCTTCCGATGACATTTCTGACACGTGAACACAGATTTACAATCTTTTAGATGATGAGAAGGCCGAAGACAGTTGAAGCACCAATGGTGTGCTTTGGCAAACTGTACGCGATCCTGAACCGACTTAAGTGCAAAGGCTTTACATTTGGAGATATAATGGGCTTCCTCGCTAAACGAGCACTTCGCAGAAGTGATCAGAGTCGAGGATCCTTCGGTTTCAGACGGTAAAGGTTAAAGAATAAAGAAGCGAGGACGTGCATTTTTGAGCAGCCTGATCAGATTTGCGCATGGTTGCACCGCGCGCCAAATCCACACCGCGAATTTTATCTGAAGTACTGCGATCTGAAGACGAAAAATGTGAATCCCGTACAAGAGCTTCACATTTGGTATATAAGAAGTCTTTGAGTTGAGAATAGGATGGCAACTCCGTAGACGACTTGATCTGTTCGAAAGCGCATCTCGTTTTCAAATCTAATTTGGACAGAATTAGATAAGAAAGACAAAATAAGAAATAAATAATAAATGTTTTGTGATCGCCTCGCGCGGGCCGCGACATAATTCTGATTGGTCGGGCTGGCACCCGATGTGTTTTGCGCCAACAGCTAGCCAGGATTCAAATTTTTTAAAATCCGCCCAGTGACAATTGAAAAGCGTTCGGTGTCTCTTTTTCGGTGAGAACTGACATTCTTCTCCGTGTATTCAAGTTTAGTTCAACTTAGCCTGCCGGAAGAGACAGACCAACTGTTCCGGATTCGACGACGCTAGGAGAATTGTGGATTGAATCGGCACTCGACGTACCAGGAAAACAGCAATCACATTTGTCCACTGTGTATAGTAAGCTTTGTCCCAGTGTATCTCGGGTGTCAGAATATTGTCAATCATTATCGGCGGAGATTGGAAAGGAAAGTATTTCTTTCTAATCCCCGACCCGTGTGCAATGGTAGCGATTCGTTCGTCATCGTACAGAATTCCTCTTTATTTATTTTTTGTTTTTATAAATGTCTACACTTCCAATTTTAGTATACTTTGTAACCTGACGGAGGAATCATTGGTCCCGAAACATGTTGATAATTCACTAAATAGTTTTATCCGAAGTGTTTTCTTTTTATAAATAATTACAACACTGTTAGTTATAAAATTTTATTTTAATTTAAATATTTCTTAAAATTTTTTCATTTAAAAATACCAAAAAACTTCCGATTGAGTGTTTTTTATCCCTGTACGTCTCCGCTTGAAGGATAGAGTAGTTAATGCAATGTTCATTGATGTGCAACAAACGATCTTAATGTATTCCGTGATGTGGAAAACAATTTTAATTGGTAATTGGTAATTACAATCAACCTTGTTATATTACATTTAAAAAATTCTTCCTAGGTTGATAGCCTAGGTCCACAATAAATTAATAGTCTAATCCGTGACTTTTCCTCCTCTTTGTTCTACACTCAGTGAATGAAATGGTAATCATGAATCTGCTACTGGATATTGCGAATATTCGATCACTACCTATTCCGGTCCGTAGAATTTTTGTGCAGTCAGAGCTCTACGTAAAATACAACATCACAAAATTGACCTACTTCGCACCGAGAATTTTATTCTGCGAGTTTTTATAAAAATCTACGAGAACTCGAAAGAAATTTTAATCTAACCTAACCTAACTTAATCCAAGAATTATACTTTTCACATTTTCTCAAAGAGAAAATATTAATAATATATTATAGGTAATATTATATTTTTGAAAAAAAAAGACATCTGACGGGTCCGTAGAGTCACGTAAAGTCCACAAAGTGGAGCAAATTTCTTCATTTTTAAAACATCATAGGTTTGGCAATTTATTATTTGATTCAATAATTTAGTTTGTATTATTTTAAGAACATGTCCGTATTAAAAAAAATGGAAGCTGATGAATAAATTTGAATTTGATGTCTTTCCATTCAAAAATGTAAGAAAAAAATACTGAATTTTGCTCACGTTTCAGCCGTTTTACGACATCTCAAATGCTTTTGAAAAAAAAGAAAATTGCATTTGCGCCTGGCGCGAGCAGGGCTTAAACGGCTCTGGGTGTGTGGTGATCCCTCTTCACCGCTCCGGGCGCTCTTTGGCAAGAAAGATGGAACACGACTATTACGGGGAGAAGGACTTTCTTCTTCCACCCGCGGGTGGTCGTGGGCAGAGGATATTATCCTACTCTGAACCACTTCATAATGTAGCTACTATCGAAGTACGGGGAGTTAAGGTCGAAGCTTTTCTCTGGGAATGGAAGATTATAAATGATTTGAAAGAGGAAATGTTAGATGAAGTGATTTAGCTTGGAATGAATGGGACAGGACCTCGTTCAAACGACGTCCTTGTAAGGATCAAGAGGAACTTCAGGTGCTTCCGGAAATTCGTCAGAGTGTGGGTGTTCCGCTGGGAGATTTTGAGATCTGTCTAGGATATTAGATTGTTTGGTTTGAAGGTGAACACTTTGTCTATACTATACTACTGACATCCCTTGCCGGATGTCAATATTTTGTGTTCAGTTTTGTTCTTCATCCGTTTCCCTTTAAGGAGTGTTTTTGTGGTCTCCCAGGCCTTTCATTACCGCCTCGGGTCTCCCCCCCTCTCGCTCTCACTCTAATACTTTACGAATATAAAAAATTTCCGTATAACTTTATGTTCGCTCCTCTCTTCGCTTAATGGCCATTTTCATTTTGCGGTGACGGTTTATTCCCTAACTTGACATGTCAGCGAGTGCCAGACAAGATAACAATTTTATTTTTTGAACCATTAACATTTATATTTTTAATAATTATGAAAGTAAATTTAAAATAATGTCAATGGTCTTATCATTCTTCTATATCTCTTGATCAACCATTTCCCCCAGGCGAATGTGCACATACATGGTCAGTAATAAATACCATATTAGCAAGACCATAAAAATTTACCCGAAAAATTGGTAACATCGCTGGTAAAGTTCCGTAATCAGGATACAAAGTTTGATAAACTAAAATATAAAATTGGAGAATATCTATTTTTTAGTATATGCCACTGATGAAGAGTTCGGGATTGCCCCCAAAACATATTGATTATTTAATAAATTGTGGTTTCATATAAAGTTTTATCTGTATTAATAATTTTCATTTATTAATCTTAATTAAAATATGAATTCAATAAATTATAATTTATTAAGTTCTTCTTCAAACACGGCAAAATTATTTTGTGGAGACATTATAATTATAATTTATAGAAATAAATTTTGTATACACCAATTTTTTTTTTGAAAAAAAGTCAACATGTTTCAGAGCCCACGGCCCCTTCGTCAGGATACAAATGTATACTAACAAAATTAAATTTAAAAAGAAGTATAGATAATCAAAACATTTAAAAGTTATATATGGAAAATGAATAATAATAAAGTACCTACTTAACATAAAAATTTTTTTTAAAGATAACTATTTGTAAAAGGGACCTGGATATTTATTATATTCAACTTACTATTAACACTTTTTCTTATTTCCAAAATTTCTAATTTATCAAACTGTGATTCTGTATAATTTGTATGTAAAATTTGTAAATCCTTATTAACCCTTTACCACCTACCACATATTTTTGTTACACAACCACCTGTCATACGTCTGTGGGACTCCCGAATAAAATATTTCACCGTGGTAAAATTTAGTAAAGAATGGTTTTGTTTTTAATTAAAATTCTATTGGGGAACATATTAAACTCTTAATTAGAAGAAAAAGGCATATGAAAATCAGCATTTTTTTTCTTTAAATCATAAATAATTGTCAATACCTCTTATTTCAGGCTTACAAACTAATATATTTGGAAAATGAGATCCACAAAAATTATCATATAGAATAGGAACTTCTTACTACTTTGTTTTTAATGTTGAATAATTGGCAAACGTAGAAAAAAATAAAAATTCTCCATAAAATTACAAATTATATAAAATTGCAGGCTCTAAATTTATAGTTTTTCACGTCAGCGAAAACACAGATTATTTGAGCATTCAAGGCAAAATGGTGCTTTACATTCGAAATACATGTATTGTGTATTGCGTTTCTTTGTGTATTTGCAAGTTGAACATTCTTTACGAACCGCCAACCTTTCTTCAGCACTGCTGTTACATGGAACTGCTGATGAAGTGATCACGTTTCCGTGGAGGATACGTTGAATTTCACATTATTGCAATTTCACACGTTGCAATTTTTCACATTGCATTCGTCATTAAAAAAATGCTGCTAAATATCCAGTGAACAAGCAAAGAATTAAGCTCACTCTGATTGCTGGTTTTTTATCTTCTCTTCCCTGCACTATATTATGCTGAAAAGTTCTCAATCGTAAAAGCGGTGGGGTAGATGACCAACGAAATTAATTCCTTTCAAAATAATTCTTCTTCCACGGTCTCCATCGAATTTCAGATCATCATCTTCAGATGAAAACTCTTCGTTTCCACGTAAAATTGAAGACAAATGATGTTGGGATGGAGAATTTTCTTAATCACCTAGTGGCTCTTCGTGCTCGGAATCAGACGCACAACTTTTTTCCAATACATGATCTAGCCCAACACGATCTTGACAGATCTTGTTCCAAACACCGTTAGATATTATTGTCACTAAGAGCCACCTTAAAAGAAAACCATAAAAAATTACGTAATCACCTACCATAGGTCTCTCAAACTCCCTGCGATAGTTTTTTACTTACCTGAAGCAAACGCACGCACGTACGAGCGCTTGCGCGACACTTAGGGATGCGGGAAAAAGGTACAAGTGTATCCCAAGGTCACACACCACATTTGGACAAAGGAGCTATAACTATTTTGGACCCAAATTACTTAATTGCATGCTTGATGAATTAAAGAAATCCGGGCTAACCACAATTTACAACCCTAACATAAAATACACAATAAAACAGTGGATCCGAAACAAGGGGAGAGTTAAAATAGGCACACTTACACAAATACACTAACACACACTATATCCTCATATATGATTTTTTTTTGTTATTATACAATACTTCATCAAATAAATAATTAGTTTTGCTATATATCTTCATGTTTTGTATCTACTATATTCAACCTAAATAGAAATAAACAAACAAACAAACAAATCCCACTCCAAAGGATGCGAAGAACTAGCTAATTCCATATGTAACACATTAATTTGAAGTTTAACGATATTACGTTTTTTGAACACATATTTTATAACTGTTGTCAACAAAGTTTATTTCTATAAATTATAATTATAAATTATTCATTTCGAGAAAGTTATAAACTTTGTATAAACTTGATTATATCACACTGATACCACCAAAAAATAATTGTGTTCCACCACAAAGTAACTCTGTAAACATGAAAAAAATTTTTTTTACCATTTTGCTAGTTAACGAGTGTACTAATTTAACGTAGTTCTGCTAAAAGCGTCTAACTCAAGACACATGGAACTGAGAAAAGGGCTTCTAAAAATTTGGACCCACAAAAATCTAATACGTTGGTATTTAATTCATTATTACATATTTATTTGCATTGGTCTCATTGTAGAGATGTTCTTAATGTTTTTTTGCTGTAATTATAAGAAATTCCTTATTTTTTCAAAACGAGTTCTTTGTTTTGTGAATTTGATAAAGTATAAACTAAATAGTATTATCTGAAGCGTAGAAATCTTCATCTCTCTTGGATGTTTTCTAAAAAAATATTTTCGTGTAGTAACAGTACAATTAAAATGTTCAATTAATGTGTCTATACCACATATTTATATTTTTTTTTGCCAAGGATTTATAAATTCGAAGCCACGGAAAACAGTCAAACTACTTTTTATAGTTTAAGAGTTAATTTAATGGTGTTGGCCGCGATGCGGGTTAGGAAAGTAATGTAAAAAAGTAAAGAAAAAAAAAGAAATAGAAAACTAATGTAAAAAAGAAAAGAAAAAAAATAGAATAAAGAAAAATAATCGCACTACACTCAAACACAAAATATATAATAAACATAAATGTACATGTAAAATATAATTAATTGCAAAAATACATGTTACTAGAGAGTGCCGAAGACACTTGTAATTGGGATAATGGGCATAGTCTTCACTATAATGTTTGTTATCAGAGTATCATGTACCTATTATCCTGTTAGTGTCTCTAATAAATAATAATAAAAAAAAATAAAATAAAGAATTAAAAAAAAAACTATAGCACAGAAATTGGACGTATTCAGCCCATAAAGTAAAACAACCGTGCAACACCACTACAGATTTCTAGAAATTAAATATTTAAATAATCTACCAGCGAATATTAGAACTATACAACATTATGCAAAGTTCAAAAAGTGGGTCAAATCATTAGAGTTCGTACATTATATCTTCCCTTCTACTCCCGTCCCACATTCCCTTCCACCCTCTCCACTCGCTATTAAAGTAAGTTAAAGTAAATTTTTATATTCAGTGGAAAATTTGTGATTGGCATAATTGTAAAAACCATTATTTCATATTTTTAAGATTGTTGTGTTAAACACCACTACAGATTTCTAGAAATTAAATATTTAAATAATCTACCAGCGAATATTAGAACTATACAACATTATGCAAAGTTCAAAAAGTGGGTCAAATCATTAGAGTTCGTACATTATATCTTCCCTTCTACTCCCGTCCCACATTCCCCTCCACCCTCTCCACTCGCTATTAAAGTAAGTTAAAGTAAATTTTTATATTCAGTGGAAAATTTGTAATTGGCATAATTGTAAAAACCATTATTTCATATTTTTAAGATTGTTGTTTTGCTGTTAATTTTCCCCAAAACAAAATAAATAAATAAATAATTGAGTGAGATGTTTAAGTTAATATTGTAATATTAACTTAACATTCTTATCTTTAAATACTTAAATATTTATTTAAAAAAAAGGGTATTGTATTGAGTTGTCCAAATCCGCATTTAATGCATTTTTAGCATTTTGTTGTGCAAAGAATGCCAGACTCGCGCGTCCCTAAAAGATGAATGACCGGACACCCAGGGGAAGGGGACGAGTGGGGAGGTCTAGGCTGAGATGGGAGGATGAAGTGAGAAGGGATGCAGCGCAACTACTCCAGGTCGCGGATTGGAGGACAGCGGCTGAGGACAGGGAGAAATGGAGGCGAACGTTGCGGGAGGCCAAGACTCGACTTGGCCTGAAGCGCATTCGGAGAGAGAGAGATATCATCAATAAATAATTATTGCCACGAGTGGTGGCTTTGCGAGAAAAATAAAACACTGGAAGTTAATTGGCGATTTATTAATTAGTGATTAATTCATTATTTAATGGACAAAGACACTTAAATTACAGTATTTCGCAATATATCACTCGTATATGAACATTTTATTATCGCTGGAAACACTCTATGTATAGAACATAGAACATTCAATTTTCGCATTTATATTTTTCGCCATTAAAGTAAGCACTCGCTTCCTTATTTCGCTCCATATCTGTCGCTTCGCAATTTCTAGACAGGACACACCTGGCCGTCGTCTCACGACTTACTTCGTACTGAACGATCTGTCAAAATAAACTTCTGTACAGCGGCGTGGTCCCGGTATTTATTAAACGCTGGTTCTATAGAACTCTCGAGAAGATTCTTTTCATCAAGAATATTAATTCTTCTTCTGTATGTAGGCTTGAACTTTGTGGTGACATTATTATTAATTTCTAGTGTTTAGGTGAAGATTCCCGTCGCTTCTTGGTTGTTCTAGGCATTTCCCGAATATTGAAAATAATAGGCTCTCTCGATCCTTCGACGAGGGATTCGGACAGTGCGCAGTTCTTTCTGCTTGCCATTTCGTTACATTATGTTCAACCACAAAGCTCTAACTCTAGCTCTATAAACATAATAAATATAAAATGTCACCGTTTTGTGAAGTAAACATGGGTACTTTTTGATCACACCCCTTTAAAAATGCCCGTGCATCCATGTTACCTTGGCTGCTGTTTACAATTGTCGCTTCAAAACAATAAACCACCCTCCCCAAAGTCCAGGAGGAATGCCTCTGTCAATTATTCATTTCCAAATATAAAAAACTATCTTCGCGGGAAGAAATTTACGGATGACGAAAATGATGCCGAAATTTCTGAGTATTTACGCAAAAAACAATAAAAATTTTCAGGGTATAAATAAACTTCAAAGAAAAAAGGTCTCATAAATATTAGGTCCTTACATATGAAATTGACGTTTAGTATGGGAGGAACATAAAGCCGATTTTTTTTATTATAATATATTTATTTAATCAAAGTATGTACCATTGCTATCTATGCACTTTTGCCATCTCATAGGTAGTTCATCGATCCCTTTACTTAAAAAACCATTTGGACGGGAATCGATAAAATCTTTGAAGGCGGTTTGGACTGCCCCATCGGAGTTGAATTTTTTCCTTTGCAAGAAGTTATCCAAATTTCGAAAAAAATGGTAATCTGTTGGGGCAAGGTCCGGAGAGTACGGTGGATGTCTTAGACATTCCAATTGAAGCTCCTCTAATTTGGTAGCCGTCTGTTGTGCAGTGTGGTCTAGCGTTATCATGAAGCAGCAGTGGCCTAGAGCGATTAACCAGCCTCGGTTGTTTAGCAGCTATCTTTTCCATCATGGTTTGCAGTTGCTGACAATAGACATCTGCCGTAATCGTCTGGCCAGATTTAAGAAAGCTGTAGTGAACGACACCAGCACTATTCCACCAAACGCTCACAAGTAACTTTTTTGGAGTCAATTTTCGCTTGGGGCATGGTTTGGCTGGTTTGGCAGGGTTCAGCCATTGCGATGAGCACTTCTGATTATCGTACAGGATCCACTTTTCATCACAGGTAATGATTCGATTTAAAATCCCTTCATTATTGTGCCGGTTGAGTAATGAAACGCAGCAGTCAACGCGCGTTTGTTGATTTGCTTCACTCAATTCGTGAGGTACCCACCTTTCAAGCTTTTTCACCTTACCAATTTGCTTCAAGTGGATTTAAACAGTTTTATCACTAACACCGCAGCCTGCAGCTAACTCGGATGTGGTTTTCGATGGATCCGCTTCCACAATAGCCTTCAATTCTTCATTATCAACTTTGGTCTCCGGCCGTCCACGGGGCTTGTTCTGCAGGTCGAAATTTCCAGAACGAAAACGTTGGAACCAAAAACGCACTGTGTTTTCTTTTGCGGCACCGTCGCCATACACATCATTAATCCTTCGAGCCGTTTCTGCAGCCTGGTGCCACGGTGGAACTCGTACTCGTAAATAACGCGATATTTCAAGTTTTTCATTTTGTAAACTGAGTGACGCAAAGAAAAAAACAATTGAGGAAAAAACAAATGAATTATAATTTTCAAAACACAAATACATGAGTAAATAGCTGTATAAATTTGGATTTGGAATTCCTAACCAAAGAGAAGATATTTGAGATCAAATTTGCCAGTACGGCAAAACGTGAATTTCATATGTAAGGACCTAATATTTCAAACCAAAGAGTGAAGATATACAACAGAAAAATAATAAATAATGTTCTTTCAAGTTAAGCTTCTCTATGCGCATCTCAATGAAAGAAAATATATTGATGCGCATCATGCATCGATATATTTTCACGACTCACTAATTAATAGCAAATATTACGGTTTTCCGAGTTTTTTTTTTCAGTTTAAGCAATTCTTATTAGTAATCACAAATAAAATAAAACACATTAAAATCATGGTAATGGTTACGGTATTGGCTTTATGGAAATATATATTATTCCATTAAAACGACTTTGATGTGTTTTATTTCAAACAGTGTTTTTATTTGTGTATATATATATATATATTGAGAACACAATTAATTATAAATAATAATTTTCTGATGTATTCTTATATAAATACATATGTTAAATAATTCGGAAGAATATCATATATATACAAAAAAAGTACATTGCAATATTCCACTTAATAAAATATAGAGGTATCATTACCAGCAGCGTAATCTTTGTATACTGTGTAGAAGAACCGTAGACGTCTCTATTCGAGTATAAGATTTTTTTCATGTATTATAGAACATTCAAGGATTATACAACATTAATTTTTTTATACTATATGGATGTTCTTACGGTGGAATTGGTGAACGTTACATTGTATAGGAGTGATCACTTGAGCCAGCTCATAGAGATAAGCCCTGGGCCACCCTATGAAGGCTTCCACACACGTTTTCCATATATTACCTGTCCTGATTCCTACCTCCTCATTCTTTTTCTCCCATTATTTAACTCATTTCTTGATATACTTTTTCTTTTTTAATATTCAATTACTTACCATTATTCATTCTTAAAATTGTTTGTTGCTTACTACTATTCATTAATTAATTAAAATAATTAACTGAAAAATATCTTATCTAACTTTATTTTTAACATCTGTGAATCTTTTTAATTGGTCTATGAAATGAACACTATTTAAAAAACTATTAAGTTTCCTTAATAAATAAATAAATAAATAACTTCCTCTCTGTGAGGCTTCCATAATTTTGTTTAACTTAATTTTAATGTTCTACTCCTCTATATCTTTTTTAACATTACTATATTTACTCCGCTCGTCGTCAAAAATTACGCAATCGAAATTTCTAATGAGTCGATATTTTTAGACGATAATTATTTTAGTTTGTTTATTTAAATATCGTGATTCTTCTAAAAGAATAACAATATGCGGCTTTCAAATTTTACAGATTTTTTTATATAAATTACAATTCCGTAATTACCATCTGATTGGTTATCTATATTACAGACCACAGACGAACATCTCATTATATTTTGCTTTAAGATAGGATTACTATAAAAGTTTAATTAACTGAGCGGTCGCGAAAACAAGTTTCTGAACCGCTCGGGGACAGATCTTAATTTATAAGTTGGATATATAATAACTCGATGAATTGCAGCATGAATGGCGCGTAAAATGGACGATTTCTTTACCGCCCTTTTTAATTTTCTCGACCGTTATTTCTTCTCTTTCTTCTCTGATCTTATATTATAATATCAATTGTCACGGAGAGGGAACCGAAAGAAATTGCGAAAGGAACTGAATTCCTTGTAATATGTCACAACACTTTCAAGAATCGAGACCTGCCTATAATAATCTTGGGGGATCTTCAACATTCTTCCCCTAAACTCTAGAATAATCTAGAAAGTAAGAAAATATCAGCATTTAGGTATAAATACGGAACTACGTCGCGGCGCGAGTTCAGTTATTGTGTTTGACAGTTTGTTCAGTGTGAAGTACGCGCGAGACGATTTTCAGATGTGCCCAGTCGTGAAATTGCGGAATCGACAGATATCAAGCGAAGCGAGAACCTAATTAGCGAAATAAACCAGAGCCACTTCTATATGCGAAAATTGAATATCCTGCGAGCGATAAATATGAGTTACCCAGCGATAATAATGAGTTCATGTACGAGTGATATATTGCGAAATGGTATGGATTAAAGAATATCGTCAAGTTTAATTCGTGTAAAGTGACTTTGTAAATTGAATAATTAATTAATCGTTAATTAATAAATCGCTAATTAATTTTCATTACTCCTGCAGCCGCACACATGACAATGTTATAAAATTGTTCGTTTGCGTATCTTTAATACTTAAAACGCCCACATTTTCAATTTGACTGATATTTTAAAATAAAAATATTTAACAATATTTTTATATGTATGATCTGAGAATACAATTACTTGATTTGTCCACTGTGGGATTATTATTTAACGAAACCATCCCGCAGTGGACCTAGATCATACAAGTTATAAGCCCTGGGCCATCGTATAAAAAGGCTTCCATACACGTTTCTCATATAAATAGCTGTGTCTCTGTGAGACTTCTAAAATTAGAGAAATTTTGTACATTACGTGATGTAAAGAGATAATTATAATAATAATAATTAAGAGGCAAGATAATTAAATCAAAAATGACACAAATAGCATTTAGATGGACATTACAATGCGCGTGAAGGTATTTAATAAATAAAATCTAAAATGGATTATATTTGTAGACTTGTGTTCGTGTCATTATATATATTTTATACATCTAAATATAATAATTTCGTTGTCTATCTGTCTGTAATGTTTGTGACTTGCTGGAATTACATTAGGAACACTCATCAGGTGCGGGCGCTCGAGTGTGACACGTCGGCTCAAGCAACACGCAAGGGTCACCCCACCGAATTACACGGTCTTGACGTTATTATATAATTATATTTAGTTTAAGTTTTAAACGAATAAACTCAATTTAATAAAACAAAATGTTTTTTATATTCTTGAATTTTCAGCTTCAAAATCCTAGAATTATTATGTCTTCTAGTTTTTCACGTGTATAAGGTCAGTATAATTTAAATTAAATTTTAATTATAAATTCGTATAATTTTTGGGCCCTGGCCGTGAATAATAAAAACATACAGATACGTACATAACTGTTGATTTATATTGTACTAGCTTACCCGCGCGGCATCGCACGCGTAGATTTTTAGTTACTTTTATATTATATAAATTTGTTTATTAACCTTAACATGTAGATAGGTGTCGTTGTAGACTTTTTTATAGACTTTTTGAGTCCTACAACTTCTCTATAAAAAGTAATTTAAATATCTCTTACAGTAAGTTAAGGACCGTCCGTAAAAAACGCATCGCTCGACCATTTTTTTGTCAACTTGAGTGTTGTAAAATAGGTCACCACGAAAAGACCTTTTATTATAACGGGATAATATATAGTCTTTGTCCACCCTGAAAGTTTATTCTAAATACTGGTGAAAAAATTTTTGAAATCGGATGAGTTGTTTTGGAGATTACTTCCTACATCCAAACTTACAAACTTTACCTCTTTATATATTAGTATTGATAAATAAATAAAACTCTTATTTAAGAGTTTTATTAAACACAATAACTACAGATGTTCTCATCGATAGGTGAGAATATAACTAGTTTATATTCTCAGCTGTAGATGAGAACGAGAACCGTTCATAGTCAGTTTATATTCTCACCTGTTGATGAGAACATCTGAAGAACTCAAAAGCGGTCTTAAAAAAGTGTTATATAAATCAATAATATCATTCCATAAAGTCAATGCCAATTCAATAAATAATATAGTATTTGTTTGCGTTGGATGATTAAGTAGTTACGCCGTAATAAATCGCTACCCATTATATGATACTAAAAATGGTCAAAAATAGAAATCCTTTTCTTTATTATTAACTATTTATGTATTTTTAATTTATTATAATTTATTTTTCATTAGCTTTGAAGAAGGTATACAGCAAGTCATTGTTTTTTTTTTCTATTAATTTACAATTGATTAAGACGTTCATTGACTTCATTTCTTAAGATTTTATGTATTTTGTCTTTTCCGTAGTTAATTTACTTATAAATAAAATAATATTGAATGGTTCGGTGACTTTTCCGGACAAGACTTTTAGTGACAGATTTTTGTTGACACGATTTTCCGGGATTCTAATTATTTCGGACACTGATTTTTGCGGTCAGGATTTTCACGAACATATTATTTCGGGGGTAGATTATTCAGGGCAAACAAAAATGTATTTAATAACTTCTTCAAAAAGAGCAAAATAATTTTGTGGTGATATTAATATAATTAATAAAATAACCTTCATTTTTATTACTTTTGTATTGAAAAATATCAACATGTTTCAGGGCCCATGGCCCTTTCGTCAGGATACAATTGCATACTAACAAATTATTAAGTAATTTCAAAACACAGGAAATATGTAAAATTTGAGGCGGTTTCTCTAAAACAGGCCTAGTAGTATAAGCGAGAAATCGTCAGGATTTCTTCCTAAAAATATTTTTTTGTAAACAATAAAAAAAACTTTATTTAAAAAAAAGGCATTGGGATTGTCGAATTTTTAACTACCGAGTTCAATCCAGCAATTAATTAAAATAAAAATTGGTTGTATCAATATTTTTACTTACTGAAAAATCAGTTTTTAAAAATAAACGGTTTTGGTATTTTAATTATTTTAATAACATTATTAACTAGATGTCGTTAAATGATTTGGATTTTTTAAAATTGGAAATGATTAGAACTTTTTGACTTATGAAAATGAATGATAAAAAAAATGATGTGTGCACAAATTCAACGCGAGCTATTTTTTTTCACCTGTGTCCATTGTCCAAATGTCCATTGTTTTCCATGATTTTTCCATTGTTATTCTCCAACACAATCATTTTCAAATATTCGTACAAAATTTATCTTTATTGAATATTTATGTTTTACGAACCAAATCTAACCTAATCGAATCAAAAATTTTTTTTTCTGAAATAATAAATTTCTGCAAAAACTCTATCCGGAAAAATTAGTATCCATGATAATTAGTATCCTGAATAATCAAAGTGTCCGGGAAGATCGAGTCATCACCATCGTTTGATATACACAAAATCATTTAATAATAATTTTTTTTAAAGGTTTAAATCATACATTGTATATTGAATATATTGAGCAATAGTATAATTTTACTGGATACACTCTATTGAGAAACATTTTTATTCATGATTCAAGTATTTTAAGTAGCTAATAGGTTTCATAATTTTTTAAAATTTTAAATTTTGTATCACTTTTTTCTCATTTGCAGTCGATGCTACATAAAATTTATTATTTAATACGAAAACAATTAAAAATCAAAACGACAACTTACTTAAAAAACATGAAAATGACGAGTACATTTCCGAAAATTCCCGCTGTCAGCACAAACACGTACACCACTGCTAAAGTATAATGCGACGCCTTCGAGGGAGGTGGAAACTGCAGCCAATGAGGATTGATGATGTACAAAAAATCGTCTTCAAACCATCCGTTTTCCTTCCAAAGGTCTGTAGGATACAAGCGTTTAAATTGTTCGAGTAGAGCAGCGAATGTTTCATTTTCGCTGCGGGGCGCACTTTCATTGATGTAAGCCGTCGGCGCCACTTCAGAACGGTGCTCGTCCCTAACCCAGAGATGCGTATTACTGACTATCGGATGCTCCATCTGCTGCAAAGGTCCCCTGTGCTGATCACTGTCGCTGTCTTCAATGTTGCTGTATATGTATTTACGCGCCATCGCTCGCTCCTTAGTCTCTTCACTCGGCTCATTCGAAGCCGAAGAGCTAAAGATTTCAGGATCACGTCGTGTCTCTAATGATATCGCGTTCTCCGTAACAGGTTCGAAATGTCTTTGTTTAATAAACACTTTTTTCTCTCTTTCAATTAATACATCAGTTTTATTGTGAACATTTCTTTTAAATCTGTAAGTACGTCTTAGTTTATTTATTTTTGGATATGTTGATTGTTTATTATTTATGTTAAAATTTAATTGTTTTTCTGATACGTTTCTCGAAATACTACCGAACGTATTATTGCGACCATCTGTTTCTTCAGATATAATTTTTTGATTAGAAAACGAACGTTCATCGTATGAAGAGTGTATTTTCGGAATGGATATTAATTTATAATGACCACTTTCGCCGAAACAACATAAACTATTTAGTAAAATAATCCATAAACACCATAGCACACAAATCGGAATCATGCTTATAAGAGTTTTACAACATAAATTTATCAATTGAATTATCAACAAGTTTTAATAGGTCGAGAAAAGTTCAAAACATCGTGATTTAATCGCCGATTTTTACCGTTAGAAATATTTTGAAAGTTTATCGAAATATGATATTAGCACTCGCAAATAATCATACCGCTACCACGCAGTTGAAAACTATTTCAATATTCGCTGTTCAAATATGATATATTTGAATGACAGATGTACGTATTACCGCAATAACTTTCGTGACTCTTCAATAGAGAAAGCTCGCGAGTGAAAGCTTCCCTTCCCGGCGAAAGTTCCCGCGGCACTGGCGGCAGGCGAGTCCCGCTCCGCTCCGCGCGCATCCCTTAAAAAGACGCGGCGGCCTCCGTCCCTCGTCCAGGCCGCTCCCCAGGGAAGTTTTGATTCGTATATAAGAACAATTTTGTTACCAACTACTAGGAAAATAAGCCTATTAGCCGAACAACGTAACGGGGATCGTGACCAAAACTCGAAGCAATATCGTAATGCAAATCGATATTACGTTAAAATCTGGTAGAGGTGGACTTAAGTGGATTGCCTTTATTAAATTAATCGGTCTGATTACAGTACAATGTATCGGTAACAACACATAAAGATAATTTGATTTTGTTTATTTATAATCGAATCTGAGACCAAATTTTTTTTTCAATTTTAATTTTTAAGAAGTTCAAAATTATTTAACGTATTAGATGTACCCATAAGTAATCAATTATTTAAGTGGCAACAAAAAAAGAATTTAACTACATTTAATTTTATTTTTAATCGATTTAATCTCCATCCTTATCTAGGACCTTTTGCCATCTTGTTGGTAGACTTCCCTACCGGGCGCCCACTTCGATCGCTATCAAACAAGTCAAAATCACCATCGGAAAATTTTCTAAACCAACGTTGGCACTTATTTACTTTCAATACGTCTCCATACACATCACAAATTTTCTTTGTTGCAACCGTTGCATTAACACCCGATAGAAAATGAAACAGCATGCAATGACGTAAATGTTCTTCGGTTAGTTGATTGTCCGCCATTTTACAACAGAGTAATAAAAGAAAAAAAATTAATTGTCACAAGTCACAAGATCACGGATTATAATACTGCGTATAAAACACGTCCTTACACGTTCACTTTACTGAGCTTGACTGAAGCAAACATTCCACACCAAAAATAATTGATTACTTATGGGTACACCTATTATTATTACATGCTGACTAATTAGTGTCAATTTGATGCAAGTTAAAAAAACATCTGTTTTGTAATTAAAGAAAAATACGCAATCTTAATTTTTATAAATTTTCATGTAAATTGTTCTTAGATTAGTCAATATTATACTTATCCCGATGAAGGTTGATATCAACCGAAACTAGACATACATTCGCTTGACGAATGTATTGTAATAAGTTGTTTAAAACTAAGTTTTTAATTTTATTCTAAATTTAATAAATTGAATATGGTTTCACACAAAGTCTACAAATTCATATACCCGGCGTAAATACATACATAGATGAAATTAAAAATACAACTAAAAGTATTTTGAAACCATATAAACGATTTGGCACTTTTTTTATAACTGCACCTAATTGAAACAAGGCAATCGATATGAAGAATGCTGAAGCTAACCGTGAGTATTCAAGTGACAAAATTTATGATAAACTTATTTGTAACTGATTATGTAGTCATTATAGAGATTTAAAAATGATATGCTATTGATAAAAAAAACTTTCAAAATACAAAAAATGTTTTCAATTGTAAAACTCACGATTGAGATTATTTTTAGAAATACACACGAGAATATTTATTTACTTTCTGAACACGTCATCCCCTATTTTCAGTGAACTCTTGTTATGATTGTAAAAATCCTTCAAGATAGTATTATTTTATACGAAAATTATTTTAGGTATATTTCATTTTCCGGAATACTCGTACAAAAATAAATAGACCTTATTTATTTAATTTAATTAAAAACTTTGTATTAACCACATGGAGTAACTTGACGTCTACCGGTTTCAAAAAAAAAGTAATGGATAGTAAGTACGCGTCTGTCCTGACGAAGACACAAAGGTATTGTAACGGTAGACGTAAAGTTAGTCCAAGTGATTAATACAAAGTTTTTAATGAATTAAAATTAATAATTACGTCCAACCACAAAGTTAACGCTATAAACATCAAATATATAAATAGGCCTTTTAATACCCGTAATCACTATCAGCATTGATAAAGTAACAGAATTATACATACATTTTAGAAATATAATATCAATACAACTATTTATTTTTAATGTTATTGCACTGCTTTTTTTAACTCAACACGCCGTTTAATGTAAAATGTTTTTTTTTCATTAAATTAGGGGAATAACATTATCCATAATATACTTCTTTATGGTTGAGAAATTAGAAACACTGTGTAACGATATTGGCCTATTCAAATAGACATTGCTGAAAAATTATACGAAAATATCTATCTGCTAAAGTTTATAATAAAGAGAAGCTTCACAAACCGTTAAATACTCTATAATTAAATATTTGCCGGATAAGTAGGTGCGGACGAGCTTTATTATTTCTGCACGCGGGCGTGTAAAGCAGGCTTTATGTTATTTTAGTTTGGCGAAGCGAGCCTATCAAAAGCGGTTGTCCGCGTAACGAATCTGGCCAATGAAACGCGTCCTTAGAGTTAGACTTTGACTTTTACACGCTAGTTGGAATCAAAGATGGCGCGAGATAGGGACTATTTTTAGGCGTTACAAATTAGAAAGCGGCACTTGAGTTTTCAGCTTGAAGGTCGGCGGAGGCTTTGTCGAGGAGAGTCCGAAGTAAGGAAGATAATTTGGCTGGATCTAGGAAAAAGCCAGAGGTTGATAATAATTCAAAGAGAATTGGAACAGTGAACAGATAAGCATTTCCAATATTATTTATTTCTATTGCCTTTTATGTGTATTATATTTGGAACCTTATATTACTAAATAAATGATGATTCATAGTTTTGCGGCTGTGATAATTCAGCGGGCGTTCTTTCCTAATACTTGTGTAACTTTCAAATATGCGGAGGAATTTTGTGTTGTCTGTGCTGGCGATTGAATGCACGGATTTCTATATGATTTGTATTGTTTTGGAAATGATTGGGATCGGAGTATTTATGGGGTTTTGATATCACGATTGTCAGTGTGATATAAATTCAAATCGTACGAGGAATTTCCTACAAACAATATATTTTAAAA
The DNA here is from genome assembly GCA_016648135.1 of Agrypnia vestita. Taxonomy (NCBI): domain Eukaryota; kingdom Metazoa; phylum Arthropoda; class Insecta; order Trichoptera; family Phryganeidae; genus Agrypnia; species Agrypnia vestita. Next base: position 257,900 of record JADDOH010000163.1, on the reverse strand, counting down.
ATGCATCTGGATTTTATATTTATTTTATTAAAACATGAATGTGTGGTTTATTTGAACTCGTTACATGTTTGTATTGCGTATCATTAGGCAATCGTTGAAAACACGATTTGTTCCTATCAAGTTCTTATAAAGACGTGTTTCGAATTGTATATATTCCTTAATTGCGATAGTTATTCATATGACATTGTTTTTATTCATTCAATATTAGATATTTGAAATGTTTTTTTTACAACATATTCCATTATTGTGGGTCGTTTACGGTTAGATCAATCAACCTTCGGTCTTCCGTAGCCGTGATAGTTTTCATATGACATTGTTTTATTCATTCAATATTAGATATTTGAAATGTTTTCTAGAACATTTTTCACTATTGTGGGCAGTTCGCGGTGTGTTCAGGGGTGGTTAACCTTCGGCCTTTCGTAATCGCGATAGTTATTCATATGGCATTGTTTTATTCATTCAATATTAGATATTTGAAATGTTTTCTACAACATTTTCCATTATTGTGGGCAGTTCGCGGTCTGTTCAGGGGTAGTTAACCTTCGGTCTTCCGTGATCACGTTATTCACTTATATGACAGATTGTTTTGTTTTGTTCGTTTAATATAAGTAATATCATATATTTTTATGAGTTACCGTAATTATTTATCTATATGATTTTATTATTGAGAGTGATGCAACGAATACTACTCCCACGAAAACGAATATCAGGCCTGTGGGCAGTTCGCGGTGTGTTCAAGGGTGGTTAACCTTCGGCCTTCCGTAATCGCGATTGTTATTCATATGGCATTGTTTTATTCATTCAATATTAGATATTTGAAATGTTTTCTACAACATTTTCCATTATTGTGGGCAGTTCGCGGTCTGTTCAGGGGTAGTTAACCTTCGGTCTTCCGTGATCACGTTATTTACTAATATGACAGATTGTTTTGTTTTGTTCGTTTAATATAAGTAATATCGTATTTTTATGAGTTACCGTAATTATTTATCTATATGATTTTATTATTGAGAGTGATGCAACGAATACTATCTTCACGAATACGAATATCAGGCTTACTATTCGGTGAATACGAATGCGAATATTTCCACCAAGGTGGGGGAGAACGCAAGCATACTTGTAATTGTATTGTTTATGTCTGCTTGTGATATCACTATACGGCGTAGATGAACTAGTTTGAAAGGGCTTATGTTCTGTATGTGCTCGGCGTAGAGGGAATAGTTTTCTTGTTTCTAGGATCTAATACAGGTTTACAGGTGCTGATATTGAAATATATATACAAGGGAAACACTATTTTGGGAACCATTAACTGGATGACAGATATTGAAGCACACATACACACAAGGAGGACGTTATGTTAAATACATGACTGGAAAGTTGTTATTGGAAAACACGGGCGTCCAGTCGGCGGGACGCAAGCATACTTGTAATTATATTGTTTATGTCTGCATGTGATATCACTGTACGGCGTAGATGAACTAGTTTGAAGGGGTTTATGTCCGGTATGTGCTCGGCGTAGAGGGAATAGTCCTTTTGTTTCTAGGATCCTATACAGTTTTACAGGTGCTGATATTGAAATATATATACAAGGAAAACACTATTTTGGGAATCACTAACTGGATGACAGATATTGCAGCACACATACACACAAGGAGGACGTTATGTTAAATACATGACTGGAAAGTTGTTATTGGAAAACACAGGCGCCACTAGAGGATATGGACAGTTTGCAGAGAACTTCAACTTCTGTCAGTTAAGGACCTTTTACTATTACTATTCTTTCGCCTTTTTGCATAACCGTGGATGAACTAGATTGAAGGGGTTTATGTTCTGTATGTGCTCGGCGTAGAGGGAATAGTTTTCTTGTTTCTAGGATCTAATACAGTTTTACAGGCGCTGATATTAAAATATATATACAAGGGAAATGAAGGGCTACACAGGCGCTGGTAATTGCTCAATTTTGGAGAGTTATATTACTTCGGATCTGGATGCCATCTCGGAAGCAGACCAACTACAGAACTAAGATAAGAACCTTTAATATTATTTATTCCTGATGTTTTCTTATGTGTAACAAATGGAATGTTCGTGCTATATAATTTGTCATTGTCACATGGTCACTATTCATTTCATTACGTGGGTTCAGAGTTCGACGGTAACGGACGCGGAAACAAATTAGTACTGATGTCGGGACGTAACGTCGGGATTATATCTTAATTATCTTTAGGATAGAAGCGAGGTCATCATACGTGCATTATGCATTTCAAACGTTTTACTAACATATATAAATACATATTATTGCGTTTTACAAATTGAATAGGTTCGCGGAAAATAGGTATTTCGCCCGGTTGTGCAATATTAACTTCCAACGTAGCATAATGAGATCTTATTACCGGCGCTAGACTCTTAAGGTTAGGCACGCGGGGATTATAAATGGGATAATGAACGAGAACCGAATGGGGAAGTTCGTCTCTTCATGGTCGGGAGGCGAGGAGTCGTACGTCTTTCACGCCCCGTGATCTTGGGAGGCTGAATTTCGATTGTGGAAAAAGATGAAGTTGGATCTACTCGCGTGGCAAGACAGGGTCGAATGTCGGAGCGCGCGTTCTCGGCTATGGAGTCTGATTAGATTGGAGAGACACCTTAGGTCAGGGACTAGGTAGGGCCATCTTAACTGTATCTACCCGGTTGTGACTGGGTTTTAAAGCCAAGAATTACAGGATGGTCTGAAGGTCTTGATGCGGTTACCCCTCTAACATCTAAGGGGAAGAACCTCTCACGTCTTTTCAGTCCCCTTGGTGCGACGAGCTCGGGCTCTGGTTATGAATGTATGTGAATGTAATAACTCCGTACTCAAGGACGAGATAGGACGTTCCTCATGAACGAGAAATTATAAGATGCAGGTAGCAGTTCGACAATCAATACTTATGCTCGGGACCGCTTTAATGAACGAGATCTGTCAGCAGTTTAACAATCAACTTTATGATCGGGACCGCATTCAGGAGCACGATGGCATTACTAACATCATCATTCTCATCATTCACCACCTTTTCTAACTTGCTGTATACAGAGACCTTCGGGGTTCTCCCTTCCCGGCCAGCGAGAAACATATCAGGAACTACACAATCAACTGTAATAATCATGCTGTTTTACCATCATTTAATATCTCTAGTCAATAAGACTACACCGTGGGATCAATCACATCAACTATATTTGGCGATGCTAACATGGCTCTGACTGACGCGCTCAAGGGAGAGTCTTTTCCAGTCACCCAGTTAGTTCATTCAGCCCTTTAATCAGCAGTAAACATCATAATAATCCGGCTCATGTAGCCGCAACGTGGGATCCTCATCATATACACCAGTCAATTTGACTGCCCCGCGGGACAATATACAAACCTTAATATCAGACGCGGGATTTCTTCCTGATATGTTTGTCGCCGGGAAGCGAGGACTTCGGGGGATTCCAGCAGGAGCAATAGAGTCTCGGCTTGATCTTGGTCTGCAGCTTAGTGTGGGAGGTTATGTCTAAACAGGAGTTAACCACCGGATGCGGCGATGCTCTGGGGCCGCATCCCCCTCCCCCCTACAGGGGGGGGGGGGCATCTAGAATCCACGTTTGAACAGAAGTGGTTAGACACTTCTTAAATTTCACTTACAAATCTGTATCTTCCATTCCCTTAGAATCTCGGGCTGCGATAATGTCAGACAAAGCTTGCCCTGAGCCTCTGTTGCGCCTAGTTGTTGTGAATATATATATGTTTGTCTTCCCCTACTATGTACTATGAACAGATTGAGCAGATTGGACAACGTGAGACGCGCTATCGGTAGGTTTCTTACTTGTGTTTTGAATATAACGTATGCTATTATATCTTGTAAATCTGTCATAAATGGGTGCCGCATGTGGTTGTGCTGACACTGTTCTAAGCTGCTATTATGAGATGTTGATAATCAATGCGGGCGGAATCTTTAGCGTATGCCGTTAACTTGGCAACGATTGTATTGTTTTATATTTCAGTATTTTAAACACGGTGGTATTATAGTTATGACTGTACTATGTAAGGAAGTTTTGCTACTAGCGTTTATTCCTCAGCTACGCCGCATATAGTTGGCTTTTAGGCCGACTCAGGACGTGGACGATATCGGCTGTCTCTCGTATAGGCGAAACTGTAGAATTCTGTAACGGTTTCTAGAAGGGCCAAAGTAATTTCGGAAATATGTCTTATGTCTCTGGCATTTCGTCTATAAGTGTTCGAAGATTGTACGTGAATTTCGAGTCGATAACGGTTAGGCGATCTATCATCTTTAGTAAATAAATCCGTTATGTTATTTACGAGTACGGATTAGTTGCGTGCGTTTGTTATTTCCACAGTTAGGTAAGAATTCGTTCTATATTAGTCTAGTCGCGTTAATAAGAATACGAATCTCACCACATATCAAAAGAATTTTGGATAGCCACGGACACAACGGAGGGGGAATTTTCCTAACCACTAGATAGATCACGACTGGCCAATTTTGAAAATATAAATTCTTAACAAAAAAAAAAATAATATTAGCTTTCATGTAAATATACTTCCGAAGTTCTAAGTTCGACTTAAGTTTTTATTTAGAAGCTTAAAGCATAAAGTGTGTGCTTAAAAGTCCCAAAAGCTGTAATAAAGCTCAATTCGGTAGCTTAAAGTCTCAAGCTTTGGGCTTTTCGTAAAACTTACATTATTAAACTTTATAGTTAGGTATTTAGCTTAGGTGTACAGGTAGGATACGTTACAACTGTAGGTACAAAATAAATTTAAGAGCACTTTTATAAATTAACAAGTAGTTCATTTTTTTTTTTTAAATAGAGGTGCGAGCACGGAATACATGTCACATCAATATTCTTACTATTTTCAAACTAAGCTTAAGGCTTGTGCTATGAAAAAAGGATTAACTTGTTAGTCTGAAATACGAACCCGCGACCTTTGGATCACGAGGCGAGTGTCCTAACTAACAAGCTACTAATTACTAATATAGTGCGCACTCCATAATTTAATTTTATATAAATATACACTTTCTAAGTACTAGAAGTGGAGCCGTTATTTAAACTGCATTGTAACTAAATTATAGGAAACTATCGGAAGAACTTCCTGACACGGAGTAGGGTGTCATCTGCTGGCTGGTCAGTGGCAGCTGAACTTTTTATCTTCATTCACAAGTAGATTTAAAGCTCCAAGAGGGCGGAAGGGCACGTATGAGTCTGGAGAGTTAAAAGAAATGGAAAGAGTTCCGCCTGACCACCGCACCGTTGAGAAAGAAGAGTTTGTTTTACTTGGTAATGCACGCGAGACCTCCCGACCAGCGATACCCAATGTGCTGGAACTATTACGGAATACAGAAACATCTCGAATTGGATTACCTCGCTTGATACATACGTGAAAATAGCAGTGGTGTAGGTATTATAATGTATACAGGGTTATTTGTAAAACATTAATAACCTCGCAGGACTATATTCCTGCCTTGATTGTGAGTCGAAAATGTTCAAGCTATCATGACTTAATATCAATAATTATGGAGATATGCGACATCAAAGTTTGCATTTTTTTCAATATTTCTGACTTCTTTTTTGTAAAACGTTGGTATATCAATTCAGTATTTTATATCGATTACGAAAAATTCATCCATTTCAATACAAGTTAAATAAAATGATAAAAACCCTGAAAAATATACAATTGGAATGTTTTCCAATTGGAATTCGAAGGTTTATCGATCGATCGATATCAAATGTCACTTTAGTATGAAGCGGCCATTTTTTCACGTGATACTTCCTTGGGGGTTGATTAGTTGAAGCGGATATTGCTGCCTTTATTTTTACACTGCGAGGATATTGCTCTGTTTTTTCTGGTTTGTGTCTTCTGGGGCATCTTGCCGTGTTTTATCAACCTTTCTGGTTGATGTTTCGAGTCCATTGCAGATGCTTGCTATATTCTTGCTATGTATTGCTAAGATTCTTTACTCTCCGCGGAGATATAGCAAGGTTTTTTATTATTATTATATATGTATGTATATATATGTATATATCTTGGTAAAGAGCTTCCGATACGAATGGACGCGTTCGCACTGCCCCTCGTGACGGAAATTTATTAACAAGCAACCTGAAGATGCCTGTTGTGATTCAGGCGAAACGTCGGTTGACGAATGGTCCTTCTGAGGACCAGATTTTGACGCGGGTTACCCCCAAAGAAATCAATACTAACATATAATAATATAATATTATATATATATATGTATATATATATATAATATTATATAGGTATAGGTACATATATATTTATTCTGTTAACTAACGTTTTTTTTTTTATGTGTTTTTATGTTATATTTACAACACCAACAAGTCACTGAACACGAATTTAATGTGAGCATTTTTCCTAAATGTTTCTAGAATATTTCACACAATAATTCACTAAATTCGATCTAGAATCTTTGCTGCGTTTTTTATCATTTCTGAATAACTTGTCTCTCATATATTGATGCACGTTATTTAAATCGCTCAGGTTCGCATTAGAAAACTTCTCGTTTGTCGGGAGGTACTTTTTGAATTACTATCGCTGGATTCATACATGCGCTAGCAACACACGTCGCACGGTTTCGCTTTCTATGGTGATATCCCGGTGTCAACTCTGACACAGACTGTTATTGCGCATCGCAGCCTTCTCTTCTTTGAACCCGTGTTCATGTCGCCTTTTCGATGTTTTCAGAGTTTAATGGACAGTTTGAGAGATTTTGATACTGCTTTGATAATTCCTCCCGATTCTACCATCTTATGACAATGTTTATATCATTTATAATTTTTTTTAAATATTTAAGATACTTTGCAACCCTCTCCCTCCCCACACACCTCCTCTGCCGAAAAATGAAAAGCGCGCTTTATTTATTTTATTTTATTTATTATATTTATTTATACAGTCGACACATGTTTTTTATAATAAATTGATTCTATATTGTAACATTTTTACAGACATTATACTCCCCATAATATGAGCTAAAGCTCGAGCTTATGGGAGGAGTATTTCCAAGCTAAATTAAAGTATAAAAGCAGAAAAAAAGTATATAGTATAAAAGAACTATTTTTTTTTATTATACAGAAAATATTTGAGACATGTGGGCAATGTCACAATTCATCGTTGTCGAAAATCAAGAAAAATTCTTTCTTAAACTGTTCGTATTTTGGAATGTTTCTTTCTTGAAATTTGTTTTGCGACAATTTAACTCCCTAGTATGTATAATGATGTTGTGCTATGGTGGTTCTTAAAGATGGTATCTTTATTTGTCCCTTTGTTCTATGTCTACTACTTATACAGTCTAAGGGGTGAGATTTATTTATAAAATATTCTTTGTAAATTTGGCATAGGGAGTTTGTTTTGTATATTTTTGTGAGTGACGGTACATTAAATTCTTGAAATATATTTGTAGTAGGTGTCATAAAGTTTTTTGAGAATAGTTTTAATAATTATTTTTTGCATTATGATTAATGGCTGTACGATGGATTTATAAGCCCCTCCCCACCCAATAATACCATACTGTAAGAGGGACTGCACCAACGCGTAATACACCATTTTAATAGTATTTTTGTTCAATATATTGCGTAGGTTATAAAAGACACAGATCAGTTTTCTTAATCGTTCCACGGTCAGACTGTCATGGTCTTGCCATTTGACATATATTATACTATACTCACCGCGTGCTTGCATCTTTAGAAATGGTACCATTGCAGTTCAGAAAATAACCAAATAATGCTTGCTTTTGTGTCAAAAAATATTATCGCCAGACACTTATTAATTAGAACTTCTTAAATTTATAGGCAGCTGTATTCCGAACCCACAATTACTGAAAACCAAGCAGCTACTCTGGAGTTTCTCATTAATGTTTAATTATAATATTTTCAACAGCTAACCCTTTTTTTGAAAATTAAGAAGGTTTTCACGGCCGTACAGAATTCTCTGGTTTGCCTTTTCTGGGGTATTATGCCGTGTTTTTGCGACCTTTCTGGAAAATTTTTTGGATCCCATTGCAGTATACATCATCATAAACGTCGGCCAGAAATATCGTAATTACACGACATAAATAAATAAATAAATAAATAATATCCCAGGAAACACAATCAAAAGGAGTCTTCAAAATTATTTTCAAAGCTAACCTCTTTTTTTATACAAGTTGAAAATCAAACCAGACAATTCAATTAACTTAAGTACTAGGTATAGTCTGTAAAAATAAAAATTCTTTTTTTAAAAAATTATTTAATATAAGGTATATACTATAAATCTTACATATTTACATATTAAGTTGATATTTTTTTTAAATTTGTTAGTCATGTAGACCTCATCAGTGAAGAGAATCTCTTGAGTCTGATAAGGGAGAGTCAGTTCTTATTTTGTATACAGGTACATTTAATAATACGGGTGGCAATAGAAGATAATTAGATAATGAATAATATTTAAGTATTTTGAAAAAAACTTTAAATTTTAACGATTTATGAATTAAAGTTTGATTTTAAGGTTTTAATTTTTTTAATTTGTTCTGAAAGGTCATTGATTTTAAAGTTTGAAGTTTAAAGTTTCTTGGTTTTTCATAGGTTATGGTTCTGGTAAAGTATTCTATTTTAATTATTTCGATTAATACTAAATTAAACTTTGTAATATGTTGATATATGTTGAGTTATATTTATTACTACTATAGTTTCGAGAAGAGCAGTGACTCTCATCATCAGATGTTTAGCTATTAATCATACCCGATGATGGCAGGGACTGCTCCTCTCGAAACTATCTTCTTCTTATAGTGCCATCTTCTATCGAAGGTCGGCGATTAAATTTGCGATCAACGCACGGAAGATTTCAGTAGAGTTACGTTGGTTCTAGTCCATCAAATTAAGGAACCATAAATTGTGGCAACATTCTACGGTTTTTTTTTCCACTCAATTTTTCCTGGACGACAAGTTGGTTAAGACTATAATTTAATCCTCTCATAATATATCCGAGATCTCCAGTTTTCTTATCTTGATGGTTCGCAGCACTTCATGGACTTTACGCGGGAGGTCTTCAATATTCGTAACTCTATTCATCCAAGAAACTTAAGTGTGCGTCTATAGAGCCACATCTCAAAAGCCTCAACTTTACGGATAAATCCCTAGGTTTAGTGTCCACGCTTCACTCCATATAAGATAATATAACATACCAAATAAATCTAACCATTCTCATCCTTAGTTGCAGGCTTAGGCCACAGAGAATAAATATCTCATACGGGGAAACGCACTTCTTACCATCTCTAAACTATGGTAAATTATCTCTCTCGAAACAATAATATCGATAAAAATTACTCAGTCTTTTTGTATTACAAAGTTTAATTCAGTGTACAATAAGGTTGTCTGAACATGGATTGTAGATTAGATAAGTTTTTTTATAGGATACAGTTTATGGAGACGTCAATGGGCAATGAAGAGAAGCACGCTCTCATCTTGTTTTCCTCCGGATCCAGGAAGATGTACTGGTTCCTCCCTTATCAGGAGAGTGCTACGTCTCAGTGTGTTCTTTGGTCCACTTTGTTTCTTATCTGAAGCATCGCACGGTCCCGTACCCACAAAGATTCTCACAGGTCAGCACTGTCAAGCAGTAAAAAATCGAATGTCAAACAGTATTGTATCAAAGTCATAGAAACAAAATTTTAGTAGAGCGTGCATTATGGAAAGATATAGGAAAAGGTGGATGTGTTCAATAACATCTGCTTCTATTCATAAAGATTGAACATAAATTGTCATGTAATATGTTAATCACAAAAGCGAAGGATTATTCAGAATATTTTGAGTATGTCAAAATTACAATACTGGATTTTATCACCATGAGGACATTAGTAATAAAGATGTATTATAGATGTCTCAAAGAGACGAAGGTATATTTTTATATGGGAAAGTAAAATCACTTTACGCAATGTACCATTCCACCCATGATAGATAGATTACCACATCTATCAAATTTTTGGAAGATGTATATATGTTAAACCCACACAACTAGTTTCGTATGTGAGTTGTATTTTTACTGCCACCACCTGCAGTCCAAAGCTTTTTCATTTCCATAATCTAATACAGATGTCACTACTGATAATGAGGTATCTGAAGAATTATATTTTGAATTAGTAATGTCCTATCCCTCACCATCGCAGGAAGCTTGAGGTAAACTCACACAACAAAATACAATAATATAAAGATTTTTTTTATTTTCCACTTACATTTATATCGTAAATCTAGGCTTCATAATTATTTTTTCTTCGACTTCCTCAGGAATCTTCGGGTCGAGTCGTAGCATCAGAGCAGCGGATATAAGACAAGTAGACGCAAAAAGAAACAATGGAAGTTGTTCCTTATACTTGACCTAAATCAAAAATAAATGATAATCAATGTTTACTTATTCTTTATGTGCATCTGTAATAATTTACTTGACTAAAGTAAAAAATGTAAATTGTACAAATTAACCATAATACGATGATAAAACTTGTGACTGACATTTTCATCTAAAATTCGGCGTCATCCTACCAGCAATATTCCGGCAGAATTTTAGATGAAAACATTAACACTGGTACCTCTATGTGGCTTTAATAATATTTGTATATTTTACTACTTAAATTTCGAGAGAAACAGAATCTCTCTTCCATGAGAGATTCTGTTTCTGTCAAAACTTAAGTAGTAAACATAAAAATATTATTTAACTCACGTAGAGGTAACGAGATTAATGTTTTTCACCTAATTTAATGATCAACATGAATAATCTCTAAATAATATGATACAGGAATTTATTTTATAAATCTTTTCTTTGATTGTATTTCTGCAAACAAACCGTAATTGTTCAAAATATTAATTTGTTTAAATAATTTATTTAAATTAATATTATAAGATTTTACTTATTATTATTTTATTAGATGCGGAAAATCTTTGGTCGATAGAGTGAGGAATGAATACATCAAAAGTAGATTTAACGCTGGCTATAGCGTAGTACATAGAACAAGGTTCGATGAGATGATTTGGTCATGTGGTTAAGAAAAAAAGTGTTGAAGGCAGCAGGAACAAAGTGCGTCGGCGAAATATCAGAGGAAGGCCCTAATAAATGATTCAACAACCGTAAAGCACGCGTGAGAAAATTTATGAAAGTGTTCGGAGAAAAAGTGCCGTGTCAAGATATAAAATGTGCCGTTCTATCCTCTCCCCTCTTCCTACCCCGATGAAAAAACGGCGTGATGGTTAGTTAGTTTATATTTTTGTGATTGAACTTAAAACAGGACTCTTTCTGAAAAGTATCGGGGATCAACTTCGTTACACCCTGTATATATATATATTATTAGTAATTATTAATTAGTATTCAGTAGTAGTTAATTAGTATATCATTTTTAATAAACATTGCCTGTATTGGTACAACCATACCATCGCACCCATCAAACAGCATATTTTTAGAGCCAAAGAACATTAAGCTTAAGGCGTCTGATACACATGCTTCTTTAGTGGCACCTGAGCATGCGCAGTATCGACCTTGATAGTGGCTTGCTTATTAGTGGCATGTGTGTACGCACATTGCTAGAAAAATCAACCGCCGGTTGATTTATAAGCATGCCACTGTCATTCACCATACAGAAGGGGTATCTTTGGAGCATGTGTGAACAGACTTGCTTATTTATGAGCATGCTTATGTCATTCGCGGGCTTCGCGGCTGGTATTAGCGATGCGATCTTCTCAGTCCGCGATAGATGAAACAAATATGGCGCGTTGGGGAGATGATAAAACATTACTTTTCGTGACTTATTATAGGAATCACGAATGTCTGTGGAATACTCGGTCACCGTTGTGTAAAAATAATATAGTGAGAAATAATGTTTACGAAACTTTATTAATAGGCATGAATGATTCAAATCTTACAATAAAATTATATAAACTAAAATCGAAAATGTGCGGATGGAAACTCGGGAACTTTTTTGATTTATTGGTTCACTTGAATTTTCTATTTCAGTGTGCAAAGTTTCCATTTTGAACAAGAGCGTCTCTATTCTATGACAAAAGCATGCCACTAATAAGCATGTGTGTTTGATTGTTAGCTTTGGGCATGCTTATTTATGAGCATGCCACTAATAAGCATGCCAGTAATGACCAAGTGTGTACAGTTGTTAGGGCATGCTTATTAGCATGCCAGTAAAGAAGCATGTGTATCTGTACCTTAAAGAAAAACAATTCAATATCGTCAGTTAATAATATTACTTATTAGTGACAAAATAGATAACACTTTACACACCAGTAATAGAGTTTGAGGAGCCAAAATGGACCCAATTCGACCAATCATGAAGCATGTAGTCAGGAGAGAGTGTCTCAGTGGAGTCGGGAATAGTTCTGAAGTATAGGGATATATCGAGTTCATTGCCACAACTGCAAAGAACTTGCCGAAAAGGAACATTACTAGAGAAAAAGTATCCAATCCTGTAAATAAAATGGCAGTAATTAAAAAAACTCGCGCGTGTACTCACGTACGCGCGGTAGATGTTATACTAAAAAAATAAAATAAAGACAAAATCAAATAAAATAATTTCCTTGTCCGTCTGTCCTTTCCGTCCATCCGTCCGTCTGTCTGTCTGTCTGTCCGGAACTTCGTATAATGTAAGTAACTGCGTTCGAATTCACGTATTTAAAAAACGAAATTAAACAGCCGGAGATGGGGCTTGAATCCCGGGCCAGCAGACCCAAATCGGCCGCAACTTAGCGGTGTTGCTACCCCCGAACCTGCCAAAAATATAGGACTTAGCAAAGTGACTATGACCGGTCAAAAATAAAGTACCTATATATAAGACTTACATGTAAGGCAAAAACACGAACCATTATATGTTTCGCCCAGCACAATCGCTAGAGTTTAAAATAGTACCATGAACTGCTGGCAGCGGAAATATAAAAAAAAATGTTTTGATAAAAGTCGTTATTACTATTTCATGGGTGTAGGCTATAAATAAGTAAATACTTATTTTTTAGGAACCGGCATGTAAAAGTACCGTCATTTTTGAGGGGTTATACCTAGTTATATATTAATGACGCTTAAAATATTGAGTTGTAAAGATGTATACGGTCTATGTCATACGTACAGAAATATAACCCCGAATATTTAAAATAATTGGGGAAAACAAAAACTTTCTTTAAATGCGATAGAAACATTCGAGAACTCACATGTAAACATAATCTGACAGCTGACATGAATTTAATATGGCGTCGTTCTTCTGGTGTGCATGGCTGCGCGCGTATTTCGTTGCGTTCTGAAATGTCACTTTAACAATTAACTTCGTGGTCTCGTATTTCCGCTACATGCTGCGTACGCTGTGAGTGCGCTACTTTCGTTGCAATATATTTTTTAGACTAAATGCGCCAAAAAAGTATAATTTCAAATATCATTGAATTTTGTGAATCGTACTGAATCTACATTTTTTAATGTCTTGTCTTTAAATATAATTTTCTTGAATTCTATTTTCTTAAATATTTTTTTATTTTTACTCAGATAGTAGGTACGAAAAATCGAAAATTATGTCAACAAAATAATAAACAAATAAAAAATTTGTGTGATAATTATGTCAAAAAACAAATAATAAAAAGTTACCTTTCGGAATATGGGCAACGCACAGAAGGCTAAGTCCTGCGCCCAAAAATGAAACAAATAGTGTTTTCTTGCTTCCATAGTGTTTGAGCCCGTAGTAACTCATGATTTGAGACGGGATTTCTACAAAACTTGTGTAAATAAAGTTCAAATACGAAGTTCCTGGCAGAACTGTAGACATTATTGAGAGACCTTGAACGCAAAACATGCAAGTTATCCACCACACGGAGGCCTTCAAAACAATCAACACGACTTCCCTAGATCTCAGAACAAGACGCCAGTTTGGAACATTTTTTCCATTGATTTCTTCATTAGTCCTTCTCAGTCTGTCTGAATTGCCGTCTTCAAAATGTTCAGTATTGTCTAAATTACACTGACGATTTATAGATCTCAAAATGTTTTTTTCGTCGTTTTTTTCATCCGCCCCGTCTTTCCCGTGTACCATTCTCTGCATGTTTTCAACGTCTACACTGTCTGAATTGCCGTCTTCAAAATGTTCAGTATTGTCTAAATTACACTGACGATTTATAGATCTCAAAATGTTTTTTTCGTCGTTTTTTTCATCTGCCCCGTCTTTCCCGTGTACCATTCTCTGCATGTTTTCAACGTCTACACTGTCTGAATTGCCCTCTTCAAAATGTTCAGTATCGTCGTGATTACACTGACGCTTTATATATCTTATAACACGACGCCATGGAACATTTTTTTCATTGACTTCTTCATCTACCTCACCTGCCCTTCTCTGTCTGTCTTCTATGTCTGCTTTTCTTTGTGTAACTTCTATGTCTGCCTTGTCTGCCCGTCTCTGTCTGTCTTTTACAGCTGCCTTGTCTGCCCTTCTCTGTCTGTCTTCTAAGTCTTCTGTCCTGTACGAATGGCTGTATTCAAATTTTTCAGATATGTTTAAATTATACTGAAGGCTTCTAAGAGATTTGTCCGTAAGTGATGTTCCATTAACGGCTGCTATTTTTTTCAAACCATTAATTGTGTCTTGGTATCGACGTTTAGATAACAGCCATCTTATGCTTTCATCGGCGATCCAGTAGAAAGTAAGAATTATAATACATGGAGTGTGTAAGACTTGAAGATACGTTCTCCAGTACGGAAAACCCCATGCAGCAAATCCTAATAATATTTGACCTATTGAGAAGTACGTGCTGATCACAGCGTCGCCTAATACTCTTTTCGAAGGTGTCAGGAGGTCTGTGGCTGAAAAACATGGTAAATAATTTTACAAGTCATTAGAAATATGATATTACATTACCAACAAATATTAATAAGTTAATATTTAAAATATAATTAATAAAAATAAACTTAATTTTTAATACAAAAGTGGTGAAAACTAAGTTTATTTATATTATTAATTATATTCATTATGTCACCACAAAATTATTTTGCTGTTTTTGAAGAAGTAATATTTAAAAGCTAAAACATATGTTATTATAATTGCGTCGCTAATATCAAACTGTTAGATGGTGGATACTAATCAATTAATAGTGAAAGCTTGAAAAGCAAAGAGCAAGAACATATGTCATGCAGGGGTTGCCTACTATTTTTTTTACTATCGAACACTCGAGACTCAAGAAGGCAAAAAAATATATTTACATTACATTAAGAATATTTTTTAAAACATTACACATGTTTTATAGTTCTTTGCTTTTGTTAGATCTGTGCATATCATAGTTTTTTTAAACTATTTAAAATCTGTCAGTATTCAATTGTCTACTCTGTAAGGGTAAACCGTTATATAATTGTAAACCGCGATAAAAGAAGTGCTTATAGATATTCTTTATTACAATTAGAATAAGGTTTAATTACAAGGTTGATGAAGGTGTTGATTGAAGAGTTTGGAGAGGTTGATGTAGATGATTGAAGAGGTTAATGAAGAAGTTAATCATATACGGAGGCACTGTCTTAAAATCGCTATCCTTACCAAGAGTGTAAGCCGAAATATATACTCCGGCCACTCCCAATGCCCCCAGGAACTCCAAAGATAGAAACATTATATAGTTGGTAGCTAAAGATTTTCCGATGCCGAAAATTCCTCCCAAAATTGAGGAGACTATCAAGCAATGCCTGCGACCGAACCTGTCGGAAAACATTCCAGAGATCGGTAAGGCAATCATACTACCGATACTTTGTACAGAGCCAAGGAGACTGCGTTTCCAATCTTGACAAGGCATATTCATCTGTTAACAAAAAGATGCGTCACACTATATCCTCCAAATAAACATTTAATAATATCTTATTTTGAAGCTGTTCATTCGTGATGGAATCCCATTAAATGATTTCATTAATTATAATCTGTAACGACTGTAACCGGAACGGGAAAAAAACAATGAATAGTGGAAAAAGTTGAAAAGTGTTATAATTGAATCATTTAATAATATATTATGACATATGTGTATGTATGTGCGTGGGTTATAAAAGCAAAGGCAATATCTAAAAAATTTAAAAAAATGTTTTGAATGCAATCACCGAGGATTACTAATTTAAAATTTACTTAACTATAGATTTTATGTATCTATCTCTTCCAAAATAATGTTTCCTACAAACATCAAGGATTCATGCAAAATGTACTTAATTGGAGGTAAAACCCGGGAAAGATAGCATACAAATTTACAGAAAACATGATTTTAGAGGGGATAGATAAATAACATCTAGAATTCATTTTAAAGTAGTAATCATCGGTAACTGCATTAAAAATTTTTATTTTTAATATGCATTAAAATTGTAATTAAAATACATTTTCTAGATTTAAATATGTATTACTTTCCAGTGTTACTTTTTAACCCAATATTTTGAGGCGATGTATCCGTAAATCCGTTTTTTCCGAAATTCAGCGCCGACAAGTACTTACGTACTACTTTCGCATTTTTGTATGGGAATGTGTTAAATAAAAATTATTCATTGAGTCACATTTATTTACGTAAAATGATACGAACTATGTTATTTAATAAATTAATAAATTACTAAACTAACGATATTTTGCAACTGAAGATAAAAATGAAAAATTACCTCTTGTATAAATGTGTTATCATCCTTATACATATATTGTCTGCAGTCAATTTCAATGTCTGTATCAAATAAATTCGCTGCACATGCTTCCTCAGAAATGTCTCTTCTTCGAGAATCGTTTCTCATTGGTAGTGTTGGATAGTAATCTATTGTTGTTGATGATAGTGTTGTATAGTCAGTTGTTGCTGGCGATGATGTTGGATAGTCAGTTGTTGTTGGTGGTGGTGTTGGATAATCACTTGTTGTTGGTGGTGGTGTTGGAGAGTCAGTTGTTGTTGGCGATGGTGTTGGATAGTCAGTTGTTGTTGGTGGTGGTGTTGAAGAGTCAATTGTTGTTTCTGGTTCCGTCGTAGGTGTTGAGGTATACCGAGAGCATTTTGCTTCCCGCGGTATGGCATTAGAAAGCCAGGAGGGATCAAAAACCTTATCATTTCCATCGCATTCTGGAACATAACATCTGATGAAAACTGTTAGAATGTTAATAATTCGAACGATTATTTTTTAGTCGTAACATTAATGCTTAAAAAAATATGTTACGCGTAGTGCGCATAGTATTATAAAACATCGATAAAATAGCGAAATCGTACGAAGTAGCGAGATGTAAACTGAGGCTTTTTTTAAATATATGATTCTGTGGTGCTGCAGTGTACTAACTACAAGCTTGTGATAAATAAACAAAATATTAATACATTATTATTTTCATCAAAATGATATATATTTTTGTTCTACATAATAGTAAAACCTCATATTTTGGTTATGTCGTAGATCCCTGTAATTGGTATTATGTAAATATGTAGGAAATATCAATAATTGTACTGTTGAGTTCCAAAATAAATAAATAAAATAAAATGTTATTTTCCTTGATTCAGTTACAAGGTATCAACATTGTGTTGTGTTAAATAATTGTTTAATTTGGATCTCGGCAATTTCATTAAAGGTCCATTTTATTTTACTTGATAGTCGTAGGTATACAATATACTTCTAAAATAAGGTTACATCCAAATCTACGATAAGCGGCGACAAACAATTTAATATATGTAATTTCGAGACGAAAACAACCGATAAGCATGGAATCCAAAAACAGACTAGACCGTGAATAGGACAGATAATATAATAATCCAACAAGATAATATTAGATACCTATGTTTGTATTCCAAATATCAAATTATTTATTATCTCAGTCAAAAGATACCATATATCGCACGATTACCTAGTTACTGCTCCTTTGATTTTAGAAGAGGTAACTTAAGGAATTATTTTATTTTATTCATTCACACCGAGTATCCTTCGCATTTTGGTTTTTAACTTTCAACTCAATTTTTTGGTGATTAGTGAACATAATTTACGCGTGTAGGAAGCCTCGATGAACATCCCTTTGATCCGTATATCACTTTTTCAATAATCAAAAATATATATGTTCATCAAATAACTATTTAATGTAATCATTGGATATGATTGATTTAAAAATTAGTAAATTGGTCTTTGTTTGCCAACTTCAAAATCGTTAACGATATTTTTATATGTATGTCCTGAGAACACAATTACTGGATTTATCCACTGCGGGATTATTATTTAATTAAGATAAATTATACAAGTCTCACAGAAGCCATTTATACGAGAAATGTGTATGAAAATCTTTTAAATGATGGCCCATGGTTTACAACTGATACGAGCTGGCTTCAATGATAATTTAAAAAAATATAGATTTATCATTACCAGCTATGAAATCTATGTATACAATTTTATGGGAAGGACTAGAGATGTCTCTAACTCGGTACCTTCAAATATTTGAAAGGTTTCAATTTGGAACATATATACAACTTTAAAAATAAATTGATAATATGTTCTTACCATGGAATTGGTGAACGTTGCATTGTGTAGAGTGATCATTTAAGCTAGCCCATACAGTTTGTAAGCCCCGGACCGTCGTATAAAAGACTTCCATACACGTTTCTCATATAATTAATTGGCTTCGTCTCTGTGTGACTTTCATAATTTATTTTAATTTCATTTCTTTTCAAGTCGTTATTTCTTTTTCAAAAAACACAACAAAACCATATCACCTGTACAACGTGTCATCCGCCGTGAACAAGTAAGAGGTAACATGGAGTGAGCCCAGTACCACAGGGATGATGGTCCACAAGAAATATTTTATTTGATATTTTCCAACTCCACCCGCCTCCTCTAGTATCCCATCCAAGTCCACTCTGAGAGGCCTCATTTTGACTAGATTACTACTAGATTACGACTAGATACTAGACGACTGAAACCACACGACCTAATCAAACTATTCGTTTTAATATCGTAAACGATGCTTTTTTAAACATAAACACTTCTAAACAATTACGATTCCCATACCTGATTGTTGGAAGACGAACAATGAACTGAAAAAATTTTAATTAAAAAAAAATTAGAAAATTTGTATTTTTTTTACTACTGATAGCAGAATTAACAATTTCATTTTAAGCCGTTTATTACTGACTAACTGTTTGTACCCGGCGTTGCACGGGTTAAGGATTAAGTTTAAAATAATTTTGTGGGGGAAAACAAAGGTATCATTGTTATGCAAAGCCACTAATTAAAACAATGTTTCCAATTAATCAAGGCTGGGATGATAGGATGTCTAGGGAAGAAAAGTGGCTTATTTTTTCCGTCGGAAATATGTATGCAAAATTTGGGTACAATCGCTCAAGCGGTGTAGATTTTTACAGAAAATATATCTGGTGTAGGGGATGGGTTAGAGGGGGAATGGGAAATGTCGCCTATATTACCCGACTAGCCCTAAAGAATAAGTATACAAAATTTGGGTGAGATCGGTCAAACGGTAGAGATTTGCATGGTAAATATATCAGCGGAGGAGGGTGGGGTAAAGAGTGAGGGGGAAATGTCACCCATGTTACCTAACGGGTCCCTAAGACCACGTATCAAAATTTGAGTCAAATCGTTCAAACGGTGTAGATTTGTACAGAAAATATATCGGGGGGGGGGGAACAGGGGAAAAAAAAAATTAAAAAAAAATATATATATTTTGCATTGAAATTTTGCATTGAAAATATATCAGGAGGGAAAGGGTAAAAGGGAGGAGGGATATGTCGCCTATGCTACCCGCCGGATCCTAAAAAATATGTTTCCAAATTTTGAGTCCGATCGGTCGAACTGTACAGATTTGCATTAAAAATAAATCAAGGGGAGGGAGAAATGTCATGTATGTTACCCGCCGGATCCTAAAGCATAAGTATGTAAAATTTGAGTCGAATCGGACAAACGATGTACATTTGTATACAGAACAGACAGACAGACAGATAGGCATTGAGTTTTATAGGTATAGATAGTTGACTGAGGATTAAGATTAGTTATCAGGTGTCACGAAGAGATAAAACATATACACCAATTAATTGATCATTACTATTGATATTGTTTATATCGTTCCTAACACGTAATAAAATAAGTTTGCGTTTTTTAAAAATAATTTGTAGTTAATTCAGTCATTGGTTTTAAATAATGGTAATAAGTATGTAAAAGCAAAAATATGCTTGAATATTGTAATTGATTACAGCAAGAATGTTATATTTATCATTTACTTGGGTCATTGGTAATGAAAACAATGAAGCAAAAAGCATAGATTTTAACGAAAACAGGTTATTTGATTGGTGGAAAATGTATGTTTTTAGCTTAACTATCACCACTATCAATGATCAAACAACTTGTCCTTACAGATATTTTCTGAAACTTTTTTATTTTGTAACTAATTATGAATTAAAAAATTATTTTGAATATTATGTTAAATAAATAAAATTAACTGTTTTATCTTGTTATTCACTCTTAATTAACATTTCAAATGGTTATATTATTGACGTTACAAGATTAAAATAATAATCGTACATATTGTAAGGTTAACTCATACAAAAAAAGGCATGTTTTTGTGATTTTTTTATGACGACACAGTTAAAGTCTCTTTATTAAAACTAATGGTACATTAAAGTATGACATTTGTAGAATATTGTGTAAAATTTTCACAAGAACTATTAAAAAATACGGCAATGGCATCAATTATTCGGATGTATCTCGGAAAAAAGTAGAATTGCGGTGCCCCTTATAACTTGGATCATCTAAAATCAAAAAATCAAAGTTAATTCGTTAGATAATAGTTTTTCCCAGGTAACACTGGGAGGGTTTTTCAAAATTTCAATTTTTTTTTTTGGAACACTTTAAAGGGAAAAACGCGATTTTTTGCGAAAAAAATCGGCTATTTTGTTATTAAAAAATAAAATTTATCAACATATTTGAAAAAAAACTCCAGCGTTACCTCGTAAATTATGTACAGAAACAGTGTTCAAAATTTCAATAGGATCGGTGTAGTAGTTTTGAAGTTATGAGGGGCACCGACTTTGAAAACGTGAGTGTGGGGAAAACCGCATTCTATATATATATCTTATTAACTATATATCTATATATTATATATATAGGATATATATATGTATACAGTATACGTTGTATCCTGATGAAGGGAGCATTGCCTCCGAAACATGTTGATAATTCAATAATATCGTGGTTTATAAAAGTGTTTTCTTTTTAATTATACTTATAATACTTCATTCAGAAATATGTTATTAATTATTTATTTATCAAAAGCATTAAATAGAAATACATCTTCAAATAAAACATTTCCAGAGCTTACTCTATGACGTGCAGTGGTTAAAAAGTGGAGAGCCGTATTTTAACCCTCAACCATTGACATACGTCTGAGAGACGTAGGCGCGCAATTAAAACAGTAATATCTTTTTATATCTTACGCGCATTCACTTGTCCTTTTCTTTACCTTTCTAAGATACAGTGACGTGCGCGCAGCGGCGGTAAGCGGATGTGCGGTTTGCCTTGAATAGGTAAATAAATATACGCTTCGTAACGTCTGAGGGACGAAGCGTTTGTGGACGAAGTGTAAGTTTTTATTTTTTGATTTTATTTTTGTTTTAGAGTTAAAATGGCTTCTAATAAACGCTCTTTGGATGCTGCATACCCGACTTCAAGTAAACAGCTTCGAATCAATGTAACTAGTCAATTTTTTTAGAGCTTTGTTTCCGATAGCCTTACTGTTTCGTTGGATGAAAAATGCGCTTAATATTCTTGCGCCAGGCGCACTAGACTAATAACCACTGGCCAATGGTTATATTTTGTAGAATAGTAGACGTTGCAGCAGTAAATGCCTTCATTCTGTAAAACTAGAAACCACGATTTTCATGAAAAATGTTGCGGAAAGATTAGTTCGAAAACATCGTTCGAAAGACGTATACTTAATCCACAACTTTCTTTCGTGAACTCAAAGGTCTCATTACTCGCGTTCTCGGTGCAGCTGCAACACCTCGAACAGAGGACGAACCAGAAAATGATCGCCTTAACGTCCGTAAAAACTGTCACTTACCTTACAAACAAAATCATACAAAAACCTCGTACAAATTTCACGTATGCATGAAATCCGTGTGTTTGCAGTGTTCAAAACCACCATTAAAATAATAAAATACACGCCGTTAAAAAATATCAAGTTGTGAAAAGTGTCACTTATTTGTATTTAAATTAAAGAATATTATGTAGACTATACATAATATTCTTTAATTTAAATTTAATATTAAAATTTAAAAATTTAAAAATTTAAAATTTAAAATTAAAATTAAAATTTAAAGCACAGTATACCTAGAACAGTAGTTTACTCCGGCCTGTTGGTGAGTTATTAGCCTACTAATGCGTTGACGCTAAGGTTGTCACTTTACTCGTAGTGTCTGAGATTCCGACGCATAAGGTAGACACGAAACCCGAAAATTTCTGTAATTAGTATACCTAGTTTCTGCCCTTAAATTGCAAGAACGCTAATTAACATCAACGTAGACTTTTAAAAACTCACAGTCTTTGTGATAATCAATACACCTTTTTAGTAAAGCACCACAAACCTAAAAAAATACATTTTTTTCAGAAAGCGTATTTTTTTTCGAAAGCGGCGGCTACGAGCGCGAATGGCACCGAAGGCACGGCCCTTACTGCTGCCGCCTTATGCCCCCATATTTTATGTCAATGTGTGCGTCACAGTGCGTGCGTACACGGCGCCGAGCACGCACACATTCTAATGCGTAGCGGGCAGATTGTATGAAGACGTATTACTGTTCTTAGTATACTGTGCTTTTAGTTACTATTAGTTCCGTGATCATTTTAGACTGATAATTTATGTTTTTGAGCCATTAGAAAGAGGGCTTTTTTGTTTCAGTTGATTTTTTAAAGTTTTTTAATTTTGAATAAAAATAAATATTTTAAGTACTAATATATACCATATATGTCGAAATAACGATACACAGTAAAACAACCATGTTATTATAAGTAGTTACTGACTAAACGCTATTTAAAAAAGCGTACGTCTGTTAGACGTTTGTCAGTGTTAATGTAAATAAATAGTAAGTGGTTAAGGGTTAATGCGGCGTTTACATTCTGCCACGTTGAAGACGATGCGCATAGTGCAAGGCTGCATAGTGTGCTCGGTGCCAAGGGTTCTGACGCCAATGTAAAAACGTGATCACGTGGAGGCTACCGGAAGAGTTTAGGTATTTAGACGCTAATTCAGAAAGTTTCTTGCCACTGTGACTGTGACTGTGACTTTGTGACTGGATGGATGGACAGAGGCTCAAAAGTGGACCACTACTTCTAAAGATGACCAGGTTAGTTTTATTAGAATGTAATACAATTCCTACATACCTGGATAAGGGCAAAAATATTTATGGTCATCGTTAGCATTATTGGGGGAAGAAATGATAAAGAATAGACCCGGAGGACGAAATACGTCATTTCTCACCAGGAAAATGCGCTGATTCATTATTTCAATTTGAATTGATGAAGCATCCACCTCAATCATCTGACACGGCACACCAGACCTCACCCTCAGTGATTCCATTAAATAACCATACTTCAATCTCAACAATTTTTATGTTCTTGCTACGGCATCCTAGCGATTGTTGAGTAGTACTCGTATTTTAAAACGCTTGAGGAATCTTTTGTTTGAAATAAAAAAAAATGAAAAATAAATCAAAACCCGACATCAGAATCAGACAGTTGATAATCGCCACATGCATTTCAATTTTTTACGAATCTAGATCAATTTCGGCGCTACGTTCAAATTAACTAATTAACTTATTTATTTTTTGATATAGATCTTTTATAAGGCTAACGCAATAGTATGGCAAAAGGAAATACACAGTTTTCTTTAGATTCTTATGTAATCAACAGGTTTAAAATTTAATAAACCTAACCGTTTATGCAAAAATGATATAAATATTTTTTTCGTGTTAATCCTATATTATATTTACTCATGCTTACATTTTTTTTTGTTAATAATTATTGGCGTAATACTTACTCTTTCGCTTCGCACCATGTCTTTCTTACTTTGTATACCCTATTTATTCTAATAATTCGCGCTATATACCTTATTACTTGTTATATCTTATCTTTTATTTACCTGCATGTGATAATTCCTATTTATATATTTAATCATCTTGTATATCTGTAAATCGCATGTATGATAATTTAATGTATGTATTCTTATATGGAATGTGTGGGACTGCAAAAACCTCCACACATACTGAAATAAATTTTTATTTGTTTCTTGTTTATATATTTTCGTAATGTATTCTTAAGGTATTGTGGCGGACCTGGCGGACCAAAACTAGACATTAGCGCCGTCTCAGGGCCAGTAGGAGCGGCTCGACGAGTAGCGGCTGCCGGGCCGAAGAACCTTCCAGAAGGCGCATGACTACCTGCCGAAGAGGAAGACAAGGAGTCGCCAGGAGCAGCGATAATTCGCTCTGCCACCGCCAACCAGCTAGCACCGGGACCCAAACCTCTCGCAATTCAATTCTCGGGAGTGCGCTTTTGCATACAAAACCTACCTACCGCGCGTGCGATATATAATCTAGTTCCGCAACGTCCATAATGCAATATAATAATCTTTAGTTACTTATGTTATATCCAAATTCTGAATACGCAATCAATTGTATACACTCTTTTATTTGACAAACGTTTTACCTGGCAGAGTGTCCGCGGAGTGGTACCAGTGGGAGCCGGAACAGGGTGAGTACAGACTAAAGACATCCGATCTGCCGTCAGTCTTATTATCAATACCATTGCAAACCATGCCAGGACCACTGGCGTGGAAGATAGCGACGGAAGACACATTCACGCTATAGTATCATCACAAAATATTGTGCAGCAAATCAACAAAACCCCTTCTTTAGGCGAAGGCTTTGGATAACAGTAGAATTATGTAACCTTTTTAAGAGTTAAATATTTAGTTTGACCATTTAATAATTGCTTCAAACTTTACAAGCTCGTAGAAATATTAAAAAAAAAAACTTATTGGAACCAGCCGTAGACTAGATCGCGTACTAAGAAATTTACTATAGTTCATGTCTACCTACATATTTTGGTGGTCTGTAGGTACCATGCATTTTTTATTGAACGCTTCACAAGGGATATAGGTTACACTACAAATTGCATTCCTTACCGTTTCAAAAATTCCAAAGATACTGATCGAGGCAGACAATTTCTCCAGGGAATGAAGCGCTGTCTTCAAAATTGTTGCCTTTCTATTGAATCAAAAGTGGTTTTTATTTTTAAATTATTAAGTAAAAGATGATATATTTTGTTTGCACGATACGATCACTCATAATTGAGATCCTCTATAAAAAACATTTTTATAATTTAACTACACCTGTAAATAAAGTTCGAAAATATTATTTTTCAGGAAAAAATTTATCGATTTCTCAAATTGTATTATTATAGTTTTTCTATAAGTAAAGAACATACATTTTACATAAAATTTTACCACTGAACTTTTTAACTAGATATGTCCCGTAGAATAAGATGGTGTCCCGACAATTGCGCGCAAGACAAATGCGTGCTGACATTAATTCCCATGTATTTCATTTTTGACTGTTTAAAAGGTGAAAAAAAATAATAACTAAAAGTAACGCTTTTTGAACATTACTAACACAAAAAAAACTAACCAAAACAAAAAACCAAATTTTTATTTTACTCCCTTTCTTTGTAAATTAAGTTTACCATCATGTAATTAATAATAATCGATTGACTGCAAATGAAACATGTCTAGAAAAATATCTATGTCAAAAATGTCTAAAAATATCTCTTTATCTCCATTTGAATTTTCTTTTCGTTTTATCTTCTTACATTCCTTTTGGCGAATAAAAATCTTAACAATTAAAGACGAATTACAACATATAACATAACACTAAAATTACAGGAATTTAATATATTTCTAAAATATTAGATGTTTTGAGCTTTAAGAAGACACGTCACGCTTTGAAGATTAAATTCTAAAAACATTTGTCAGTCAATTTAATCAAGATTTTGATAAATTCAATTATCAGCAATATCGTACCTTATGAATTTCCAGCGTCAAATGATTTAAAATAGTCTGAATCAAATTTGAGTAATGTAGCAGAAATCTAAAAGAAATAAATTATTACTAGCTGTGCCCGCGCGGATTCGCATGCGTAGATTTTTAGTACACTGTTTGGATCGTCATAGAACTTTCGCGAACCTTCTAGAAAATTCTCCTTCCAGAACTTTACAAGAAATTTATTGAATGTACAGGTACCTTCTAGACACACCGATACCTTCTGCCACTCAGTTTAGAACCTTATAGAACTTACGGGAATTTTCCAAAACTTTCTAGAGCAGGTTTTTTCGGAACCTTCTAGACTCACCGACACAGTCGGCGCGCCTATTTTGAAACAATCTGAAGCATTTGCGGCCTTCCCATAACAAAACAATGTGCTAGAAAGCACATTTTCGTCACCCACTCCCACCCATGCACAGCCACCCCCACCATACTCGCATATTTTCAATGTGACACCAAGGGCTATCCTTTACCATAACCACCAGTGGGTGATTGCGGCTGGTTGTGGAGAAAACTTGGCGGGTAGGGAAACACGGGTTTCTTTATATATATATAATATATAGTATATATAGTATATACCTTTTATGTATACCGACGGATTAATTCAAATTTTAA
Source organism: Agrypnia vestita (assembly GCA_016648135.1). Taxonomy (NCBI): domain Eukaryota; kingdom Metazoa; phylum Arthropoda; class Insecta; order Trichoptera; family Phryganeidae; genus Agrypnia; species Agrypnia vestita. Next base: position 231,189 of record JADDOH010000163.1, on the reverse strand, counting down.
ATATTCCGTGACGTCATCAGGCCGCCGTTATAGTAACTTTTGTGTAATGATTCCAATTTGAAAAAAAAGCATTAAAATTTCTAAAAATCCAAAATTATACGATAATTATTAATTATTTTAACGAAAATTTGATAAATCTTCTTGATCGTCGCCTCGAGTCTGCTTGCAAAGTTTCAGCTCGATTGGATCACGGAAAAAGGGTTAAAAATCGATCCAAAGTTTTTTCGTCAGATAAGCAGACAAGACCCCAAGTAGACAAGCAGACGCTACGAGTTAAAAGAAAGGGAGTAAAAAGAACTAAAATCTCATCTCTAATTTTCGAATCATTTTAGTACAATGCAGGTGTACATATACCTAAACTTCCGATCTCTTGATGAAATTTGGCAAGTATTCGAACAGACAAAAAAAAGTAACCCATAATATCCAAGTTTTTATTATACTCCCTTTCTTTGTAAAATATAACAACAATTAAAGACGAATTAAAACATATAACATAACACTAAACTTACAGTAATTTAATATATTTCTAAAATGTCAGATGTTTTGAGCTTTGATAAGACACTTCATGCTTTGAAGATTAAATTCTAAAAACATTTGTCAGTCAATTTAGATTTTCGACATTTGTAGTGAAGTACCTATTATGCATACCGACGGAGTAATTCAAATTTAGAAAATATCTCGCTACGTTATCGGGCCGCCGTAATCAAACTTTTCTAATGATTCCAATTTGAAAAAACCAATAAAATTTCTAAAAATCCGAAATTATACTATAATTATTCTTTTTTTTTTAACGAAAATTTGATAGATCTTCTTGATCGTCGCCATGAGTCTACTTGCCAAGTTTCAGCTCGATTAGATCACGGGAAAAGGGTCAAAAATCGAACCAAAGTTTTTGTTAACGGCAAGCCGGCAAGCAAGCAGTCGCCACGAGTTAATATAAAGAGAGTAAAAAGGAAATTATTATAATTGGGATAAGTATGTGCTACATCAAGTAATGCGAGAGACAGACGAGAATGAGAGAGAGAGAGCGAATGGTATAAATCAAGAGGTGCCATTTTGACCGTTCTCTCTTATTACGCAGCCACCACGACCACCGAGAATTTTATTCCTATTGTATTATAACCGAATTATTATGGCGTGAATTACCTGTAAACCAATAAAGTATCCGGAAGTAGACAATGATTTTTACTGGATTCCCGAAGCCACGAAATTCTCCTCTTTTCACAATGAAGAAAAATATTGCAATCACCTATCCTGTATCCGAGTCCAAGAAATGTCAGAGTGTTATATCCTTCATAATCAAGTTGAACAAAAATGGACTAAGATTATAACCCTTTCTGATTCCTGTCATCGTTGGTATTTCCCTGGAAAGTTCACCATCCACTTTCATTTTTATTTAGCCAAGAGCGTATAGTTTTATTAATTCTTATTCACGAAAATGTGTACAATATTCCCTTATTCACCAACATTTTTGCAAAATAGAGTACCACGTCGAATGCCTTAGAGACAGGCATAGGCTGATTTATTAGACTCTATAGATTTCTCTTTCATTTGCCGAACTATATATTTATACGGTGTATACAACTATATATTTATACCGTGCGCAGTACCGTTAACAAAATAATATTAAGAAAGGAATATCCTTACAAATAAATATTAAAACGTCTAGTATGTCAGTTCAAATATTTAAAAAAATATATCTAAGATTATTTTTGATAGGTTATGAATGTAATGTGCATATCTAAAATAAATATAATAACATTAAATATGAACATAATATCATTCAGAAATAAGTTTTTCCAGCCATTACTTTTAAATTAGAAATATTATAAAACAGAATTTTTATCGCAAAAATATTTATTTATCGCAGGGTTCTCTTTAAAAGGCTTTCACGAATAATGTCAATTAATTCTCAATACCGATAGCATTCACCATCGTTGATTGGGTAATGTAGTGGGAGACCAAGATGCGATGCGATGGGGCGAATATTGCTGACTGGACGAAAGGTTTGACGGTAACTTATCGCTATGCATATTTATAAAGGGGATAAACTGGGAACGATGGTTCACTTTTAGGACTCCGGCCTACGGATAATGAGATATGACTGTTTAGTAATGTTTTATTAAAATTATTGCACAAAACTGGAAATCAAATTATTGTCACATGACGTGGCTCTGGAAAGCAAATGAAAACACTAAAATAATTTAATGTTTAGTTTATTACCAAAAAAGTCACTGGATATGAGTTCAATCTGAGTATCGTTCTTGGAGTTACTAAATGTTTCCAGAATATTTTACATACTTAGAATTACACTGTTTCTTATTTCACACTATTTCACGTTGTTTTTATTGCTTCGATCACTTTCTAGTAAATTTTGTTCAATATTCGCACGTAGATAAATTTTTTGCCCCTGTAGAACATCCTTTATTTATTCACACTGAGCTCGCTCTGTTTCTAATAAGGCTTGGGTTAATCGCCACGAATGACTAACCACATTGGTTTGCGCTAAGGTTCGCTGGAATTTCGCACACGTTATACGTCACGAATGACAGACCCCGAGTTGCGTGACGCCCTTGTGTTTATATGTAAATTCTTTCGAGATCTTTCAAGAGAATTGTAGAGCATTCTACACGATTCCAAAGTGTTTCATAGTGCTTCCCAGAATGTTCGAGAGAATTCGAACGTGTTGTTGTTAGTATTCAGCAGGCTCACCATCTCGTTACATTATAATTGCGTATCGTAAAATTCCATTCTAAATATATTTATAGTTTTTTTACTGAAAAAAAATCAAATTTATTAATTAAAATTAAAAATTACTTCAGATAACACATTCTTACAAAACGATATTATTTTCACAAAAAAAAAATGAAACGATCCAAAGCACTTTGGAAACTGCTGCCGTAAGCAAATAAAGTTTTCCGCGTAGATACATACTTTGTTCTCTCATAAAATTGCTAATTAGCATAAATACCAGAATCCTCCTCATCTCAGAATTCCTCAGCAGAACTGTTAATTTGTTATTGATTCTCGGTGGAAACGAATCCGAAATACTAATAAACATTTTATGCACACATCGAAAAGTATTGGCTTCTGTATAGTAGCTATATTTATGTAGATTTATATTACACATTATAATGTAAATATATGCAGTTGGAATACGCTGATGAATTTGGTATCAAAGTAAGATTCAGCTTTGAAACTGCATCACTTTAGGAAGTAAAATATCTGCGCACATAACTAACCAATTTGTAGGTAATTTGTTCAACAAGGAAATTTTAAAAAGTATCCTATTTTTAAAATAAAGTACCCCCAAATACCCGCATTTCTTATTTTTTCTTTTACAATACTTTTTACAAAAAGTATCTCAATATTATGTTACATTTTTTTCGGTTGTTTATTCGTTCATTCGTTCGAAGGGGAACAAGAGTACAAGCAATTTTTAACTGAAAAGTAGCAAATATAAGAGATAATAATAAAAGTAAGAACATTCATAATTTATGGTCAAGTGATATTTCTTGAGTACGTTCAAATTTTTAGGAACACAATCACTGTATTTTGTCCCCGAAAAGATTATCATTAATTAAGATAAATTATAGAATTCTCACAAAAACGAAACTCTTTGTATGGGAAAATAGGTATTTATTTATTTATTTTTATTTATTTATATTTATGGTAAACTAATAGTACGATTAAAAATCAGATTACACATGAAAATTAAATAATATAGAGACCATCTTACATGTTTCCACAGAATTAATATGTTGTGTATTAACATACAGCAACAATAACATAAGTTGTACAAAAAAATAAAAAAAGTAAAAGGTTTAAATTAAGAACAAACCATGAAAGTCAAGGAATCAAAGGTAAAAGGAGAATCAGGATTGGGGAGGAAATGACACATCTACTTAGTAAAAAAGTAACCCATAAAAACCAAGTTTTTATTATACTCACTTCCTCCTTTACTAGTTGAAACATTTTTTTTCGCTTAACCTAAGCGTTGGGCTTCGGTCGGGCGACGCTACGAAAGGGAGTAATAAAAAATTTCCAAAAATCCAAAATTATACTATAATCAGGTTTCGCGTCTACCAGACGCGTTGAAATATTTTCATACAATTTAATAAGTTGTATGAAAAAACCATTCAAAATTTGAAAAATCCAAAAATTTATTTTTTTTTTAACGAAAATTTGATAGATCGCCACGAGTCTGCTTGCAAAGTTTCAGCTCGATTGAATTACGGGAAAGGGGTTTAAAATGGATCCAAAGTTTTTTCGTCAGACAAGAAGACAAGCAGACGCCACGAGTTAATATAAAGGGAGTAAAAAGGGGAAGAGATAAGAAGTAAAAGAAGTACAGCATAAAGATATCTGATCAATACATCTGCATATATATATATATATATACGAGGTCTGGACAAAAGAAAAAAGATGAATTAAAGAAAGATACAAGATAAAAATTACATGTACAAGGTTTGAACAAAAGAAAGAAAATGAATTAAAAAAGAGAAAAAAAATGAATTAAAATAGGTTTATGACTAAGGTGAATATCCAAGAGTTTTAAATTCATAGATTGATGAATTGTAGAGATCCAAGTCGCTGAATATAGTGTTGAAGAAATTCGACGAGCGATATATAAAAGAGTTTTGCCGGGAGTCGGTATTACAGTGTGAAAGGCTCAAGTCTCGACCGATCTAGTGGATCTTCCGGGTGCTCTCAGGGAGATGCGCTGCAGCAATGCCGGGCAACAAGTCTATGGGAGTCTACCATATACGACTTTTTTTCTATAATATTTTTTTTTATCAGTTGTGCTATGCGAGGCATAAAATTCAATTAGAATTATGACGATCTTTGAACACCGTCATAATGTTCTAAAATTCTAATTGAATGTTTGGTGAATTAATATAGGTTAAATTAAATAACTTACTATGACATTGTTACATATATTTACATGTATCGATAACAAATTCGCTCCATATTAATGCCAAAAAACGAATATTTTGAAATATTTTTTTACAAAAACAAACACCACCTCGTAAATGCGAGATATTGTACGTGGGATATAAAAGCAAAGGAAGCAAAATTCAAAAAAATAAAAAAATGTTTTGAATGCAGTCACAGAGGATTACTAATTTAAAATATACTGAATTCTAGATTTTATGTATCTATCCCTTCCAAAATCATGTTTCCTATAAATTTATAGGCTGTTTCCTACCAAATATCGAATTCAGTACCTTATAAATCAGTAATCTTTGTTGACTGCGTTCAATTTTATTTGGAAACTGTTGCCTTTGCTTTTACACCCCATATATAATAAGTGATCTACTAAGAACAAATAGAAAACGGCATGGAATTCCTTTATCGAGTTGTTGACCATTATAACAGAGTTTCTTGTGATATAAAGGAACTTACTAATGTGAAACTCTTCAATAAAGAACTGAAAAGACTTGTGTTAAGGAGGAGATAAACTATTAATATGTTAATTGATGTGATTATCTATAGTTAATATTATATGTATGAATTACTCAATTACTCAATGTTAAATCATTATGAATTGTTAAATCATAATGAAAGAATTCCTTTATGCAATAGTTATTAAATATAGTTTTGAATTAAAAACTCACATCTTGAAGATGTGAGTTTTTAATTGAAATTTATATATTTTTTTATTCTAATTTTTATTTATTTATAATTATTTTGTGTCAGTGTGTTATTCCACTTTAAATGTATAATGCATCGATAAATAATAATAACACATTGAGTGCATCATATGAGTAATGATTTAGATTATTTTGTTAAAATTATTAAATATACTATAGGTATAACCCTGCCATTTTGTACTTGTTTTCTAAGTAAGTTGAGTCCCCTTGAGTTTTCAAATTCTCTAAGTGAGTTTACCCCACTAAGTTTTTATTACAGGAGTTAAAGCAGATAACCGCTCAGAAGTGGGTGTGAACTCTGCTACAACTTTGTTTTGAACTACGATCATTCTCCAGAAGAGCATCTATTTTAAAAATGTGATCAGGTAAATAAAATTAAAAGTTTGCAAAAGTTGTTAAATAAAAGTGTAAGATGTTATAAAAAAATTGTAGTGTGTATTTAAAAATTCTAATCAGTAATCCATAAACGAAGTATTAAAACATTTTTACGAGTAATTTTCTTTACCAAAACCTATGAACTGATACGATAGATACCGAAAGATGAGAACGAAAACAAAGACACTTTAAATATGGACCACCTATGATAGAGGTTGTAAAGTTGTCTTTAATTAAATACTGAACATTTATAGTAATATCGTTTGACAGATCTTACCTATTGACAGATCCTTTGACAGATCTCACCTATAATATAAAGCGGTTTTAAAATGAAATCGGGTACAAAACGTAAACATCCTTTAGGTGAGCGAATTATAATTTTATATTTTACTAGGTACTTGAGTAACTTTCAAGAGTAATCAAATCTCTCATCAACAGGTGAAGTATCAAACGTTGAGAGGTTCTGTTAGGGGAGGATGGGTGAATTGCGGACGCTGAAGCGAAATAACATACAAAACCTAAACTATTAGAAATAATCAGCCTGACTATAGTTATTCACCTACAAAATCAACATTAATTATTTTACGAGATCAATCAACAACTAAATATTTTTAATCAAAAACAAAACCTTGTCTGTCCGTAATTACCTGTAGCTCTTAGGGTAAATACGGACGAGTGTTGGGTTAATTACGGACAGCATGGGGTATTTACGGACGAGGTCCCACATCATTCACACAAGTCACAAATAAAGCCTCTGGAAGAAGTCCCAGCAGCGCACTTCTCAAGAGCCCAATTCTAACATTTCAAACACACAATCCAGCCTTCGCTGGGGGGGTCACGATACTTTTCCTGACAAAAAATGCAAAAATATTCATCATTCTCTTATACAGTTTCAAAAAATTTTTAATTTCTCAACTTTTAATTGTTTTTCTTTAGTATTTTTTTTGGTTTCTTTTGTAGTTTTTTCTCTTCATGTTTCAGATTCTTCATTTTGTTTCTAGTTTCTTTTGTTCTTTTTCTTCTAGGTAAACTGTTTCCAGTGTGCTGGTAAAAATTAATATGTTTTTTTTGAACCCACCGTTTGTTACGATTAAGTTATAGAGTTGGTACCTTTACTATGTCAATAAATGGTACTGAGGAAAACTGGCCAGTTTGACTTGTCATATTTTGGCTTAAATCTGCATCATTGATAACATCACCTGCGCGTACTAATTCATTCGCACGTTTTATTTATTTTGAATATTCCATGTTAGCAACGTTTCTAAAGAATTGAGATGCCTCTTAAGATCCTCTTTGACTTGAAATACTATCATTGGCTGCATCACAGATGACTTGAGATTAATTTTGGGCTCCCTTTGGCTTGAATTATCAAAGTGGTGTTTCTGGTGTCAAGTGGAGTTTCTGGTTCAATAATATAACCAGTACTAGCAAAACGGGATTATCAGCCGACGGTTTTGCAAATTCTTTGAAATGCTGGAGTCATTCAACGAATATTCGTTCAATTGTCCAACAAGAGTCAGAAACACTAGCTACTATATTACTATTACTGTCGCATAAGCAGTGCATTCATTCTCTTTCTTTTGAATGTAAAAAAGGTGGAATATAAGTGCCTCCAGCGTTAAAACAATTTACAACTGTAGTTAAGGAACCGCGCTTTGCACTGGTAAATTTACCAACTTGTTTTAATCCATTTGGTGCAATAATCCTGGAATTATGTTGTACAGTACTAATCCTAGTTTCATTTACATTGTTGATTCAACCTGATTTAAATTGGTATTTGATTACAAGTGTTTTCAAATTTTCAAAAAATATATCTATTTCTTCAGGGTTAAATACTATGATTCTATATAATGAAGTAGCTTCTGGCCTTCGAAGTGATATATTAGGGTGTCTAGCCATAAAATTATAATACCAATCCATTCCTGCCGCTCCTGTACCTTTATTGAAATTATTTTTTATGTTATTAGCTGTAGCAAAATCGAAAGCTATTTTACTTTGAGTAGGTATTGTTACCCCAAAGAAGGTTTTACACGATTTTAAAATGAACTTGAACAGTTAGTTTTCTCGAGTTTCATTAAAAACTGACTTTTTACCACACATTTGAATAATAGTTATAAAGCCCTTTTTCACTTGGTCAAGAAGTATAGCCATGGGAATGCCAAACTTCTCTTACACCTGACGAAAAGTTGTATTTTTATCCTCTATTTCTTCTGTACAGCTCTTTGAAAGGCTTTGTACGCTCGTTTTTTTTCGAATTTATTTTCGAGACAATTGGTATAGGTTTTGACAAATAATTGAGTCAAGGGTAATAACGGACGTCCGTATTTACCCCAGGGAGCTTGTCCGCAATAAACCCAATGAGTTTAAAAAATAACAACGACAATTATTTGTTGGTTAACAAAATTTATCATCGAAAGTTATTGTGTAATTTATTCTCCATTAATGAGGTAATCGATAGAAAATATCACTTTTTATTGTCACTTACTTCATAGATATAGCACTCAAAATAGTAAACACTAAAAATTAGATCAAAATTCAAAAAAATGTTTGATTTTATTTATCTTGAAAATTGTGCGCAGCTTTCTTTCGTGAATGTTTGCTCGGCACTAAAGATGGCGGAAAGTAACACGTGATCGTGGCGGCCGGGCGCGGAAGTAAGGGATCGAGTTGATATCTGCTAGTCCGTATTTACCCCGCGTCCGCAATCACCCCATCGTCCCCTACTCTTGAAACATAATAAAGTAGAACCAACGTAGTTTAGAATTTTCACCAAATATAATGATCGTCATGAATAATTTCTACAATGTAAACGCCAAATCCATCAATAATTCATTTTTAAAATGTTGCCAGTCACAATTTTTCTAGGTTATATGATGCCACATTTAAAAATAAATATAGGTATATTGAACTGTTTATTGTGTGTGTTGAGAAGTGACCTTTGTTTTCGTTTTTGCTTTCTAACAGATTGAAATGGAATATACGCAATAATGTTCATATTTTTTGAATTATTACAAATAACGCGAAGCTTATTAGTTTTGTAGGAACATAAACTTTATTTTATGGTTAATTTGTTATATTAAATAAATCTAACACAATGTAGGTTTATAACTTTTGATATTAGTGAATAATAAGAATACACGTTTCATAAAAAAGCGAAATAACAAATGCATACCAATCGAAAGTAGGTCCTTGTGCAAAGATAATAACTTTTTGTGCCCAGAAATGAAAACGAGAAAAAATTAAAAAGGAATTTAATTTTGTGTATGTATTCTTTACAATAATAAAACGTGATGGAAATCGAAGAGGTCTGGTTTAATGAAGACCATGGAAATATTTGTCGTTACTCCTTGTTAACATTATTCTATTGAGATGTGAAATGATGTTAGGGCATTATTATAAAAACATTCGTGTTTAAGGTCGATCACAGTACGTTTCAAAGAATACATTCGAATTCAAACATTTTTTTCGACGTAGCTCTGTATTGCACATATAAAATAGGCATGATGACAGATTTTGAAATAACATTTTATATTGTAGGTACACGTCTACCGTTACCGAAATAACATTATTTCAGTTATAAACTAGATTTTTACGAAAATAGTTGCTTTTTCATCTAGATATTTTTAATTTCGAGCAAAAACGCCCGCAGCTGTCATTTCGTCTACGTGACGTCAAGCCTCAGTAAACATTGCATTGTGTCTATGGCAACGGTTAAAAGACATGGTGATGGGTACTGAGGCGTGATGTCATTCGTTCTGATCGGTGTTTCAGTTAAAATGGCGTATTGCACAATTTTATACTTTTATTTTATTGAAAATCTTATTAATCTCAATGTGTACATTAAAACTGGATCAGTTTTTAGAATCCTTTCAAAATATTTTCTTCCCTCAAATCACTTATTCTTTAATACTGTCATCATTCCTATTCTTTGTACTATCATTGCTTATGGCATACATTGTTAATATTTTTCATTTACCATTTATTTTCAAAATTTCAAAGTGGCTGAGTTACGCGCTGTCCCGCAAAGGTCCTTCTTCGGGGCTCGCGCAGCTTTTGGAGACAGTCATGTCGCCAGGGTTGGAGTGAAATTAAAAATGATTAATTTTTTGCGTTTCGAAAAAAAAAGATTTTTTTGTGCATCACACGAGATCACACTGAAAAAATCATAGTTAAAAATTCACAATAAGATAACGGCGTATTTTATCCAAAAATTTTATTGGTAAGATGTGTGCAAAATTTGAACAAAATCGGTTCAGTGATTTTTGAGATATCATGTATAAAAATTTATATTTTTTTTTGTTGAGAAAAACGCAAAAGATATAATTCATTTAAAAATTCACGTATCACGCAAGATTTCAATTACTATAACTTTTTTTTGAAATTTTGTTTGAGCTTAAACTTTAAGATATAATAAGACAAAGTAAAAAAGAAACATTTTTTTGAAAATGTCAAGGTGCCGTAACCCCTTATGTAAGGAAGTTTATAAATGTAAAGTACGAGTATGGTACAAATTGCATTAACGATGCAACGGAGATTCAACTCTTTACAATGATAGAGAAGTTTCTCTCTCCCATTAACGAGATGTAAATATGATAATCACTCTTCATTCTTCAAGTAGTGTACGTATGAAGTCAAAGGTAGAAAAAGCATCTAGTGTGCTTAATAAATTGTTGCGAACGTTTCAACTTTATGTTTACCTTCAAACTTGTTATTTTACTCCACAAAATTTCTCCTCTTGAGAAAAACGGTTATGATCATATACCACCAACATAAATAAACATGAACGTAAATTCTTAAATTCCTACTTCACAATTTGTTACGTAAATTCCTTCTTCACAATTTGCACGTCTGTTGCAAATACGTTTGCCTTGTTTAAAAAAATATCTACTTCAAATTTATTTTTAAAAATTATGAAAAATTTGATAGATGTCTGGTTGTTGTTGGATGAAATTGGTGAATGTTGCACTGTGTAAAGTGATCAATCACTTAAGCCAGCCAAGACAGGTCGTAAGTCGTAAGCACTGCGAACGTTCAATATACACTGAGATACTTGTTTTCCGATAAAAATAGCTTCGTCTCTGTGAGACATCTATAATTTATATTAATTAATAATTATGAAAAGTTAAAAAAAAAACTTTTCAGAAGTATAATGACTTAATAAATAAGATGCACTTTATTTCAAGAAGTAAAATACTTTTAGGCTTGAAACAATTTTCTTTGAAATACGTCTATTGTAAAAAATACGTCTTATTTACACGGGGATTTAATTATGCAAAAATAAAAAGTTTGACTGCAATATAAATATGTCATAGACATAGACACAGATATTGTCTTCCGCTTTGACCCATTCCCTTCTCCTAATTTAAATTATCTCTATTCATATTTCATACTCTGTGGTTTAGATGTATTTATGTTCATTTCTCCAAAAATCGTAAAATTTACGCTTCGGTATACCGTACCTACTGACTGCCCCAGACAGGCGGATAATGCATTAAGTTTTTTTTTAAATACAAATGCGATACAAATGGTACAGATTTAAATACAAATGAAATACGTGTTTCAAACATAGAGAGTTATAATCACTACACCAAAAAGCAACTACAAGTAAGATATTTATTTATTTATTTACGGGAAATTTAAGTATAAATAAAAATCATCTTACACATGAATAGTACATACACACATAGTACAGAGACTATCCTACATGTTTCCACAGAAATAACAAGTTATGTATTAATATTTAACAATAAAAACTTAACAACATATAAAAAATTAAAGGTTTAAGTTAAGAACGAACCAAAATAGTCAAATAATCAAAGGGGAATCAGGAATAAGGTGGAAAGGACTGATATAATTTGTAAAAAGAGGAAAATGTAAGAAAAAAAGCGAAAAGATATGTAAGCATAACATCTGCATATACTCGGATAAAAGGAAGAAGCTGTATTAAAAAAAAAAGATTTGTGACCGAGATGAATATCCAAGAGATCATAGTTTGATGAATTCAAGAGATCCAAGTCGATGAATTTAGTGTTGAACAAATTAGACGAGCGATATATAAGAGTTAAGCCGGGAGTTGGTATTACAATGTGAAAGGCTCAAGGTGTCGACCGATCTAGAAGACCTTCCGGGTACTGCGTTGATGGGAGATGCGTTGCAGCAATGCTGGGCAGTCAACCCTAGCAGTGGCTAGTTTCTGAAGAAATACAATAACAGCAGTACCTACACCCGCGATGATTATGAGATGAATAAAAGGAGTAGGCGCGAGCTAGCGCTATACGGCGGTGCACGTGGCTCCCGTATAATTAAAATGTAATACATTTTCTCTCCCTCAATTAAAACGTATGATGGTTTCCGTGATAAGCTTGCCAACATCTCAAAATGTGAACAGAAATCAGGCTCATGTTTATATATTTACGTACCACGTAGGTACGTCCCAATCTACGGAATATTTTCATACCATGAAGTCTCACGCCTCGCCAATCAAAATCAAAGATGGCCGTTTTCCTAGTCAATAAATAGCTTTTTTTATGTAACGACTTTAAATCGTATGAAAATAGTATTATGAAAATTGGTGCCGTTTTTAACAAACCGCTGTTATTCGGGCTTCGCTGGGGCGCTGTTATTTTTGTTTATTTTATATTGGATGATGTATTTTTTGTTATTTAATTGTGATGAAATTCATAACGTGTTAATAAGGTAATTAAATTATGTGCTTACTATTTTATATTCTCTTTTTTATACAAGCAAATTTTTTTATCACTTTATAGAGAAATGTCGTTGATGAAAACCCTAGCTTGTGTTGTATACTTTGAGTAGGAATATATCCAGACAGAATGCGCATGCGCTTGCATGTTCTGTCCAAATATGCTCCAATGCAAGATATACATCACAGCACGTGGTTTTTTATGTACGCCAAAGAGGTAAAGTATACGAAATATTTTGGTGTTTTTTACTTTTTATTGATACTGTCACGGAGACTGTGGGAGGCAAATGAAAAAAGTGGCAATTAATTAGCGATATATTAATTAATTATTTAATTGACAAAGTCACTTAACACAAATTAAATTCAACTCTATTCTTTAAATTGAACGAACACTTTATTACTACTGGGTAACACGTGTTTATTGCTCGTAGAATATTAAATTCTCGCATATAGAGGTCGCACTAGTTTACTTCGCCGGTCAGGCACTTCGCTCGATTATTTTGCTTTATTTATCGCTTCAATTATCTCACGCCTGGCAACCCTGGCCGTCGCCTCGCGGCTCGCGGTCGACTTCGCACCAAACGAACTGTCAAAACACGACACACTTGCGCCGAGGCGTAGTTCCGTATTTATACCCAAATACTGGTATTGACGAACATTCTAGATTATTCTAGTGTTTAGGAGAAGGTTCTCGTCGCTTCTCGTTCCAGTCGTTTCTAGACGTTTCGCAAAGGTTATAGATAGTTGTAGATGATGTATTACCAGGGATTTGGACAGCGCGTAAATCATTTTTAGCATTTCGTTACAATATTGAGAATTTTCACGAGTGACATTGCATTTCTTTTATTTTTAGTATTCTTATTTATTTTTTATTCTTATTAAAATTATCTTTATTTAAAAAAACGTGGGTAATATTTAAAATATGTTTTTGGACATTATTGTCATTTAAAACACAATAATTATAAAAAACATAAGTAATACACACGTTTGATATTACATATTTCATAAATTTATATGAATGATATTAAAACGCAATATATGTAGTTGGCCTGGAAGCATTTTTGTATGCCGGTGGTATTTTCTTCAACAAGCTTGATTTATTTCGATATTACGTAGACGCCGTGGAGACTACAAATTATATTGGAAAATCGAAATACAACGGTTATCTACACTCTAAATCGAAAAAAAATACTTATGTACCTATAGTTATGTTTTTTAACTCAAACTGTTAAGTAATACTGCATGAATTTGAATGAAAACTAAAGACACTTTTATATAAAATGTATATAATTATATATACAATTATAGTTAAATTTTATACTGATATATAAAAGGAGTAATTAAATTGAAAATAATAATTTTCAGGCATATTGTAGTGTATGTGTTCGGAAGAATATCATACATTAAAAATAATATTGCTTAATATGCTTTAAAAATATAGAAGTGAATTTACTAGTTGCAAAATCTATGTATACTGTGTCATGGGAAGCACCATGGATGTCTCTAGCAAAGATTCTTCAAATATTTGAAAGAATACAGCTTTAAACAACTTTAAAAAATTTGAAAAATTTGTGGATGTTCTTACTGTGGAATTGATTAACGCTGCATTGTGTAAAGTAATCACTTAAGTCAGCTCATATAGGTCATTAACCCTGGGCCCCCCTATAAAGTCTTCAATACCCGTTTCCTATATAAAATAGATTCGTCTCTATGATTTATCTTAATTAAAGAAATATACCACTGAGTTCAAAAAATCGAACATTTGGTCGGTAGAAACACATTTATTTATACACACTTTGTTTACTCTTGTCCCGTACATAATCTTCTCTCGATTTAAACTGATTCCCTTTCAGCGGCATTTTCAACATGGGAAATAGTCAAAATTCATATGGAGCCATGTCGAGAGAGTAGAATGCTGTGCTTAGCCAAAAAAGCCTGCATTATTACGATAGAGCTACCAATTTGTCGCTGCCCGCGTGTCGGCTCGTTCGACACTCTTTTCAAGCCTAGACATCCATATGATACCCCCAATTCGTTCGCAAGTTCTCGGACTGTGATACCTCCATGACTAAAGGTACAGATACACATGCTTCTTTACTGGCATGCTAATGAGCATGCCATTAATAAGCATGCCCTAACAACTGTACACACTTGCTCATTACTGGCATGCTTATTAGTGGCATGCTCATAAATAAGCATGTCCAAAGCTAACAATCAAACACACATGCTTATTAGTGGCATGCTCTTGTCATAGAATAGAGACGGTCTTGTTCAAAATGGAAACTTTGCAAACTGAAATAGAAAATTCAAGTGAACCAATAAATCAAAAAAGTTCCCGAGTTTCCAACCGCACATTTTTGATTTTAGTTTATATAATTTTTATTGTAAGATTTGAATCATTCATGCCTATTAATAAAGTTTCGTAAACATTATTTCTCACTATATTATTTTTACACAACGGTGACCGAGTATTCCACAGACATTCGTGATTCTTATAATAAGTCACGAAAAGTAATGTTTTATCATCTCCCCAACGCGCCATATTTGTTTCATCCGTCGCGGACTGAGAAGATCGCATTGATAATACTAGCCGCGAAGCCCGCGAATGACATAAGCATGCTCATAAATAAGCAAGTCTGTTCACACATGCTCCAAAGATACCCCTTCTCTATGGTGAATGACAGTGGCATGCTTATAAATCAACCGGCGGTTGATTTTTGAGCATGCCACTAGGTGGCATGCTCATTTCTAGCAATGTGCGTACACACATGCCACTAATAAGCATGCCACTGTCAAAGTCGATACTGCGCATGCTCACGTGCCACTAAAGAAGCATGTGTATCAGACGCTTTAAGTCCGCACTTGGTCAATCACATTATTGCTTTGGCTCGATGAGGACGAGGGCCTATCGGGACGCGGTTCGCTATTCACTCCTGCGCGGCCATCCTTGAAGCGGTGTCATCGCTCCTCTACCCGTGAGATGCACACAGCGCAGCGTCATCCCCGAGGCTTGCTGAATCCTGCGAATGGTTTCCCCTCGGCCACCGATAAGCTTTTCACAAAATTTAATGCAATATCGCTGCTCGAGTCGTTCCGTCATTTGTGGTTTTTGTGTTTAGTTTGTAGAGCTCCAAGTTTGTTTTTAATGAAATTTAAATTAAATTTAATTTAAAAAAACATTATTATCACGTTGTGCGAGTTTGCGTAAAGCGTTATTTTAAATATGACAGCTGTTTCGGCTTACCAGGCCATTATCAAACTGTCTGATAATATTTGATACTTGTTTGCTTAGTACCTAAGCCGAAATATCATATCATATATATATATTACATATCCAAATATAATATTGTACATACAAAACTTAAAGGCACATGGTGCCTTTGGGCTATTGATAATACGGAACCTCTCTTATTTGATATAAAATTTGATGGCGAAATTAAACCCGTCAAGGACTGCTGCGCAGTAAACTGATATTTTCAGGATCGAACCAAGATCCAAAAATATAAACAAGTTGTAGCAGAGCTTATCTAGAATACTAAACATTCAAATTAATTTATATCTAAATTAAATCTCACATTAGGTATACTTTTGTATTTTTAATATATTTTACTCTTGATTTTTACTGTGTGTACTACTTTTTTTCAAAGTAAATATTAAATATCGATCTAAGGTGGTAAATGATAAAAATACTACCTAACTCAGAACAGATATTTCAATATATCTAGCGAGGTCGGTAGTGGCCAAAAGGCTTGCCACATATTATTCTATATTTATATGTATTATGTGTGTGTGTATCAAGCAATTACATGACTTTTGTCCTTTGTCCGCCGATTTATGGGTAATGAAATGAAAAAAATTAATTCACATTAATTAAATTAAATTATGTCGAAAATGTTCACACAAAAATTTCCATATATCAATATTCATAGAGAAAATAATAATTTGATACCACAGTAGCATATTGCTACTGTAATGTATATTTAATATTTATACATATTTAATTATAATTTTTAATACTTATATCATATATATTTTTTTAATAGTTAATTTAAATAAATAAACTTTAAGTAAATAAACTTTGTAAGAAAGCTAGAATTGATAAAGTGCTTAAGATATTCTACTTCCACTCCGTCTATTCATCTCTCGGCATCGTAATCCCCATTTGTCAAGTGGAAGATTCTTCTCTGTCAGCAAGATTTCATTTTTAATTTTATTTATTTAACTCGGCGTTTTTCAATCTTTTTGAATCCGTGACACCCCTATCAGTAAAAAAATTCTGGCAACCCCCAGGTCCATTATAAAACGATGTATTTAATTTTATTTCAATCGAGACGACCTACCTACTGATCTAAAAATTAAGTGCTTTGTATAACCTGTCGAAAATATTTGCGGACCTCACCATGTCCGCAGATATTTCCGATGAAAATGAAAAAGAAAATGATTTGATTGTTAACGTCTCAAATATACAACCACGAGTGGACAATTTATCGATCGGCTTCATACAGATATAGGTTTCCATAGCCGTAACGAGCTGCATTATAACGAGACTTAAAGCATTTCCTACACGCATAAATTATTTTTAGATATTTTTATTGTTTTAGTATTTTAGAAATTGATTATATATTTATGTGTATGTGTATTCATTGTAGTATTTTTATGGTATGTATTATTATTTGAATTAGTTAGTTACTTTTTTATATGTTTTCCTTTCATGTATTATAACTTTACCATACAAGCCTTGCTTTTTACTTTTAACTGGCTTGCGATCGCAACCCCCCGTGTAACACCTGGCAATTCCCCTGGGGGTCGCGACCACTTATTCAACTGAAGTTATGAATATTATTCTCGAACCTGAAAAATCTTTTCTATAAAAAGGTGGTCTGCGACATTTAACACGTTAAAAATATATAAATCGTATTTTTTATGCTCTTGTATTAATTTTACGTGACTTATTTAACCCTTAAACCCTACCCGGGGTCCAGCAAGCTCCAGCGAATTAATTTTTGTAAAAATCTTTATAACCATAAAACGAACGATCCCGAGCTTTTAGGTAATCTAAAATAGCATTGTCGGCCGCCATTGCATCAATCACCGACAGGTGTTATAGCAGTGTGGACGGAGATATTGCGGTTTGTGGGTTCGTCAGACCCCATAGTACTTTTAGTTTAATATGGTGAATTCTTAAATGTATATGTAATATTTATTATTGGTGAGTTATGTAAACAAATAGTCTATTATAAAAAAAGTATTAATGTGTTTGTAAAAAGAAATATAACAGTTGTTTTACATGTGTTAGTTGTATTATTACTTTGGGGTTTACTATCTGTATGTATATTTTCTATCTGTATTGTTTTAGGTTAGATCTAACAAGATTTTAAAAATACGGATGAAGAGCCAGATCACTAGATAGTTGTACGAAAACGACTCTGACGATGAAGAGGAACAAGATATCGCGGATACGATGAAAGTGACGATGAAGAGGATGTTATAATCGCCGATTTTCGCGCAAAATGTACAGATGACACCGATGAGTTTTCCTTAGAGTATGAAATACCACTTTCTAATTTGGCCTCAGGTGATTTTTTTTCCGTGTTATGAATGTTGCTAGAAATCTGAGGGATAAAGACGTGCACAAATGGACCGGTATAATACCACAAGGTCAAGAACACCTCGGAGAAATATAATTCTTCAACCTCCTGGACCAGCCCGCGAAATAACTACAGAGGAGGAAGCTTGGGATTTTTTCTTCTTCCATGAGAGGTTGGAAGCAATAGTCGCGTATACCAATATCGAAGTCAGCAGGCAACGGGAAAGTATTAGCGGGACTGAGTAATACCGAACGAGAAAGGAGAAAATCAGGAAGCTTCGAGATCAACTACTACAGCGCGTCCTTCATTTGCCAAGGAGGCAAATGTGGTAGGAAACAAGGCATTATTTGGTCTATACTTACGGGAGTGCCAAATATGAATCACCACAAATGGATTATTTGTTAAAAACTCTGGTGTTGGTTATTTTCGTGGAACCATAAAACGAGGAAGGTTTGAATTTCTGACGAACTCTTTACGCTAAGATGATCGTTCCACAAGAGAAGAATAAATAAAAATCGATAGGCCGGCACCAATTCGAGATCTCTTCAATTACATTATCAATGTATCTACAGAAATGTATACCCTTTCGGATTGCTGCACTTTAGATGATTTAGAGACATAGAGGCAGATATGTTTTTAAAATGTATATCCCTAGCAAACCCGATAAATACGGAATTAAAATTTTGATGCTATGCGACTCCAAGACTGCATGCATGATTCCAGCATTCATATATTTGGGCATGGATTAGTCTCCTAGAAAAATCTCATCTGTGCAGTATTTTACGATGACTTTGACTGAACCAATTCATAGTACAAATCGTAATTTAACCTGCGATAATTAGTTCATATCTATACTTGTAGCAAAGGAGTTGTTTAAAGAAAGTGACTATTGTAGGAACACTGAGAAAAAATAAAAGGGGAAATTCCACCTCCACTTCTGGAGTTAAGAAATTAGCCTATTTAAATGAGCTGACTCTTTTATCTTATTGCCCACCAAAATCAAAACAGAAAAGAGAGGTCATGTCAGCTTCCCATCCAACAGCTGATCCTGATGCAAGAAACAAATTACCGGAAATGGTTAGATAACAAATAATAATAAATTATAATAAATGATTAGATAATAAATGAGTTAGATAACAAGACAAAATGTGGTGCCGATTTAATGGACCAATTATGCCATATATACAGTGTATCTCAAAGACTAGGAGTCAATTTTTTATGGCCTTTTAAATAAAGTAACGTCAATTCTTATGTACTTTTGAAAATGGTACCAAAACGCCGTAATTTTTTGAAAAAACTTGCCATTGACTTATTTCACCTCAAATGGAAGAACGCTTGACATGGCCAACTTTGCCTTCAAATCTCCAAACTCTATTGGAAGTCTTGGAATACTGCAAAATAAGTGCCACTAGTTGAATAGGATCCTATTCTCGTTACAAAAAAAAGATGTGTTGCATGCCCCAGAGATAAAGATCGGAAGACCAAATTTTCTGCAACTTATACAAAAATCTCCTTTGTGGCGAGCATACCAAGGCAATGTATCAAGAATGTCTCCACAAACTTGATTAATTCTTATTATGTTAATTATTCTATTAAAAATTGACAATCAAAATTATGTTTCATTTCAAAATTACGGATCAAAACAGGGTAGTGTAGGTGTTTTTCCCAGGATGGACAGGCATTAAGGGTTAAGAACATTCCACTCTACGTGTCAATTTTGTTTCGTACGTGGTGTGGCGTCGTTTTGCTTCGTTATATATTTGAACGTTTCACAGCTCGAACGTGGAAATCGTCATTAAACCTCCCCAAATTCGACTTGGGAAATGACGCCTCTTCAACGACGCGTGTTTTAATGGCGGGCTTAAATATGCAAAATTTAAAAGATTGCCAAAGGATTACTCGATATTTTTTATCGTAATAGTAAAAAAATGAAAATACTGATTGCAACAAGGAAAATTTTATTTTATAGATTTCACATTGGAGTATACATCACATGAAGCCTTCCGAACAGTGTATCCTGCTGAGAGTATAAGCGCACGGCTTTTATACCTTTATGGCGGCGGTGGGGATGCATTAGCGAGCAACCATTTATTTTTTATTGCTAGGTTGAGTCCCTGGTAGCCAAATTCACAGAAAATATGCGTCTTTGGGAAGCTTGGTAATTTTACAATGCGACCGGGTTTAATGGCTTCTGAAAAATAGACACAGGTACGGGAATTTCGTTTACATCCCCCAGGTGCGCGTATCAATATAATAAAATTTTATTCAAATATTTTCACGAGAGTCTAATATAATAGAAAGTACACACAATCGAAGACTTTAGAACAATCTAGCAGGCACTAGAAAGATCTCAAAGTTGATCGACAGCACATGATTATACGGGAACATTCGCGAAAAGATCATATTCGATACGCGAGAAATTTACGGAACGCGACCTGTTATAAAATATGTAGAGGCGCACGCGGAAAGTCAGTTTGTTTTAATTGTTAGCGAAAGTCACAGATGAAAGCGAAATACCAGCGAGAACTTGTGTCGGAAACAGGTGTCCGGAAACAAATGCGACCACAGACGAGTATAAAGTTTTCCATACACGAGTGATTAGTGCGAGATGCTGTGAATAAAAGAATAGGTCTCTGGATCTTCTATATTCCTCGGTCATCCTATAAAGGCTTCCATACACGTTTCGTCTCTGGGAGACTTCTATAATTAATTTATCTTAATTAACAATAATCCCTACGTGGACAAAATTCTCAGAACTTGTATTCTCAGAACATACCTGCATATAAAAATATTGTAAAGAATATATTCTGGTCGATAAAAGGAATTAAAAATAGATAATAATAATTTTCAGGCGTATTCTAATGCATATGTTAAATAATTTAAAAAATGCTGTATATGCATTAAAAAGAAAAGTGCTTAATATTCCAATGTAAAAATATAGAGGTATCATTACCTACTGCGAATTATATGTATTATGTCATGGAAAGGACCATAGATGTCGATAGCATGTAAACATGTGAAAAAATATTTGAAAAAATAAAGACAGAGCCTACGTCCAGACACGCGGGAATCGCGCGATTGCGATTCGCGCGTTTTGAAACTGCAGATTTGTGTCATGTGTTCAGACAGCCGCCGTTAATAAGCGATTTGTGTGCGCGAAATGTCAGTTTGAAGCCACGTATTCATTAGGGGACAAATTGTTTCTCTATGTGACGTTGCAACGTCGCGCACAACATAGCCCGGCATTTCTACGTGCCGCGGCAACGTTGCCATGCGCACGAGTGAGCGAGCTCACGGGGACATAGCGCCGCGCATCAGTACCACGTGGTATGTTTACAAATGAATGCGCATGCGCTGTAACTCAACATAACATTAGTGTGGGGAAACGAGATTGTTATCCTACTGATCGAGCTCTAATTGAGCTGTAATTGCTAGTCTGATATGAGGGAAAACAGCGTTCTATAATATTGTGTCATGCTTGGCTATGGAAGGCCCGATTATTTGTAACAAATTTTCAAAATCAGTTGTTATCATTCGAGTAAAATTGACAAAAGATCCGTCAGACATTCGAAGATTGCATAGAATATCCATCCTTCTTTCTCTTTGCAGTAAATAATTTCGCACCCACCACCTTTTTCTCCTCTTACGTTTCGATAAACTCGTTAGAATAAATAGATGCGCAGCACTTATCATCATAACCTCATCTGGTGACATTTCCACGACAAGTGATATGTGAGTCCCGGTGTGTACACGTCAAATGATCGCGTCATTGTCCCCGAAACATGAGCGTAGATGTTGATACGACATGCCGCGCGGAATGTTGCGCGATTTGCCCCTAGTGAATACACGGCTTGATAATGACAGCTCCGGTGCCGTTCTCCATCTTTGAATATCAGAGATAAATTCGCTCATTACTTTGTGAATGACGGCTGTGTTCCATGGCAAGACACAAAAATATAATTCTGTGAGTTCATTTTTCGTGAATTAATTTAACCTACTTAACAACTATAACATAAGGCAGTGGTGTTTGATCTACGTTAGATATTGGTTTAGGGTTTGGTATATTTAATGATTTTTCTATCAGTCGTTTATAAAATAAAGAATTTTTGAATATAGCGGAATCACTGCTTTTGCCATAAGCCCCAATGTCAACATAAATAAAGCAATAGTTGGCGTCGCAAAGTGCTAAGAGCACTATAGAAAAGAAATGTTTGTAGTTATGATATAAAGATCCAGAATCGACAGGCTTTATAACTCGGATATGCTTGCCGTCTATGGCACCAACGCAATTTGGAAAATTCGCATTCTCTCAAAGTCTTGAACTATTTTCTTCCAGAAATCTTCAGTCGCTTCGGGCTTTTTTTGACTTTA
Organism: Agrypnia vestita; assembly: GCA_016648135.1. NCBI lineage: Eukaryota > Metazoa > Arthropoda > Insecta > Trichoptera > Phryganeidae > Agrypnia > Agrypnia vestita. The sequence continues at coordinate 208,498 of JADDOH010000163.1, read as the reverse complement.
TTTACCAACTTTTTCCACAATGATTTACATACTTCGCGGACAATTCCTGTAATCGTAGATTTTCCGAGGCGATAGTTGTAGCTACGTTCCTCAAATGAACAACCTGTACCAAGATATCTGAAACAAGAAAATTAATTATGATATTATTTTCAGGTGTAATACTCCAAAAAAAATGGAGAAACATACGGGACTGTTACAATAAAGAATATAAAAAAGGAAAAAAACTCTTTCCGGTTCAGGTTCTCGTAAAGGATCCCAATATATGTATTTTTCAAGACTTTCTTTCCCGCAGAAAGGTGTAGAAAACAATGAAAATACTAATAATATGGAAGAACAACCAAATGAAATTCAGAAAAGGCAAAGTGAAGTCAATAACGAGACTCAAGTAAACGCCAATGCAACTGAAGCCACTGAAATTCGTCCCCCTAAACGAAAGAAAATAAATATGCCAGAAGAACGGATAAGTGATTTAGTAGAAAAAAGCATTGAGGCACGACAAAGTTTTCAGAAAGAACTTCAAGAAAAGAATATTTCCAAACAAGATTTTTTGCTCTACTATATACAGCTCTACTATACAAAGAACTCAAAAAAGTACCAGAAAATCGGCGTTTAGCGACCAAAATTGAATTGCTTCAAGTGATACAAAAGGGGCAAGTTTTACCGTCCCCTATTCGCTTTAATACTCAGCAGATAATACCTTACACATCGTATTGGCATATATACAATCCCGCAAGAATATTTTACTACATCTGGATCAACTTCTACCGTCATTTCGTCTGCGTCACGAAGTTCTGGCTCGCAGTCGTCTTTAATAGAAAATATTTACGTTGATTATGATGAATAATAAATATCTTACCCAAAGTTACGACGAGTTTTTCTTCTGGTGACACGCCTGCCCTCATGTGTGTTTCAGAGCTCGAAACCTGATCAGTTCAATTAGTTCATCAAAAGATTTTATTGACATTCCCAAATAGTCAAAAAATTTGTCCTCAAACATTCTTAATTTGGGATATAATATTACGTAGTGACCATGTACGAGTCGATCACTTAATACTGGATGCACCCAATATTGCCTTTTTCTTTTCTTTTTTTTTAATGAGCAACCACAGTACACATAGTCGTCTTCCATTTTCAAACTGACGCTTTTAAATGGTGAAGACACGTTGGAAAAAAATAGTTAGGTTTAGCTGTCAAACCGACGTTTATTTTGGCGCGCACAAATCGCTTATTAACCGCGGCTGTGTGAACACACGACACAAATCGCGTGTTTTGAAATGCGAATCTGAAACTGCACGGTTCCCGCTGTGTCTGAACAACATTCAATTTTTTTATATAGTATGGATTTTCTAACGGTGGACAATTCCACCGTTGTATTGTGTATTGTGTAACGTATCACTTAAGCCAGCTCATTACCCCTGGGCCACCCTATATAGACTTTCATATAAGTTTTTTAATATAAATAGAGTCTTAAATGCTAAATTTTATTTTACGATTTGCAATGCTTGAAATGTTCGCCTTAATAAAGCTTCGTATCTATATAGAGCCAGGACACAAGCCAGGAATTCTATTGAATGGAGAAATTCTATCAAGATGGCGCGCGAACGTGATGTACTGAAATTCAAAAGTAATATTTCGAAATAGCATTTCGAGCTTCTTCTATTTTATAGCACATACGAGTACATTAACATAATATGTACCTGGATGCCCACACGAAGATTAAATAAACATTATTTGCAAATAATGATTATTTTCAGACTTGGATTATTAAATGGTCCATGTCTGACTGTTTGTTCTCTATTCAATCAATCACCCTTTGATCTAAACCAAATTTTGCATTATTAGTTTTTGGGACCCTGTACAAAATAAAATTTATTCATGGTTGGCTGCAATAGTATCTACTTTTATTTTTAATTGTATTTTTTTCTCTCTAGGATAATTGCAGTGTCATCAGCAAAGGCTACAATTTTCCAATGTAATGGTAAGTAAAAAATTTGGTTTATGTAAAATGAAAATAAGATGGATATAATAAAAAAATTGCGGGATTCTAGGATTGTAGGTAACTTTAAAATCAATGCCTAAAGTTTCCGAACATGCCATTATGCAACAAATTACTAAATATTTTACTAATACTTATTTTTAAAAGTACAGGTAGGTAAACGGCGTTTTACGCCAAGGTTCGGCGTAAAAAAATCGGCGTAAAATGATCACAAATATAATGGACGATATAATGTTAGGTTCCTTGTCAAAATTCTAAGAACAATCTAACATGTTTATTTAATACTTATCCTATATATATTCTTTATATATATTATAAATAATGAATTTTTTAAATAAATACTAAATCACGTCGGTGCTAAATTTAATTCTCACACTTTTTAAAAAAAAGCATCCAATTTCATTTGCTTTGATTGTTGCTTTCTTTCTTGCAGAATCATAGCATAACCTTTTCGTCACTAAGCATCCAAAACTTCCGTCTGGTCCGAAGCGGGGTATCGAAATACCCCAAATCATATTCATAGAAACGTCATCGAACACGTGTGCGCCGACCATCGTCGGATAACCAGTGCTTTTTAAACATTGGGAAATATATTTTAAAAACAAAATTATTTTAGATATAATTATGGAACTGTTTATAATTTTCATTAAGATATTGTTGAAGAAGGGAACATAAAGAATTATAACTGTTGGTCTTGTGGTTAGGACTCTCGCCTCGTGATCCAAAGGTGGCAGGTTCGAATCTCACTCCAGACAAGCAAGTTAGTCCTGTTTTCATAGCACAAGCGTTTAGCTTAATTTGAAAATAGTAAGAATATTGATGTGATACGAATTCCGTGTTCGCATCTCAATTTAAAAGAAAAATAAAAAAAAAAAAATAAAAAAAAAAAAAAATAACATCGCAACTATTTACAAGATAAACAAAAACAAAGGAACAGCAAATGGTAAATGAAGATAGATGATTACAGAAAATTTTCAAAGATTAATTGATTTTGAATCACAAATGATTTTAAGTTAGAGATGGAAGTATTAGAAAGACCAATAATAATGATAATAACACAATATGATAATGATTGGACTTTCAAAAAATAGGTCAAGAGAAAATTATAAAAAGGAAAAGAGTTTTACAAAAATTAATAAATATATTAAAGAAGTATTTTTAAATCAACTCGGAAAACAGAAGTGGCCAGGAATAATAAATCTAAAGGTGCTATTGATAATATAATACCAGAAACAACCGTGAGATATACAGGGTGTCTCATTGCTAGTTGCAAAAACTTTACAGGTGACTCTCTGACTTGATAATGATTCGAAAATGTTAAAGCAACCATGACAAAAAATCAATAGTTATGGAGATATGCAATATCAAAGTTTGCATTTTTTTCTCAATATTTCTGACTCATTTTTGCAAAAAGTTGAAGAATCATTACAGTAACTTATGTCAACTTTCTGACTCATTTTTGCAAAAAGTTGAAGAATCATTACAGTAACGATTATGAAAAATTCATACGATTCCATACAACCCAAATAAATTATAAAAACCGTATTAATAATTTATTATATTTTTTTCGATTTTTTTTCCGAAAGTTTTTTTTCATTTTATTTGACTTGTATTAAAAGGAATGAATTTTTCATGTTAGATATAAGTTACTGTAAATGATAGTCCAACGTTTTGCAAAAAAAAACGTCAGAAATATTGAAAAAAAATGCAAAATTAGATGTCGCATATCTCCATAACTATTGATAGGTCATGGTTGCTTGGACATCTTTGACTCATAATCAAGGCAGGAACCCACCTGTAAAGTATTGTGGACTAGTTCTGTTACACCCTGTATATTAAACATTAAGAGCAGGGCTATTCTAAGACGTGAACTATTAATTTACGAATGTTTTTGTTTGCCCCAATTATTTAAAATATTTGAGATTACATGTAGGGTGTAAAAGAAAAGGCATCAATATCCAAAATATAGAAAAAAATATTTTGAATGCTGTCACCGAGGATTACTAATTTAAAATGTACTGAATTCTAGATTTTATTAATCTATCCCTACCAAAATAATGTTCCCTATAAATTTATGGGCCATATTTCCCATAAAATCTCGTCAGAGTATTATAAATTAGTAATCCTCGGTGACTGCATGAAATTTTTTATGCATATTGCTGCCTTTGCTTTTATACCCCACACATGTCTGTATGAGATTTAGATCTTTTCAATAAACTCGATAAAATTGTGGATAGTGGTAAGGGTAGATTTTCACAATTCATTTCTTTGAGCGTCATTAATATATTGTCTGTATTTTAGTTTTTAAGTATAACTTCGACCACGCGTACATGAGTAGGTACACGCACGAATATTTTTTAGTTAATGGTGTAGTTTTGTTCAGCATTTTCTATAACTCAATAGTAAATAAAAATTAAATGCGTTGTGATTGAGTTAGGACAAAATCCATACATTTGAATATTTTAATGCATTAATAATGAAACAACCTATCATCCTTGTGAAATCTGCAACTTCAAACTCTATCTCAAAACTGTACCTTTTGACTAAAGATTCGTGTTGAAATATTATCATCAATTTTATTTACAAAATTTAAATTTCATTTTATTTTTAAAAATATTTTAGAACCACAGTTACAAAAACATACAGCTGCGACATTCGCAAGTAGGTACCTACGCTTACTAGTTACCGAATGCAACGCCATATAGCTGTTTCCCTCTTTCGCATCTGTGGATAGGGTATTGCGTAGCCCTAATAGGATTAGTTAGAGTGCAACAAATGATAATCTCAATAACCTAAAGATAAGACACATTATATTGTATGAAATAGCGTAAATATTAATACAAAACATTTTTTTTAAATATCATACGCTTAGAAATTTGGAAAACGAAATATTGTAAAAAAGCATCCAATTTCCGTTAAGATTATAAAAAATAAGAAATAAATCGTTTGCACAGTTATTGAGTTATCGAGTTTAAAGCGATCTCTGGGGAGTAGACGTACCCCTGTTCGATTCGGCAAAGATAAGGTCGAACGGCAGCTGAGACGCTTCTTTAACATTTGCGCTTCGATTGAAATCCCCATCTATCTCACAGAACTCATCTGTTAACCTTTCTATAGAAGAAAGTATACGAGTTAGATCGGCTGTTTTTAGGGGTTTTTTTTCTTTCTCGTCCTTCTCTTCTTCTTCTTCGGGATTTTCTGATTGAGGGTGATCTAATACCTTCATCAACTCTTCTAATTCTTGATTTGAGAGTTTGAATCCCATTCACCAACAGGCGTAATTGTGAATCGGCGTAAATCGAATCGGCGCAAAACGACGTTTACCTGTCCATTATATTTGCAAAATTATCGGTTGATGCAAAAGTTTTTACGTTTTCTTTTTACGAAAAATAAAAAAAAATGTTGTTATTTTAATTTTTTAATTAGAAATATTTTCTACTGGTTATTTATTATAAATATCTCCCACCTTTCTCTTTCTACTCGCTTATTTATTCGATTAAAGGAGAATTCCTGTGCCTTTGATGCAAAAATGAGTCAATCGATGATGTTACCTGCGCTGTTGTACTAATTTTCATTGTCATTTAAAATATTTTGTGGTGACCTGAATATGTAGTAATCAAAAGGGGAAAGATCTAGAGAATAAGGTGGGTGCTCAAAATATCCAATTTCATTTTCTTGAGCTCATATTCGGTCCTCATTGCCACATGCGGTCGCGCAATCTTCCTGTGAAAAACTACTTCCTTTCAGTTTGTCAAATGAGGTCTATACATTTTTATACCCAGTGTTAAGTTTTGTCAATTTTTTTACAAAACCATTCAAAAATCTAAATCTGGATCGATTTCCTGATTTCACCTATTTTATGTGTCTTATAGCTAGTAACACAACCTTACAGACGAGTTTCTGTTTTGAAAATAAGTTGAAAATGTTCAAGTAACCATCACCTAATATCAATAGTTATGGAGATATGCAACAACAAAGTTTACATTTTTTCAATATTTCTGACTTATTTATTGCAAAAAGATGAACTGCTATTACAGTGACTTATATAATTAATGAAAAATTCATTCGCTTCAATATAAGACAAATAAAATAATAAAAACTTTGTAAAAAATTCTATTTTCAGTTTTTGCAAGGTTTTTTCATTTCTTTCGACGTGTTTTAAAACGAGTGAATTTTTGAGTATCGATATATACTGTAACACAAACTTTGACATTGCATATCTCCATAGCAATTGATATTAGGTCATGATTTCTTGAAAATTTTCGACTCATTATCAAGGCAGGAATCTACCTGTAAGATATAGTATAAGGTCCACAAAGTGGAGCAATTTTCTTCATTTCTAAAACTTCGTTGGTTTATAATTTAATTTATAAACAGATTAAATAATTTAATTTGTGTCATTTTAGGAAGATACATAATATTTAAAATATATGGAATCTAATGAATAAATTTTAACTTTCTGTATAAAAATGTTTTAAAAAATGGAAGAGAATATATGATAAAAAGTTGTGAGTTTCGCTCACAATGCCGGATCGGTCTTAAGCTCTATTAAATCAAAGACATCTGGGGCAGGTCTCTTTCCTAATAAGAAAACTTGGAAATGTTCTCTACTGTATTAGTTAAGTTATTTTACTCTCTGCCAAAAATTACATGTTTCTGCAACACGTGTTTCGCATTGTTTGGGGAAGGGGTTGAAACATGGTGTTGGATTGCCTCAGAAAAATGGTTCTATTCTGAAAGCTGAATCTTTCGCTATTTGTATCACATGCTCTCCTCTATACGAAAGATTCGAGTAGAAGAGCACGGGAGAATTGAAGCCTACTGAGGAAAAATGTTATTAAAAGTGACATTTGTTTCAATTATTACAACTTTTAATTAGGAATATAAACTTTGTTTATCCGAGTATCTGATAATCACAGTTTAAATCATCTATAGTTGTATATTTCAGTAAAATAAGAGATTTTCCAATGAAAGTCATTCGCTCGCATTACCCCATTCTTAGGGAAATGAGAGCGTATGTGAATATCTCATATGTGAAATGGGAACCGTAGTTCTCGTCTGAAGGTTTTGATTGCATTTTCTAATGAATCTAAAGTTTAAGAAGCTTTTATATGTATATAGTTATACGATATCTTTTACGCGGCCTTGAGAAACAAAAATAAAAATAACTTAACTCAAAAATCTACTGAAAATACATTTTGAACTATGTCACCGGGTAATAGTGGCTATGGCGAGTAATGAGAGCCATGTAGGCAAAAAGCTGTCTACCGGCAGCAGAAAGATTGTAAATATTTTTTTACAGATTTTTTCCGTGTATATTTCTAGGTAATTCATCAATTTCATTTTAATTATTACAGACACTGTACGATTAGTTTTTTTATTATTTATTGCGTATTTTTTTAGCTAGCCGACGGTAAAAAAATATTTTTTAACGATGTGTTTACCTTTTAATCTGATCTCCATCCACGTGTACGTTTTTACACCATTTTCTGGTGTATATTTTTTCTCTAAAATAATGAAATAGATCACCAAGGCCAGTGGCTGTATGGTGTAATACATTAAACAATATTTGGATAAATGTAAGAACATTTTTGGAAAAGGATCCATTTAAAATTTATTAAAATAATGACAATATCGTCGTGATAAGTAGGTGCAACAAATAATATATCAAGTATATAGGTAAACGATACACTTGGTAGTATCGTTTACTATACTATCAAGTGTAGTAAACGATACTATCAAGTGTATGTCAGATCTTCTTTTCGAGAGAAAAGAAGATCTGTCTGTTTTATGTTGATATGTACCATCTTTAAATATTGTGGATTTACATTATTTCAAAGTGTGTTTGGTGGATTACTGGTATTTATTAGTTGGGTCCTGAGATGGAGGTAGGCATTAGAGATTAGAAAAGCCATTACCTAACATGAACGACCAAATCATAAATAATCTATAATCGATTAAATATAATTTTAGTCCTATTTTAAATGTTCCCCTTAAGCAATAATACTTCCCGCCCCTCCCCTACCTATCCCTACTATTGGTACTCTGTTCTGTCACACTGTTTTGTTTTCAATATACAGGGTTATTTGGAAAACATTAATAACCTCGCAGGGCTATATTCCTGCTTTGATTATGAGTCGAAAATGTTCATGCGATTATGACATAATATCAATAGTTAAGGAGATATGCGACATCAAAGTTTGCATTTTTTTCCAATATTTCTGACTTCTTTTTTATAAAACGTTGGACTATCATTACATTAACTTATATCGAATACGAAAAATTCATTCCCTTTAATACAAGTAAATAAAAAAATAAAAACCTTCGAATTCCAATTGGAAAACATTCCAATTGGAATTTTTCAGGATTTTATCATTTTATTTAACTTGTATTGAAACGAATGAATTTTTCGTAATCGATATGAGTTACTGTATTGATAGTCTAATGTTTTACAAAAAATAAGTGAGAAATATTGAAAAAAAAAGTTAACTTTGATGCCGCATATCTCCATAACTATTAATATTAGGTCATTATAGCTTGAACATTTTTGACTCATAATCGAGGCAGGAATATAATCCTGCGAGGTTATTAATGTTTTCCAAATAACCCTGTATAAGCCCTTACTTTATGTATTTTTCAGTATTGATTAGGTATTACATATATGCTGATAGAGCCAATGGTGTTAAAACAAACAAATATTTCCACTCTTCAACAGACGTGCTTGTTGGTCTAGTGATTACGGCGTTTGCTTAGAGAACCAGTGGTCGCGGGTTCGAGACTCTTTCCGGCAAGCTAGTTCTATTTTTCATAGCACGGTCGTTTAGCTTAGTTTGAAATTAAAGAATACCTATTGATGTGATAGTATTCCGTGTACGCATCTCTATTTAAAAACAATCATTTTGTACTCTGGCTGGATCAGCTAGAAAGCTAGAATGTGAATTAGACCAGGACTAACTGACGATTTTCTAACTAGAAAAGTCAGAGGATTATTCTGAAACATTCCATAAAGATTTCAGAGTGTGTCGAGATAATTAATATAGACTCACATTTTTTTTATCCCTACACTTAATTTTCAAATATTGATTTTTACTTACGCACCTGATTATCTAAAATTCTTTATAAAACGACGTAATTATAAGATAAAACACATCGATCATCTTTATTTTAAGGGTAAAACGAAAAAAAAAAATCAATTTAAATCTCTTTGACAGCCATTGCTTTCTTTGAAGAGACTTAATGGCACAAAGCTTGGATACTTATGAAAGTACAAAGGTTTCTTAATTCCTTTGATACTGCATCTATGGGTTAGTGATAAGAATGCTTTTTCTCAAAAGAATAGTTAACTTTATAAAATTACTCGAGTGGTAAACACACGCCCCGCTACTCGCTGCCGCGGTGTGTTTAAATTTGAACATTAAATCTCTTATACATGTTTTAATTTCTTGAACAGGGGATGCTCCGGGTCGAGACTAGAAGGCTGGAGGCCGATCGGGGGTGATGGAGGCATCGATAATACTATACACATATTTAATTCTAATAACCCCAAGTTCAGGTGGTTGCGGAAGGTGTGAATAGACAAGGCAGATAGGAATAATTTTACAAGTCGTTTTGTTTTGGTCATGGCACTTCGAGAATGTTCTGCAAGATATACGTCAATAGTGTGCGTAAACGATATTTATGCGAGAAACAGACAAAGTTATGTGACCGCTAGACAGAAATGCAATAATACACTTGATGTATGCTTTTAGTTATGTACACCGCGATGTGTTGTTTTTTAAATTGAATTTTAATTTTATATTTTGATAACATACACGACCATAAAGCCTTTTAAAGTGCACAATCAATAAATAATAAATTCATTGTAAAAGATAGTAAATATAAAAAAAAAAGTTGGTAAACAGAATGTAGCAAATAATGAAATAGTGCAAAAGTATACAATATATAGAAAAAAATATACAATAATTACTCAAAAGTTTTGGGAAAATTAAGTTTTGAATACAGGCAAAATCAGACAGAGGGTCCCAATAATCAATACATTGCAGAATATCCAAAAACTATACCTACAGGGTAAAAAGAAACTACATGTAAGAAAAAAAAAAGAAAAATTAGGTACAAAAAACTTTCCGAACAATTGAAAATCAAGTTAGAAATGTAAATTAAAAGTGAAAATTAAATCTTAAGAAGAAATTTTTCAGTCAACAAATATTTTTATGTAATAATGTTAATCATTTGAAAACAGATTAACATATTCACGCCCGTATTATCTAAATTAATGTAAATTTAACACAATTTTAATAATTATTATAAAGCAACTTTTAAAACTTACTGAAATTCCTTTGTGACCATCCATTATATTAATAGGTATAATGAAATATAGTGTTCTCTTTTTTTTTCTTTTTTTCAAAATTTTTTCAAAATTTTTTTGAAAAATTTTGAAAAAATTTGAGAATGAAAGAGCACCGACACGATATGATTAATGTTATTTCATTCCCAATCCATGAAATGATTAAACGTTAAACACACTTATGTACTATTATCTTCGCAAAAAAAAAATTATACTCCTAACAGACTCGTGAGAGGCTATACCTATAGTGCCATTAGTAAAAAATCGACCTGTAAAAGACAGTTCTAAAATCATAAAGTTTTGTTTGCTAATTTAATTTACCCCAACAGTCATTGTGATTGTATTTTTAGATACCAGATACAAACAATTTATTTTTATTATTTATTATTTAATAGTACACACAGTTTTATTTCTAGTTCATCAAAACTATAAGGATACAAAATAAATTTTATCGCCGTACCTCCCCAAAAAGAGACTAACTCTTATTACATTGTCATTATAAACATAAGTTCCATGTTTTTTTTTAATAATTAATAATTAAAGTTGTTGAATGTTTTATTTATTCTCCTGTCAAAGGACTGAAAAATATAAACCTAGATAAAAGGCATGGATAGTTAATCTAACGTTAACCAAAAAAATTATATGCATATGTACCACGTGATCTGTCAACCGTTTACATGTCCTGTAATTCAAATTACAAATCCTGTAATTCTTCTTCTTCTTCTTCATTAGCCTTCGTCTCTCCACTGCTGGATATAGGCCTCTTCCTTCTCTTTCCATCCTTCCTTCTTGTTTATTAATTATATTTCCATTTCTTTCCCCCACAGCGGCAATATCATCGGCCCATCTCTTTTGAGGTCTTCCGATGCCTCTTTTATTCTCCAAAGGCCTCCATTTCAGAACTGGGATTGTCAAAATGGGAAGTCATCTTGTAGCATCCTGCCTTGCAACATATCCTGCCCATTGCCATTTTAGCTTCGCTATACGATCCATGATATCCACTACTCTAGTTCTGCGCCTAATTTCGTCATTTCTAATTCTATCTCTTATGCTTACTCCAAGCATGGATCTCTCCATGGATCGTTGCGTGCATTTGAGCTTTTCTGCACTTTTCTTTGTAAGGGCCATAGTCTCCAATCCATACGTCATCACTGGCAGTATGCATGATTCAAGGGCTTTTCTTTTTAGGCCAATTGGGATCTCTTTGTTCTCGAAGATATGTCTTGATATAAGATATCCTGTAATTAATGCTCAAAAACATTATTTATAGTTATTTCAAAAGAAGCATTAATAACTATTACGAAATATATATTATAATTGTGTTCTATAACGCCACTCTGGGACAGGCGTAGCCTAGTAGAGTGGCATAATCCACAAATTTAACAACAACAAAAAAATGTGTAATTTATCTTATATTTTTATTATTAAATTAGTATTAAGTACCTTTATTTGTAAACAAGGATTTTTTTTGAAATAAAAAAAATAAATAAATAAAAGAATAATAGTAATTGGCCGAATTACGTTTAAAAAATTAACATTTACAACTACGAGCACATAAATATTTATGAAGAAAAACAACACTCTATTAAACTCTAAAATTTTTTGGTAATCCCCAAAATACGGAGCTCATATGTTCAAACATGTTTAAGATTTTTTAAATGAAATTCTTTAACAATTTCCAGCCTTTATAAGGAATTTAAATATCTTTGAAAATTTAAACTTTTATAAAATTATAGAAATAGGTACATGCATCGAACAAATTTAAAATATTGATGGCCAATAATTGGTCATCTGGGTACAGAAACATTTTTTATACGATAATTTGTACTTTAGATATTGTATATCAACTTATACACTTTATTATACATGACATGTTTTTATATAATACCTTAGTATTATTATATATGTCCCCTAATGAAATACATCTTACGCAATGCTTGCAAACTTGATACACAGAGAGACAAAACAATTGAAAATAGGAAAAAAAATTATACAGAATCGAATAAATAACAATAATAACTATTTTTCATCTTTCTCCTTTAGCATCACAATATTTATATGATAAAATAAGCTACGACACGAATGCCTAAGAAAAACAAGGTTTACCTATAAAATCTAAGATAATTGGATTGTCTTAGTATAAAAACAAAACAATTTATCAAAGGGTAAAAATAAAGGGTTATAAGACATTACTTAATCATATTTCTGTCAGATCTCTTGAAAAAGTAATATATTTTCGCTAAAACTGACGCGGTGAGGATATTACTTATTTCAATATATTTGCACAATATTATAATTGTACCAATTGGTTTATCATTTATGTATTGACGTTATATTCGGGCCTTATTGTTAACTACACAAGATAAAGACATATGTAGGTATATTATTTTAAAATAAAATTATCTACGATTTGTTCACTAACCAACGGTGCTCTGTTAGTAATATAAAAAAAACACACACAAATGTAGAATATTTTAGTTTCTTGGTTACACGTATTGTGTATAATGCATGATAAATTTCGTTAACTTCTATTATTGCCACTGATCATTATTTGTTTCGGAATAAATACTGTAGTATTCAGTAACTTCAGTTCGTAAAAGCCGGTTTTCTGAACTTAAAATAGACGTTAATGGGTAGACCTTTTAATTCTTTTAACCTTTAATATTAGTTTAGTTGCTTTATTATTTATAGCATTTGTAAAGAATTTGATGATTTATTCAAATATTTTAGAATAACATCCTCCTGCCTTCAAAGAATCCTTAAAATCCTCAAATAAATTCAAAGAGAGGATTGCTAATCTTCATAAAAAAATATCTTTTGGTGCTTTGTCGTCACAGATTTTGTATTCAATTGATCCTTTTCCACATATTTTAAGTCTACAATCACATTCATATAAGTAAGAGGAACAGAGGATAGTTAGATAGCATTGAAAAGCATGCTTGAGGAGACGTATAAAAGTAAACAAGGCAAGAATGTTATATCAAGTGTAACATTCTTGTATCTTCTACAACTGAAGTGAGACGTCGTAATGGTAAGTTTTTCATTTTTCCTTGACATTTTTAATACATTTATGTTCGCATATACAGTATATGGAACCATTTAAAATACAATAATAATTTTCATAGATTAATATAATACAGTGGATTTCGTTGTTTCTATTTTGGGTGGTATGATGTTTGATTTTATTATTTGTATGTGGCTAAATATTAATATGTTTTATAAAAATTAATCCTCCCCGCCCTACTCTTGCACACGCCCGTACACACACACACACACACACACACACACACACACACACTCACGTGTGTGTAGGTACATGTGTAAGATTATTCGAAAAGTCTAATATACGAGTATATATCAGATCTTCCAGTGTATCAAAACTTTCCCCATTTCAAACAACTATTTAGAAATTTGATGTGAACATGTAATACAATATTTAGTGAAGTAATTATTTTATTTTTCCTTACGATAAAAAGGTCACAGAAAAAAAGCTTAGATGCGAGATGTTTGGAAAGGTTTAAATAAAATATATATTTCAAATTGTTTTTCCAAGATGATCTCAAAAGAATCTCATCCGCGATTGTCCTTGTCGTTGCCGAGAAACGTCCTATTTATAAGAAATATAAATTATGATTTTAAAATAAATTTGCTGTAAATATATTACGTTTGTGAAAAATCATTAATTTTCTTAATTTATCCCGGGATTAAGGAAGGTTAATCCTGGGACCCCGGGACTAGTTTCGGGGTTGGCCAAGATAACTAGCTGTAGGTGACTAGACAATATAAATATAAATGAAAATTTAAAGTTGCAGTAATTTAATTGCTGTACTAAACAAGATATTTGATAAAATTTTGGCACTTATTTAAATATATAAATTTTTGTAGTAGTATTATTATTACTAGCGCAGTAGTTATTTATTTGTCTGAATTTTATTATTTTTATTTTATTTAATAAGGCACCTTGTGGTTAAAATATTAAATAAATTATGAATTTTCACTTCAAAAAAGTAAATATAAAGCAAAATGAAACTATTTAACATTGTCTTAAAATATAGAATAAATTGGATGGCTTAAGATATTAAAACGATCTCGAATTTTTGCAGATTCGACAGTTTACTTAGGGACCATCGATATGATACATTAAGTATTTAGTGTTTAAAATAACCAACAGAAAATTAATTAGATTTCAGTGTCTAATTTTTTAAATTTACGAAATTTGTTCTAGTCTGAGAAGGTTATCAATACTCGAATCACTGAGATGGCTTCTCAGTTTACGACCAATGTAAGACGCTTCAGAAAATGCTCTTTAAGGCTCAAATCTTGTGGAAGGAGTCGTTATGAAGCATTTATATATTTTTTCAAGATAGAAACTTCGAAGTGTAATTCAACATTTGGCCATTATCCATATCATAATTAAATTAAATAAAAATCATGTAAAAAAAATATATTCAACCAATTCTACATTATTAATAATAACTACTTATTTAATAGAAATATTATGTTAAACATCGAGAAAGCGACATGAACACGATTCTTTAAATAAATCAAAAAAGTACCTACCGACGTATGAGAAGTGTTCTAAAGTAATCAGGGCGATTCAAACCAGGATTTCTTGATACGCACGTGAGATTGTGTCAAATGCGAATTACGAAATTTAGCGTGAAATATTCTAGAATCTTTAAGTATGTAATAAAGATCAGTGCTCCAATTAAATTCGTGTCCAGTGACTTTATGTAATTTTCTCCAGTTGCCACGATCTACTAACAATTTTTTTTACAAGGTGATTATTTTTTTATTGGCACTTAAAAGTGCCAATAAAAAAATAATCACCTTGTAAAAAAAACACCGAATTATAATGTCCTTAAATTTCGCTTAAATTCCCTATTCTCACAAAATGGGTAGGGAGGACAAGGCTACCCGGAAGTCAAATTACTTCAGCAAGCTATTTCGACTTCCTAAACTTCAGGCTCTCATGCTGTAGTAACCCCTTAACCATTTCGGACACAATTTATTGTGTACTTGGGCATACAGTGGCTGACACGTCACGTCATCTTCAGCAGTACTAAAACTAATTTCAAAGCACCAAGATTTTTTTTAAGACGATCGTCTAGCAAGTTTCACAATTTTTTCTCATATCTTCTCTTGCGTTTTTATCACATTTTTATAGGGACATATCTAATTTTAAAATTTGTTCATCAGGTTACATATATTTTAAATGCGAATATCTTATTAAAATGTCATAAACTAAATTAAATAATTGATTAATAAATTACCAAACCTTCGATGTTTTAAAAATGAAGAAAATTGCTCCACTTTGTGGGCCTTTTATGACTGAACGGCGAGTTGAGATGTCTTTTTTATTCAATAATATTACAAAGTAAACGATTATCTTAAATTTATTACAATTATAGCAAAATCTGTTAGTTTGTTTACATGCAATTTATGTTTTAAAAAATACTGTTTTTTTTAAAAAAAAAATTTTTTGTGGGTTTTTTTCAACTCTTTTTACATGGTTGACAACTTTTTTACTTCAATAGTCAAAAGAATAGATATTATAATTTTACAATAAAAACAAAAAAAAATCAAAATCCTTGTCGATATTCCTGATTTTAGATATTTAATCAAGACGCAACGTATTTATGACACAATACGCAGTGCCTTGATTAAATAGCTAAAATCTGAAATCGAGAATAATTTTTTGATTTTTTTTGTATTTATTTTAAAATAATAATGTATATTCCTTTAATTTATTAAAGGAAAAAAGTAATAATGTATTTTAAAAGGATAAAATAAAACACACAAAAAATAAAAATAATTTAAAAAACAGTGTTCTTTAAAACACAAATTGCATGTAAACAAACCAACAGATTTTTCTATAATTGTAATAAATTTAAGATAATCGTTTACTTTGTAATATTATTGAATAAAAAAGACATCTCAACTCGCCGTTCAGTCATAAAAGGCCCATAAAGTCGAGCAATTTTCTTCATTTTTAAAATATTGAAGTTTTGGTAATTTATTAATAAATTACATAATTTAGTTTGTGACATTTTAATAAGATATTCGTATTTAAAATATATGTAACCCGATGAATAAATTTTAAAATGAGATATTTCCATACAAAAATGTAATAAAAAACGCAAGAGAATATGAGAAAAAATTGTGAAATTTGCTCATTCTGCTAAACGATCGCCTTAAATCATTAATGTCATAACTATCATGCCGGAATTCAATAATCAAGCCCGTATCATTTGTGAGGGCACTAATATTGATTCATTGATTCTGTAAAAAATCATTCCAATTAATTTAATAACATTCCAATGGATTCATTGATTCTGTAAAAAATCATTCCAATTAATTTAAAAACAGTGAAATAGCAGATTCTATTTTCATTCTCTGATGTAAGCGCAAACTGCCTTCTTGTTTTTTTATGAGTTTAAACGAATAAATTAAATGTGCCATTCAAAATCATGGGACATAACAGGACATGAATTAAAGTAAGAAATAAATGACGCGCGCCAGGCAAGGTTTATTTTGTCGGTCATAAAAACAGAGGATTTAGATAATTTTGTCAGTAATTAACAGCTTTCCGATTTCCATAGAATCGAAAATTGCTGTTCTTTGGAATTTTTTCAATCATAAAATAATGTTTATAAGTTAATGGATGTTATTACACATCATTATTTCATTCATTAAAAAACTAAGTTTTTACTATACTCCCTTTCTTACTTACTAGTGGAAACAGGTTTGGCGCTTTACCTGTGCGTTGGGATCGAGTCGGGCGACGCCACGAAAGGGAGTCGTAAAAATTTCGAAAAATCCAAAATTATACTATAATTATTAATTTTTTTAAACGAAAATTTGTTACATCATTTTTATCTGTCTGCAAAGTTTCAGCTCGATTGGATCACGGGAAAAGGGTTAAAAATCAATCCAAAGTTTTTTTGACAGACAAACAAGCAAGCAGACGCTACGAGTTAAAAGAAAGGGAGTAAAAATTAATGACGTCGTCTGTCGGTCAAAGATTTTTGTTTTGAAAAGTTTATTAATTGTGTAATCCACAAAGGGATGACATTTTGATAAAATTTTAAAGAAAATTAAGTAAGTACGGATTGTCGTTCAAAATATAAAATATTATTGTAGTTTTTGAAATGTAAGCAAGCCCCTCTCACTCTCTCTCCCTCGTAGATTCCTGATCGTTCTGTAGGCTAGTTAGTGCATGCTTGTCCTTGACAAAATTAAAACGCATGTGATAAATAATGGTGAATAGTTAACAATACTATTGTTATGGTGTATAGTATTGTGAACATAGTGGTGGCTGTCCTGACGAAGAGACGGGTACATCTCGAAACCGGTAGACCTAAAATCTGGTAGTGGTTTATACTAATTTAACTAACACTCTGTTATAATGTCTAACCACAAAGTTAAAATTAAAAATATTAATAATTTACTATACCTTTGAAAGCAGATAAATATTTTGTAAAAAAAATGTAAAACATTTAAATGTATAAAAATAAAAATTCTCTAGCAAAATATATAGTAGTTCATATCAGTATATATATATTTAAAACATTTTGATAACCACGGTGATGGGTACACAATGTTTTATTAATTCCAAAAAATATTTGGTGACGTTGAATTAAAATAATAATTATTATTTATGTACATAATTTTACAAATGTAGATAGAATTTTTTTTAATATAGTGCATCTTTTCAGAAAATTTTTATGAAAATCAAAATGTCGGGTATGTAGTAAATAAATTATCTTAATCTGTTTTGTGCGGTCCAAACGTCCGCATATTGGATGCACTCTGCATATATATATAATGGGAAGTATGAGTGATTGCACGTACGTACCAAAGTGCAACTTTTAAGTGACTGCCTTGACAGAGAACCTTCGTGTGGATTTCCATTATTTATACACATAATTTCTTTTAATTGGACGTAGTTACGCGAAAAGGATCCAATCCACAATATGGTAAAAGTGAACCTAAATATCTGTACTAACGGTCTGTAAAAACATCCAGGCAAAAAACATTATTTTTAATTTTTATCACCCACGTTAATTTTTTCCATCATAAACAGTCAAATAAATACCTCAGAAAAAACATCTACTATACTGTCAACAATAAAAAAATATTAATATTGTACACACAAAATCATACTTTCAATTAATTTTAAAACGAATATCAATGAAGAAATATCTCATAAACTTCAAATATTAATATCTCTATGACTTTGTGTAGATTGGATTCTTTTTGCTTAACTATGACCAATTTATCAACATTTTTAAATCGATCTAATAAATTTCTCTTCCACTTTAACGCAAAAACTTTACAAAAACACTTTTTTATAAAAAAGGACATATTATATGTGCTGTTGATTTATGTCGATATAATAAACGTTAATATATAGAAAAATTATTTTGCTTTTGTTTTCATCTCTCGATTTTTTTACGCTTACTTCCTATTAACGTGTGCCAAACACTAGATCTCTCTGAGCCATACAAATTCTTTATCTTCAATATTATATTTTGGAATGTTAAATGATTGAGCCTAGGCGATGTCAAACAGATCATTAACTACCATACAAAGCTTATTATATTTGAATTAAAAGTTAGCTTGTTTCAGTCTTTGCAAATCTTTAAATGTTATACCAAGTTTATTAGTACCTACATTCTTGGGTCGTTGGAATTCGAGTTTTCTTCCAGTTTCTTGTACTACTTCAGCCTTAATCTGACAAGTTTTCTTTTTTACTGATTTTTTAAGGTATAAGACATGACGCTATATTTAGCCAATTCGAGGTTATTTATAATCCAATAATGTACTCAATTTTCACACGAAATATATCATAGTTTTTTCAAGATCAAAAGACATTTAAAAAAATACGAAATTTCAACTGCATACAAACAATAGTAATACGTAGTAGACTTGTAGTTTAAAAATGAAACATGCGATTGAACAAACATATGTACAAGATACAACGTAAATGGTAAACTAGTGTTACGTAAAGCGCAGTAATATTACAAGGCAATTAGAAATAGGAAAGGAAATCAATTTTTTAACGAAATCTTACAAATAATTGCCAATATTTTTTTATAAAGGTCAAGTCACCACTAGCACAGGCAAGCCAATAGAAAACATTTATGACGATACGTAAAGAAAATAAAGTGTAGGGTTGAATATGCAATGCGAGTTGTATAAAATTGGGGAAAAAAAGGGGGGAAAAAAGGTACATATCGTCGCTGTATATATGCCGTTTTAGTACATTCTGAGATAAACAAATGAAACTGTTTTATAAAATAATTGCGTAGACTAGATTTATAAAAAATATTTTAAGTAATTACTTGGCAGACTTGCCAGGTAATTATTTAAAAACGGCAATGTTTTTTTTAGTATATCTCTATTATTTATATGAAAAATTGACAAATTGATTCATTCATCTGAGAATGTATTAAACGGCACATAGGCTTAATACAGCGACGATATATTAAATAAATCTATTGTTACATAATTTTACACAATTCTGTAGTTACACAATTTATTGTCACTTAGGTAATTGAATATGAAACTATAAATTAGGGATGCATCATTACGCACTTTTGCCGATACGATACCGATACCGATTTTTATAAAAAAACTATCAATACCGATACCGATTTTTATAAAAAAACTATCAATACCGATACCGATTTTTATAAAAAAACTATCAATACCGATACCGATGCGGACAGTGAAGATTTCAAAAGGTATAAAAAGTTGTGGATTTAGATTACGAATAGATGGAATTACTTGTATATATTTATATAAAATTTTTACTTTATAATGAACTTTTAAAAGTTGTAATTTTATTGATTCTCTTTCTTTACCTGACATAAATTTGTATGTTAAGTCCCTATACCCAACTCAGATTTCTTTGGAATAAGCCAGCACTCTAATAATGTTAGTTATTTTTCCGGTGTTCCACATCACAAGAACGTGTCAAGTAGCTTAAAAATAATACAATTTAAATATTTATAATATAATATTATATATATAATATATATATAATGACCAATATATCCTCTCCAGGCCCGGACGGAATATCCGCTAGAGTAATTAAATCGTTCAAAGAAATATTACTAAAACCTATAGTTCATATATTTAATTTAAGCATCACAAAAGGCATTTTCCCGTCCCAACTAAAAACGGCTAGAATCACACCCATACATACATAAAGCTGGCAATAAAGACGATCCAAATAACTACCGACCTATATCCATCCTAAATTTACTATCTAAGCCGTTAGAGAAATGTGTCTGTAATCAATACACCAACTTTTTAAAAAAATATCAAATTTTAGCCAACCAGTTTGGATTTAGAAAAAATCGGGGTATACAAGAAGCAATACAGGAAGTTATTGGTTATATTTCAGACAAACTTGACAAGAATAAAAAATGTATAGCAATAGCACTAGACTTGACGAAAGCTTTTGACACAGTTTCACATGAAAAAATGCTTCACAAACTAAAACAGACTGGACTTTCGGAAGCAAGTTACAACTGGTTCAAAACTTACCTTACAGACAGAACACAATTTACACAACTTGACAAAACTAAATGTGACGAACATTACATCAAATACGGAGTCCCTCAGGAAGTACACTAGGACCTGCTTTATTCCTCCTATACATAAACGATTTATGCAAGCTAACAACGGGGGTGAAAATAGTTACTTTTGCAGACGATACAATACTTCTGTTTCACGCTTCAACATGGGATCTTGTTTTCAAAGCAGCTGAACTGGGTTGCAACATAGAACACTGGCTGGAAAATAATTTGCTCAATCTCAAAAAAACTAAGTATTTGACATTCAGCATAGATAAACGAGGGCAGCCATCTAGCGATTTAAAATTGACTATGCATGATTGCCAACACCAAAACTGTGGTTGCACCCCCTTGGAAAATGCAGATAGTGTGAAATACTTGGGAATCACAATAGACAGGCACCTAAACTGGAAACTTCACATTGAATTATTATTGGGAAAACTTCTAAAACTCATTTATCTATTTAAATCCATACGTAATATTTTTAATAAACAGCAACTCAAAACTATCTATTATGCTCTTGCCCAGTCATTTTTGAACTATGCGATTCCAAGTTGGGGAGGTACTTACAAAACCACATTAAAACCAGCTATAACGGCACAAAAAACCTTGCTCCGAGTCATTAATAAGAAACCATTCACATACCAATCAGACAGACTATTCAGAGAATTTAATGTACTGGACGTTAGACAGCTGTTCGTTAAGTCTACCCTCATCTTCTACATCAAAAACACAAACCACCTAACAGCAACCAGTAACTCGCATTCACATAATACTAGACAAGCATTACGAAACCTTGACGAAATACCAAAAACTAAGACAACATATGGACAGAAAAATTACTCATACATAGGGCCTAAAATATTTAACATATTTAAAACAGACTTCCCGGAAATCGGAATATGCTCAATTAATAAAATAAAAGCTTTAGCAAACAACTGGCTTACCTCCAAAGGTAGAACAGAAACTGAAAATTTACTTACTGTAATTGCATAATAATGTCTACAAATAAAAATATATACCTACATAAATAAATTAATTAATTAAGGAAAATAAAAAATAATCTTAAACAAAACTTTAACCCTTTTTACATTAAACAATTATTCTACACATATTTACACTTGGACTTATGACTCACTCAACTTTCACTAACATTACACTTGATACTTTGTAGATATATAATTACTACCTTATGAAAATAAATATCACTGACGAATTCAAAAAAATATTATAATTGTGTTCTATAACGCCACTCTGGGACAGGCGTAGCCTAGTAGAGTGGCATAATCCACAAATTTAACAAAAAAAAAAGTGTAATTTATCTTATATTTTATTGTTAAACTAGTATTAAGTACCTTTATTTGTAAACAAGGATTTTTTTGAAATAAAAAAAAAAATATATATATATATATATGCTGCCTTCAGATAAAATTCTTAAGACATTAATTTTAGAGGGAATTTTATAGATTATTATCGCGCACGATTCAAGAATAGAGGGAAAATCTAGATTACATTCGAAACTCGAAATCGTAAACTCAAACTTGCCTGCTGAAACTAATGTGTATATAGTATAAAAACGCTGATAATGTAATGAATCACTAATAAAAAATAAGACTTTAAGTCTATTAAAAAAATTTTGGTAATATAAGGAATTAAAAATTATTATTATTATTTTTTTACACAGTAAATTAAATTTTAACAAACAGATCGATTACATAGTCACCAACGCATCATCTATGCTTGGTTTTGTCATACGCACATGTAAACACTTCAAAAATATCAGTACCCTCAAGACACTTTATTTCTCATACGTTCGTAGTATTTTAGAATATGCGTCTCAGGTGTGGAATCCAGGTTATGCAGTACACGAAAATAGAATTGAAAGCGTCCAAAACAGATTCCGAAGATACCTAGACCTCCGTTCATTTAGATCTCATATAAGCAATGAAGACTCTGCGAAGTTTTTTAACATGCAGACCCTAACTCGTCGAAGAAACATAGCTGACGCGGTGATGCTATTCAAAATAACACAATCTAGTTGATAGTCCGGAACTTCTTCAACGAATATCTTACCACATCCCACCTCGGAATAACAGACATTCACCTACTTTTCATCTCCCCTTTTGTAAGACCAACTCAAAACAAAACTCCTTTATGTACAGATCCACAAATTCATTTAACACAAACTATCACCACATTGACATTTTCAATGCAACAATAAGAAACATAAAACAAACAAGATCTACACTACCGCACCCAAACTAATTTGTACATTATATCTTCCCTTCTACTCCAGTCCCATATTCCCCTCCACCCTCTCCACTCGCTATTAAAGTAAGTTAAAGTAAATTTTTATATTCAGTGGAAAATTTGTAATTGGCATAATTGTAAAAACCATTATTTCATATTTTTAAGATTGTTATCTTGCTGTTAATTTTCCCCAAAACAAAATGAATAAAAATAAATAAATAAAAAAATAAAAAAGTTATCTTTTTCGGGTTGTTATGTTCCAGCATTTGATAAGGGTGTTATCATCCCGGCGGTGCAAGATTCATGCGCTCTGCACACGGATAACTTATCTTCACGGATAACTCATCTTCTTCTTTCGGTTTCTTTTCAAAATATATGCTTAGAAAAAAGTCATGCTTCTTGTTCCCACTACACTGTGTAGGAAGTTTTAATGTAAAAAAAAGTGTAGGATGCAAGGTAGGTACTGCAGTGTACTTCCCTAAGGCCCGACGGTCAAAGCATCTCGTTTACAGTAAGGGTTCACGAACGTGCTTCGAATCCTCGATGGGAGATCTAAATTATTCAAGGGTAATATGATGGGAATTGGAATTAATGCCGGAATAATGTAGGCATTGATTGATTTATAGACGTAATGTGCCCAGGGCAATCAAACTCGGAATGCCGGGTCCGTTTTGCTGGGACGGCCGCAAGAGAAGAACACGTCAACTGGACGATTCCAAGTACTGTTAAAGTACCACGACGTTTTCGATTGATATTCAAGTCAAGACAGCAAATCAAACACAATAACTTCGTCGTCTGTCCCGTAACTTCGTGTAATGTCCGCAATTTCGTTCGAATTCACGGCTAAAAACATGGTCGGAGAAGAACATGAACCGGCCGATTAACGCACGTGGCTACAGCTGCCTCTCAGTAGACCGCCAAAAAGGTGCGATAAATATACAGGGTTATTTGTAAAACATTAATAACCTCGCAGGACTGTATTCCTGCCTTGATTATGAGTCGAAAATGTTCAAGCTATTATGACCTAATATCAATAGTTATGGAGATACGCGACATCAAAATTCGCATTTTTTTCAATATTTCTGACTTATTTTTTGTAAAACGTTGGACTATCATTACAGTAACATATCGATTACGAAAAATTCATTCGTTTCTATACAAGTTAAATAAAATGATAAAAACCCTGAAAAAATTCCAATTGGAATATTTTCTAATTGGGATTCGAAGGTTTTTATTTTGTATTGAAACGAATGAAAAAAAATGCAAACTTTGATGTCGCATATTTCCATAACTATTGATATTAGGTCATAATAGCTTGAAAATTTTCGACTCATAATCAAGGCAGGAATATATTCCTGCGAGGTTATTAATGTTTTACAAATAACCCTGTACACTAGTCATTTGTTCCGTCATTTTTAATAGGTTAGAGCTAGTTATTTATATAAAATGGTTAGTAAAGTTTTTACCGTGTTTATTTTGGGGTCCTATTGACAATTCATAGGGCTTACGACCTATCATACGGATGACTTAAGTGATCACTTTACACAATGTAACGTTCACCATTTCCATTCATGATAGATTACCACATCTATCAAATTTTTGGCAGTTGTATAATTTTTTTTTAAGTAGAGATGTGAACACAGAATACATTACACAACAATATTCTTACTATTTTCAAATTAAGATAAATGTTAGTGCTATAAAAATAGGACTATCTTGCTGGTCCGGAGTGAGATTCGAACCCGCGACCTTTGGATCACCAGGCGATCGATCACAAGACCAATAGGCTGCTATTGTTTATATGTTTGTTATATATAATATATGTTTAACTCACACAACTTGTTTCATGTGTGAGTTGTATTTTAGTTGTAATAACGCCACCTGCAGTCCAAAGCTTTTTCATTCCTATAATCCAATACAGATGTCACTATTATTATGAGATATCTATATTTTTGATTGGAGTTTTTAAGCAATATCCTTATATGAGATTCTTCCGAATTATTAACATTACACTAGAATACGCCTGAAAATTATTAATATTTTTAACTCCTTAGGGCCGGTTGTTTCAAGTTGGATTAAAGTAAGCGTTCTTTTAAAGCATAGTTTTTTACGTTCCCCACCAACCAGACGATCCGTTTCCGTAAAAATCTATGCTTTAATCGAACGCTTACTTTAATCCAACTTGAAACAACCGGGCCTTAAAAAGCTAGACTTAAACTCCTTAGAGTTATTATTATAAAAATATTCTGAATATAAAAAATTAGTCTAAAATACCAGTTTTTTACATTCAGAATATTTAAAGTATGTCCATATTCCTTCACCTGTCGATGATACGTCACACAACCTTAGCATTTTCTAAATATTCTTATTTTTTCTTTACCTTAAAACTTGAGTTATAGCAATTTAAAGCTTGCGTAGTATGTGAATATTTAAAGAATTTCATGTTTCTTTTGCGTTTTTCTCGAAACTTATTTTTTATGACATGGAGACAATACCTCAAAAATTATTTGTTCAAATTTCTCACGCAGATTACTAATAACATAACGACGAAGCGTACGATTTTTTAGTAAAATGAGTCGTTTGCTTTTTATGAGTTTAATAATCGATTTTTTTAGGAAAAATATTAAATTATTTTCTAACTGCTTTCATAGACAATATGTGAGGTATAAAGGCAAAGACAGTAATATACAAAAAATTAAAAATGTTTTTAAGTAGTCTCCAACGATTACTAACATAGAATGTAGGTACTGAATTATAGATTTTACGTAGTATCCGTCCCAAAATTATATTTCCTATAAATTTATAGGCTATGTATGTTTCCTATAAAATCAGAATTCAGTACATTATAAATTAGTAATCATCGATGACTGCATACAGTTTTTTTTTGGTATTGCTAACTTTGCTTTTATACCCCACACGTCATTTATCAATAAAACAATATATTTTTTTTATTTCATTCCATACTGGCGATGTTATTATCTGCAGTCATGGAAAAGGACCCTTATGGGACAACAAAACTCTACCATTTTGAAATTTTCAAAATAATTTGCTAATGAAAGATATTAGCCAATGTGTGCCGTACAATGATGACGCAAATGATGATAATAAATCAATTTTATATGTGCAATAGTAGCGTTATTTTTTTTTATTGAATGTAATTTTCAAAGCCTCTAAGGTGGAGTAATCACTAAAGTTTTAAGCAGTTTATTGAAGGCAGGTTGTATCAACTTAGATTATAGTTGGTGACAACATTTAAACGGTGGATCTCGTTTAAGCTGGTGCGCGTACGCACTGCGATAATTTTTTGACATCTGTCACCAAACCCGTTCTTATTAAATTTTTGGTTTTGCAGTATCGGTAGCGTCCAATAGTACTCCAGATTAATCAATCCTGTGACATTAAAGTGTAAAGTTATCAAAAACTGATGTATTTAGAATACAAAACTCTCTAAAATGCCCAAAGATACTGCGGCATATTTCATTTCTTCTTACAAAATGTATTAACGTCAAAGCAAATAATTTTTCCTGTTCATGATACACTGTTGATTGTCGAGAAAATCTGTGGCATGCTACATAATATTGTACATTTTGATACAAAAAGGTCGAAGAACAATTTTGATGACCCATGTCAGAAACACGCGCACCAGTTTGATAGAGTAAACCAACTTTAATTCATGTATTGCCATGGAAACAAATTCTTGAATTTCGTAGACCTTTTTCGTTGTAAGAGCATAGCCGAGTTAAAAAAAAACTTAGACTTAGAATAAACTAGTAAAAGTAACATTAATATAATTAATGGACTAAATTTTTTTTTTGTTCTCCATAAATAATATATATTTATTTATTTTAAAGGGTCCTAATTATTGTTCATTTCCTTTTTAAATATGTTTTGAATCTATATTTTACATTTATTTTTTAAGGTTCATTTAACCTTCTTATCTCTACCATTTATCTGGTAGGTATATTGGCCACTCAAGGACCATCAATTAGGGTCATTAGTGATTTGTTGACGGTCTGTTTATTAAATAATAAAATAAAATAATTATCTTTATTTTTACACTACTTTTTATTTGTTAAAGGTTTCTAATTATGACTGTTTGCTTTTGTACTAATCATTGTTCATATATATATATTTTTCTTAAATGCGTTTTATTGTTATTATTTATTTTTTAATTATTTACTTTAAAACGTGTTTTATGTTAGGTTAGGATAGGTTGGTTGAATGGAAAATTATTAATTATAATATAAATAATGATCCAATCACGTTGAAAATTATTTAATAATGTATGGTCATCCTTTTACGTAAATGTTCTAAGTTTCATAGCTCTAGCTAGTGAAAAAGTTGGCAAAAAAATAATTTTATGATTCCGCCACAAAATAAACTAACAGACAAAGAGAGCTATTCAAAAGTATGTAATAATAGTAATCAAAGTAGTGCAAAGTAAAAAGGAAGAGTTATGACAAAAATAAACCAAATAAAGAAAAATATTAAATTAAACAAAAAAAAAATGAACCGAGTTGACACAACCGGCCCCAACACCGAAAACTTGTGAGGTGACACATTTCTAATTATAGATATCACTGATATCAGTGGCTGTAAAAAGTGAATATCAGTGGCTGTAAAAAGTGAATATCAGTGGCTATAAAAATTGAATATCAGTGGCTGTAAAAAGTGAATATCGGTGGCTATAAAATTGGAATATCAGTGGTTGTAAAAAGTGAATATCAGTGGTTTTAAAAAGTGAATATCAGTGGCTGTAAAAAGTGAATATCAGTGGCTATAAAAACTGAATATCAGTGGCTGTAAAAAGTGAATATTGGTGGCTGTAAAAAGTGAATATTAGTGGCTGTAAAAAGTGAATATCAGTGGCCGTAAAAAGTGAATATCAGTGGCTGTAAAATGTGAATATCCATGGCTGTAAAAAGTGAATATCAGTGGTTGTAAAAAGTGAATATCAGTGGCTGTAAAAAGTGAATATCAGTGGCTGTAAAAAGTGAATATTAGTGGCTGTAAAAAGTGAATATTAGTGGCCGTAAAAAGTGAATATCAGTGGCTGTAAAATGTGAATATCCATGGCTGTAAAAAGTGAATATCAGTGGTTGTAAAAAGTGAATATCAGTGGCTGTAAAAAGTGAATATCAGTGGCTGTAAAAAGTGAATATCAGTGGCTGTAAAAAGTGAATATCAGTGGCCGTAAAAAGTGAATATCAGTGGCTGTAAAATGTGAATATCCATGGCTTTAAAAAGTGAATATCAGTGGTTGTAAAAAGTGAATATCAGTGGCTGTAAAAAGTGAATATCAGTGGCTGTAAAATTAAAAAAGTAAAGGAGGGTGATCTGACCTGTTCGGGCCTGAGCCCCGGGGGCACCCAGGTGTACTCCTCGAGCGCGCAGCCCGAGTCGTCGTCCGACTGCGAGTGGCGGTGCGGGTCGGGCGCGGGCGGCGCGTGCTTGGCCAGCAGCAGCCGCTCCGCGTGCTCCAGCAGGCCGCGCAGCGCGCCCGGGGCGCCCTCTCCTGCACTCTCTGGTGCACCAGGCGGGCCGGGCCCGGCCGCGGCGGGAGCGGCGCCTGCGTCCATGGGCCCGGCGTCCGTGCAGTTGCGGCAGACGGGCCTGCAACGAAGGACACACTCTTAGTTACGTCACCGAGACAAAAGGAACATTCGACATTGATTAACTTTTATTTAATCACCCAAGTCACAAATTCTTGTAATTTATCAAGAAAGTCAAGGAAGTCATTAAAACAACTTATACATATTGAAAAATCAACACTTTTTTAAAACATAACCTAACCTAACCCTTAGTTTTTACGAATATTCGTACCAATATTAAAATTAAACAAAATTAAAATAATTTGTGGGGTATAAAATCAAAACCAATAATATCCTCAAGGATAACTCATAAAATTTTTTAGACACATTAAATCTAGAATTCAGTGTATCATCTTAAATTAGAATCCTGGGTGAATGCATTCTAAACTTTTTTAAAATATTTATTCCTTTGCTTTTATACCCTACAATTATAGAAGTCTCATAGAGACGAAGCTATTTATAGGAGAAACGTGTATGGAAGTGTTTGATACGACGCTACGGTGCTTGGACAACCTGTCTGAGCCGGCATAGGTGATCGTTCTAAACGATGCAACGTTCACCAATTTTTAAAAACTTGTCTTAATTAAATAATAACGATATTATTATTTAGATTAAAAGCGAAAGTGTTTCCTAAGCTAAATTCGCAATATAAGCTTATGCCGAGGACTGATATGTGATTAGATTTTTGACCTTAGAACCGATGCATTTATGCGTTAAGTTTGTACCTTGCATAGCTTATAAACTGTATAATTAATGGATAAAGCAGGTAGAGCCTTGTTTGTAGACGACGAATAAACAGTTTTTTTCAATCAATTTGTATATTGTGTACTTGCATCTAATTAAGTTCTGATTGTATTTGTATTAAATATGAAATAAATGTTAATAACGTATAGCATTTAAATAATTAAATAAATTAGTCATCATGTGTTGGAATCTGCGAAGCGCCTTTGAAGCATCTTTCATGCAAAAACGGCGACATAAAAATTATTATAAACATAAACATAAACATTGAATAACGCAAAATAATTGCACAGATGGCCGCCGACTCTCCAAAGATAAGAAGATGAGATTGTAACACACATATTGTCACTTTATTCCAAAATCGAGAAGAACTGCACATCATTGAAGTTTTCCGAATAATCTAAATATTTTAGAAAGATCTGGTTTACAAGTCGGGCGAATACGCGAATGTGTGAAGATTAGAGAAATTGAGTCGTTATAAATTGCGTCGCAGACACGTTGACAAATTGTTTTGATCGCAGCGAAAGTCGTAGAACCAGGCGAAAAATATAGCGAACTGTGAATCCATGCGATAGACAACGACATCCATGTGAAGCATTACCAGAGACGAGTGGAACATTATAGTGGTAATCCAACTAAAGTTTTTGTCCATTGACTTTATAAGTGTTTCATTTGGATTACGCTACAACCCGATATCTACGTATGCAGAACAATTGTGTAAGAACTTTTTTCTGAGAAACCTGTGTATAGAATAAGTACATTTCAAGATCAACACTATAAAAACAGATAAGCTCCATATAATCAAATTGTCCACCTTCATCAATACCCGCCTATCAGCTCCAGGTCAATACTTGTAACCGTTACAATCGTCCCATATATCTTTATTTATCGCAGCTAATAACACGTGCGGTCACGTGGAACCGGTTACTAATAAAGGCCAATGATCAAAAAATATTATATAAACGAGATATTTATAACGAGAAGCGCTTGCCACCTACATTTCAAGATCAAACACCAGAACCCGTCGAAAAATGTAAGTTCGTAATAACAAGAAACATAATTAATTATCCGATCAGGCGTACCAAAGATAATTTGAAACCGCAGATGAGATAGATTTGTCAAACATGGTCATTATCGAGATTACAAGACTCGTAAAAAGAATCATTTCTTTTATAGGTTGACAGCCTATTTCGTGGCAACCGTAATAAGATTGGTAAAGCCACGTAATTCCATTCATACGAAGACTTAACATAAGCATTTTTTTCAATATTTTCAATATTTGAACGTATTTTTAATCCCTTTATATTAACTCGTGGCGTCTGCTTGCTTGCCGTCAACAAAAATTTTGGATCGATTTTTGACCCTTTTCCCGTGATCCAATCGAGCTGAATCTTGACAAGTAGACTCGTGGCGACGATCAAGAAGATCTATCATATTTTTGTTAACAAAAATTAATAATTATAGTATAATTTCGGATTTTTAGAAATTTTATTGGTTTTTTCAAATTGGAATCATTAGAAAAGTTTGATTACTAGCATAGCGGCCCGATAACGTCGCGGAATATTTTCTAAATTTGAATTACTCCGTCGGTATGCATAATAGGTACTTCACTACGAATGTCGAAAATCTAAATTGACTGATAAATGTTTTTAGAATTTAATCTTCAAAGCGTGAAGTGTCTTATCAAAGCTCAACATTATATCTGACATTTTAGAAATATATTAAATTACTGTAAGTTTAGTGTTGTGTTATATGTTTTAATTAATCTTTAATTGTTGTTATATTTTACAAAGAAAGGGAGTATAATAAAAACTGGGTTTTTATGGGTTACTTTTTTAAAAATTTAGATTCTTTTAAATGTAGAGTGTTACTTCTCAATTAGCCCAAGGGCACTTTCCTGAGTGCTCTACTAGAATTATAATTATATACTGATGTTTTTTTATTGCTGTGCCTAGAATAAACTAATTCAAATACACGACAACGTATCACAATGTCGGCATCGGACTCCAACAATCAACGTTTACGATGTTAATATAATGTAGAAAACGTGTAAGCAATTAATTATTCCGTACGTAGCTTGAGCGATGTTCGCTGTGATTGTGAAATAATGAAGTAATCAAAATACGAATCAATTTGGACGCATAAAGTTTTATTATTATTAGCGATTATTGATATTCCTGCGCTGGATTAAAGATCTCACGGTGTGATCTGGAATTGTTCTGTCTATCCCCGCAGCTGTGGGCTGTCGTGTTTGGACCGCTGGTAATACGGCGCGTAAACAATTTAGCCACTTTTTTGGTGTAATAATACGCCTGGGATACGAATATGCCCCAGAATATCTCATGACGCTGGCAAATTATATTCCATGTAAATTTTATAATGATGCATTGTCTTATAATCATTGTGCTTAGTTGGTTTGACCGTGTTGAACGAATGAATGAAGAGAGGGTAGTAAGAAAGATGTATGACGCAAGTGTAGAGTGGCTCCAGAAGTAGAGAAAGACTTGACCAGGTAATGTAATATAAGTGGTAACTCTCATATCAGTACCTCACACCAAAATCACGAATGAAGTGTAACTATTTCTTCGGAAAATAAATTATACGTCAAATGACTGTTAACTATGTATTTATATTGTATTGTATTTCAATGACTTTACAACTCATATCAAGCCTTGGCTTCCATCAGACAGGCGATGTCACTAGTGTTTTTATGATAGTGTTTTAGAGGGCGATCATTGTTTTCCTATGGACATTTCTTGATTGGAGAATAGAAAAAAATGCTTTATTTCCTATAGTGATCCTCCATTGTGTTGGTGTCTTCTTCTTCTTTTTCTTCATCAGCTTTCGTCTCTGCGCTGCTGGATGTAGGCATCTTCCTTCTCTTTCCATCCTTATTTGTTGTTTGCTAATTGTGGTCATCTCTTTCCCCCCACAGCGGCTATATCATCAGCCCATCTCTTTTGAGGTCTTCCGATGCCTCTTTTATTCTCCCAAGGTCTCCATTTCAGAACTCTGGGAGGCCATCTTGTAGCATCCTGCCTTGCAGCATGTCCTGCCCATTGTCATTTTAGCTTCGCTACACGATCCATGATATCCATTAGTATAGTTCTGCACCTAATTTCGTCATTTCTAATCTAATCTCTTAGGCTTACTCCAAGCATGGATCTCTCCATAGACCGTTGCGTGCATTTGAGCTTTTCTACACTTTTCTTTGTAATAAGGGCCATAGTATCCAGTCCATACGTCATCACTGGTAGTATGCATGATTCAAAAACTTTTCTTTTTAGGCTAATTGGGATCTCTTTGTTCTCGAAGACATGTTTGAGTTTGCCAAAAGCAGCCCAGCTCATTTCTATTCTTGTCTTGTTCGTCTTATTCGTGTTGGTGTCTATATCCAATAATATCAACACAACGAAACAATATGCGCCGTACGTACAACTTAAATGGAAAGAGGTCTACGCCTGGTTATGATATATATTCTACGTGCTTTGTGTAATCTTTTTAATATGATTTTACGCTTAAAAATAATTCTGGTACACCCAATACATGTCCACGTGCAGCATTATGATCCGGAGAGAGTAGAATGTATCGGTACGAGTTTGGGGCAATTATGTGTTTGCCTTACCGAAACAGCCCGTGGCAAGTGGCAAGCGACAAGAAATATTCTAGCGCTCGGGCAACTTTATAACCTCTCATTATGTACAATAAAAAGCATCGACAATGACGGGAACACGATAATAATAAATCTGAGGCTTGCGCTAAAACTGAATATGAACATTACATTTATAAAATATGTGTAATAATTGGTAATTTTCAATTCCGATTTGAATATTTGGTACAGCACTAATGGTACTGTTTACAGTTTAAACGGCATGTTTCAGTTGAAAAATATTCACGTTATTTTTGTTTCTATGAAAATATGTCTTGTCTAAAAGCGGTTCACGTCAAACATCGCCGACGAAGACATCGCCGAAACAGAAAGCCGAACGCGAGAAACAAAAGAAACGGTTAAAACTTTTATTAACTATACAAAGTCAATGGTTACGAATTTAATCGGAACCGTTCTAAAATTCAATTTAATTGAATTAGAATATTTTACATAGGTTCGCACTAATTAACGTCAATTCGCACGTAAATGGTCGAACTTATTTCCAAACACCTGTTAATTACTATCGCTGGTATTTAGCTTACTAGCCATACTCGCACAGTTCGGTTTTAATTGTGTAATTGCAGAAATAACTATATCGGGCGCGCTTTTTATACGAAAATATCGGTTTCGAGACGCAACGTCCGAGAAAGTCCGAGTAGTTTCTCCATATTTCTAGTGATTATGGGAATAGCCCAATTGATTCGAGATTGATTATTTGAGAAACTTCGATAATGAGCAGTTACCACTGTCTTAGACTCTTGTGATAATATTTTTTGGTTGGCTTAAAAAATATAAAATATATGCTGAACTAAGTGAAACGAACTGAAACGAGACTATGTTAAGAAATAAATATAAAATAAAAATATTACAAATTCGTTTCCTTCTATACTTATTAGTTCAGTCAAATTAGACATGCAACCATAATTCAGATATTTTCCGATTAGCTGAATTTTGGTAAGGGCCTTGATATAAGAAATTAATATATTGACGTCACACCGTATTTTGTGATCTTTGGCCCCTCGTAAAAAGTTTAGCACATCTCGGATCGATGGGAACATTTGTCATTTTATTAAGAACAATTATATCTAGGTCAATACCACAATTCCACTATCCGGGAATATTCCTGGGTCGGATGTCTAATTTGACTGGACTATGTAGTCTATGACTGGACTGGACTCTCGTATACATATTACGTGAGGGTCAATAAATTCATTTAATGTTCCTTCATATTTTAAGCTGTGATCTTTTTAAAACTGATTAAATATTTTGTAATTTGTATTATTAGTTTAAGTTCAAATTTAAAAGTGCGCCCTAAAAATAAGACACATAAGTAAAGAATATACCTACGTCATTCGAAAGAAAATTTTCTTTTCTACATGGCTTTTACATTTATTATTTTATTTCATTACGGGCCTTCATACTGGTATGTCAAGTAGACAATGGTAAGCAATTTCGACACATTCTTCTGTTCGAATGACAAATTTTTCGAGTCAAGACAAGAAAAAATGGAGACAATTTTGTACTGTTAATACCCAATATTTTACACCATGATCTGGTGTTGTACGACTTTTTACTGTTAAAATAAATAAATTGGTACATAAATAATGTGAAGTGGGTGTATAATAAACGCGTTGAAATGCTTGTAAACCAAGATGAATAAAATTATTCCAAACATCAAACTAAATTTTAGCAGCATCTACGGAATTCGTGTAAATACTCGTTAAAGCATATTTTCAGTGTCTAATTTAAAAACACTTATTTTTAATTAATGACAAATTTAATAAACCTAACGCGTTTTAATTCACTAAAATATGTTCCTTCAAAATCATGCACGAAAATCAATATTTTATGTAACAGCTTTTAAATTAGATTTTACGGGAGAATTTTTATGTTCAACAAGTTTCCGGTTACCTCGATACGAGAAGTTTTCATTTAAGTCGTGGAATTTTTATAGTTTATTAATTATTTTTTATGACGTGGCTCCTAGATTGGTTTAATATTGTATCGTAATGTTTATCTCGGACATGGATGGAGTCTAGGATATATGAAAACGCATGTCGAGTAGTAGTAAAGCGTTGTCAAATTTACGACTAGCGTGGAAGATAAATATGATCGAAAATATAGATAGTATTCATTTCATACATTTATGTACGTTGAAGTTAATTTTTTTTTTCCTATTGCGTTGACAGATTAAATTAATTTAATAAAGTATATTGTTCGTACTTTATTCACGCGTGTATTTTATTCGCTAATAAAATATGTAAAAGATATAAATGAGTATAATTTACAATATTTTGAAAGTAATTGACTGTAATAATAAAGATGATCAGTAAATCATGAATTTTTAAAACTTTAATTGCCGTATCTTAGAAAATGGCCGTCAGAGGTATCCAAACTTTTTTCCCATAAAATGAGGATATAAGATGCCTTCGACGTATGTCATATTACAAAACTAAAAGTTATAACTAACTTATAGTTTAAAATAACTATATGTTATTTTAAACTATAAGTTTAAAAAAATCCCCACATATTTGAACCTCGTGTAAATGGTGTATATTTATATTTTTTTAATATAAAAATTTGAGTAGAGGACAGAAGAATTTGAGTAAAAGAATCCCTCCCTCTCTCCTATACTCAAATTCTTAATCATTTTTGATAAGAAACTTAGTGCATGTTGGCCTTTAGTTAGAGTAACACGCATGTGAAGAGTATTTTGTAAAGGTGTTGGCGTATAAATAATACTATGGTTGTTGTGTGTAGTGTCATTTAAACGCTAGTGTAGTGGCTGTCCGAATGAAAATATGGGTTACGTCTCGAAACTGGTAGACAAAAATGTAATTTTTAGTGGTTACATACTAACATAAATAAAATTTTGATAAAATGTCTCACCACAAAGTTAATGCTTTAAATATTAAAAATCTTATTGTTTGTAATGCTCACAGATTGCCTTAACAATAAAAAACATGCATGGAGGTTCCTTTAGAAACTGACGATTTAAAAATATCTGCCTGATTGCCTGATTGTTTAGAATCTCTGGTGATCTAAATATATTGCGCCTTCTTCTAGCAACAAATTGGATCATAAACACGTATTACTCCATTAAAACGAAAATGTAGGCATTTTTACACCGGCCGAGCGCCGTGGGAGGATACTAACAATACCCGTATTATATTATACAAAATATGGCTGATGGATCCCGCTTTATCAGGGGCGCGTCCGCCGGACCCCGAGGCGCTGCGGGATTTAAGGGTCCCGCGTGCTCAACCATTTGCAACATACAACATATTTAATGGGGAGATATTTTATATACAATTACAGATAAATTAACTCACAAAACTTACATCGATTTATTTTTGTTGAAGTTTGTGTCATAATAACATGCAAAGCAGAGTCATGGACGATGACCCTTGAAAAACAACGGAGGATAGAGGATCTTGAGGTTTGAAAATAAAGTATTGAGGACAATACTAGGACCTAGATACGCTATTGCAATAGACACGTGGAGACACAGGAGCAACGCAGACATTCGATCCCTATCACAACAACCTTTCAAAGTAATATTAACGCGTTGTCAAATTTCAAAACCAGCAACATCAGATCTAGCCGACTATCTTGGATAAGATATGTATGTTGGACAAGCAGCGACAGAGCTATTAACAAAGTACACGAGGCTAAACCAAGAGACCAATACAAACAGTGCTTCAAGGACAATGCACTAGTCTGTGAAGAAGAAACACTTGAGAAGCTAGGAGAGAGAAGAGAAGAGGAACCTGCCCAGGGCCATTCTATGAGCAGTAGCTCCCATATTGGCAATACACTTTCGCCAATTATGTTCGGATTTTTTTAAAATGCTAAAGTGGCAGTGCTCACCGTCCCACTCATGGGAATGCGAGCAGGATGGGGAGGCGTCCACACAAAACCTCTTCTCTGCCTAAGCGAGGGACAAATAACAATTCGAACATACTTATTATCCATTAAGTGGGAATTGCAAGTAACATTTATACAAGGAATGCTATAGTTGAAATACAAAATATGAATGCATAAAGGTAGGAATGGGAGCAGAAGTTAATGCATTGGAAGAGAGAGGCATCATCCAGGAGATCGGAGCTCTACAAGAGTTGTGCGGCCATCAGAAGTTAGTGAGTGTGCCATTAGAATTAACGATAATGTTTTTTTAACTAATACAACCATACCCAACTGACTATTTTTTTATCAGCAGTAAAAATAATAATATTAAGAATTAGTTTTATTCAGCTCAGACAAAAGAACAAGTCAGGGTTAAATTATAAAAATAATGATTTAATTAAAAGAGAATTAAGATGAATTTCTATTAAAATATGTATTTTTTCGTAAATAAGATGCAGAAATAAGTATGATAAACATTTTGGGGATCTATTCAAAAAGTATCTTTATTGTATTGTAACGGTATCTCGGCGGTGAGATCCAAGTGCAACGCTTAAAATTAGTTAAACTTATGTTTGTAAAGAGACAACTGGAACACTATTTAGTAACTCGCACTCGAGAATATTCCACAAGTAGGTACCTACTCTAGTACAATTTTTTCACTCAGATCGCCCGTTTGCCTATCTAAGGCTTTTACTGTCTGTCAAACACAAGAATGTGTCTCGTAGCGATGACATCGTTGTTTATATGAGGTCCTCGATTTCTGGAATTTTCCCGTATATTTTACCAGTTTCTTAGTGTTTCTAATTAATTCTAAGTGTTGAGTGTTGGGAAATCGTTGTACTTGTTTCTAGAAACTCATGACAATATTTGTTCAAATATTGTCAAGTTTAAGTAAGCACTAAAACAATTCATGTTTAAGCATTTAGGAACATTTAACACACTAATTAATTTATGAAACAATAAAACAAAAAACTTTTTCGAGAACCGTAAAAATCGAAGCCGGAAAAATAGGTGGCCGTTAGATGCGCCACTGAAAGAACCGCCTATACTTTGCAAGGCTGGATTATTCATAGTCTAGTATGTAAAATACTTAGTGCACAATATTTATTGTAGGTGTGGTAAACTTACAGCAATAATTAAAGAATACATTATATGATTTTAGTGACTAAGTATTGCTTATAATGGCTCACAGCCAGATAAATAAGCACGGTAATTATAAAGATATAAAATATAATATTCCGACTACCGACTAATGATCTGCTATTATAATAAAATTAAAACAAAGTATGGAAAATATGTGTAATATTTTTATACGTAATATTAAATATATTTTTTTTTATTATATAATATTATTATTAGATAGATGCTTGATTATCCGTCGTTTTTTCGCGACATTTTTTTTCAAATTTTGACGTTTAATTCACATTTGTCGTAATATAATAGGATTACGAAATTTCAAAACTATACACATATACACTGTATCACTTACAGAAAAGGTGGAAAACTACTGAGTCATTTCGCGATCTGGACAATTTTTTCAGCGAAGGAACGATTAGAGAATGGGCGTGCTTTATTCGGTTCAAAGCCGGTGATAGCAGCTGAGATGACGAGTCAGGAATGGGCTTTTGGCTTTTGATGACCAGGCCCTTCTGGCGACTGTGGAAAAGGACGTGTGCTGGGCCACTAGGACACGCGGAACTTGCCCGCGGAATTGACAAGCAAAATTGTCTTTTAATATTGCAACGTGGTGCCAAAAAGAATTTCGCACTTCTGACACTTGTCACAACACTATCGAGAAATTCAGAACGGCTTAGCGTGATCTACAGCTTTCGGAAGGCATCTGAAACATTCGAAAAACATCTATAAAAGCCACGAGAATCTTCTCGTTAACACCAGAAAAACCCAGAAAGTATAAAGTACCAGCATTTGTCAGATATAAATAAGACCGCGCGCGGGAGTAGTGAAGTTGTTGCTGAGCGCGTTTGACAGCGAAAACAAAGCAAAGTCGGCGGCAAAGGCCAGGTTGGCCAGCCGTGTGATAATGCTAGCGAATAATCTAGCGAAGTTCTTACTTAAGTAGCGAAATAAACCGGAGCGATTGATACGTGCGAAAATCGGATGCAATGTTTTCGTGAATGTTAAATAAAGTGTTAAAGCGATAATAAAGTGTTTATTAATGAGTGATAAATTAGAAATAGTTAAATTTAAAATTCGATATTTTCATTCATTCCTGCCGCAGTCACGACTCGTGACAATATAATATATTTAATTTAATATAGTAATTACATAATAATCGTTTTTCATACTAATTAATCATAGCTGCGATTTATACAAGAAGAAAATATAATATAACAAACATTTATTAATAAAAACACACTATAAAATACAAAAACTTTGTTGGGATTGTTACAAGACTTGGATTAAAGAGTTCTAGCTTAATTTTCGGAGTATCAGTAGACTGCGACTCTATAGGGTTGAAGAAATCATAGGGTAGACGACGCCACAGGGCAGAAGACTACATAGTATAGAAGACATCTAACGCGAACTAATCCAAATAACAGAAAAATGGAAGTTCTCTTTGAGAATGATCTCTATTGCTATTGTGCCATAAATTTGAAGTTGTTAAATTTCACGAATAGTTGTAATGCTATTTCTTATTCTGCCTTCTATGTATACTCCAGCTAATCCTGTTACTTCCTCCCGGAGTCTTTAAGGAGATAATTTGCCTTACGCATGCATAAAAGGATACCAATTCTATGTTCATATTGTCTACTAAAATGTTTCCCTGGTATGCAAAGCCATCAATCATTCGTTTTCCTAAGATTAGATTGATAATTCTACAAGACTTTCCATTCCTTGTATTTGCTGTTGCCTTCACTATTCGCTTCGTAGATAGTTTTTCTATTCTTTTCTAATTCATTCCATTTACACGTCATTATTCCCTAAGATGTATTTATTTAATTATACACACGCATAAACTGCAGTGTGTAAGAGTCGATTACAAATGTATTACATTGTTAACGCAAAAACGATTTTTTATACCGCGATATGCCCCCGATTTTATATAAATATTGTTATTTTCTGCATCATAGCGAAAGAAACGCGCGATTTTATAAAACAGCTTGAACAACAAATTAAATTAACGTTGAAACAATTTTTACACACGATCCTACGTATAAGCGCTGGCTAGGTACTAATCTATTCATTCTCTATGGTACATTGTGATTCCATAAACGTCTCAGGAAAGCGCATCGCCACAGCAGCTAGCCTACTTTTATGCTCCTTTGTCGATTCAACGCTTCACTTCCATACATCAGTGTCGGCGCGAAACACAATTCAATTGCCAAGGTCCGCGACGTAATGGTCGATAATTCCATACAATAAGCTCTTCTCGGAAGCGGATCTCGCCTCGCACGAAAAATAACCGCTTTTGTCCACCTTTATACATTTTTTAACGCGGACCAGTAGTTAGTTGCCGCCAAAAAAACTGTCATTACACACAAATGCGCGCTAATGTACTCGAAAGATACCGCGGGCAGTCGATGGTCGAATTAAAACCGCCGATTCGAAAGCTATAATTTATATTTGGCATTCATGATCGCGGCATGGAATATTATTTTGAATATTTAGGCGTCCCGTCGGTAAAAGCGTTGTCCTATGGTAATTACCAATTACAGATTACACGGACTGATCGCGTATAGACATCTTTGGGTGTATTTCGAAAGGAGGTGTTGATAAATTTGTGATGCCGGGCTAATTGAATTTTAAACGCGGCACGGTAGGCAGATAATTGCACGGAGCAAATTCTTTTGTATGTTGTGTTTCCACCTTGGGCACACATTTATCATCTGGGAAATTTATTAGACCGAAAAAATAGTGTGATGGATTGTCTCGGAAGATTTCACGTTTTAATTAAAGGAGGAGTTCCTCGAATTTCAATATTATCAGCCGTCTCATCTCGTAATGTGTAATTACAGTTTTTAGTCTCGGGGCTCGGTTGATTTGTTATTAGTTATTAGCGATGTTGTCATGTACCAGACATAAATAATTGAACGGAAATCAAATGAACGATGGTTAAAAAATTTGATCGAATTAAGAATGTTTAAGAAATGCATGATCTAAATATTAAATAACGTAGCACTAATATTAGAAAAAAACAATCATCAACTGAATATATGTATCTGACTACATATGCTCTGCTCGTGATTAAAATGCATTATAATTCGTGAACAATATATAAAAAAATATTTATATCGAAAGTAATATATATCGATAACGTCTACATTATTCGTTTTGATACACACGACTTAGACTCCAAAGATTTTTCTTATTCTCTGTGAACAAAATGAAAAATCATGGATCTAATGATACTACATATAATTAATAATAAACTGGATGTCTCCATAAAACATCAAACTTAAATATCGCTATCCGATTATATAATTGATCTCGAACGCTATATCAGAGTTGTAGAATACCTAGCTTACAAAACCTTAAACTACAAAATTTTGTAATCTGTTTATAGATATTGTTTTAATATATTTTAAACATTAAAATCGTCAAAAATTTCTGCATTCACTCTATTCTACGCTGTGTCTGAAGAACTATTAATCTATTTGGGTTATTAATGACCAGTTATATCTCCAATAAGCATTTTGTTTGTCATTTTGTTTGTAAGCAATTCCAAACATTGATAAATCAAGTCACTGGACACAAATTTTAATTTTGTAATATGCTTAACTTCGCTATTAGTCGTCTCTGTTAAATCTTGTATATCGTTTGTCTATTGCACGGATTCAAGTTCGCTAACTATTCGGTCTCATATATAAATGGGATCACTCGCTTGTCAACAACAGACTCTGACGATTGAATTCCCATTTTTATAGAGGATGTTTTCTTTTGAATTTTCTACTATATATTCGTCTATTCGACCGACTTCCAGATTATTCTAAGGTATTCGGAAACCTTTGATTATATGCAACACTCCTCGATTTAGGACTCTTGAGGCAATTCGTAATATTAATTTAATATCCTGGATATTATTAATTCATTATATTATTACTTCAATACTTCATTATGTTCACTTTTTCCATGCCATTCATGTATTTTTTTTGTTCTTCTTATTTATAATTTTTTCTATATGAAATATGTTAGGACACGAGTAAATATATTCGATTCTGATAACTCATGCTCTCATTCATATTAATCATTAACTTGTGTCTAAAACATTTCAGAATAAATAAGTTAATAAAAAATGAATATCATTACTTTTTGTAGGTTTCATAACACAGACTTTGCATAGTGTTGGCGAGTTTAACTCGACGGATTTAAAAACATTTTCATTTTTAATTATAGCAAAAATTTATTAACTGTTCGAAGAATATTTTTTGTTCTTCTGTATGAAGGCTTGAACTTTGTGGTGACATTATTATTAAAATAAAACACAAATTACTTTGTTTTTACCACTTTAGTGAAATAAAACACAAATTAATGTACATATTTTAACAAAATAAGATACATAAGAAATATACATTTTTAAACACAGATGTAGAATATGTATTGTTTTATTAAATTATTTTAATATCCACTGAAATCGAAGTGATTTTAAAATTTCTGCGATAATCAACCAAAGAAATATTTGTAAGTTTGAGAACTCAGATAGGATTCTTCTACATTTTGAATACTCCTGGCCCGAAGTGGTTAACCGTCGTAATTACGCGATTCCACCTGTCCCTTCTTAGCGCTCGAGCTAACTGTTCGTAAGCACAACATTCCAAGAGCGTCAATTCGCAGTAAATCTTTGTAAATTATGATGGACTGAATTTATTAACGAGCAATACACAAACAAATATAAAAAAAAATAAAACACTTTCAACAACAATGGGAATATAAAGAATAATGATATCACATAAATATATAAATATAGTTGATCTCTTTCATGTTACGTTGTATACCTGGGTACGTATATCTAAAACAGCGTCAATATAGATTGTTTCACATTCCAATATTCAGTAATTACCAACCTGACTTTTGGTAGAGCTATCGCTATGCTGAACAATACCACTTTGAATATTGATCTGTTCCATATCTCTGAAGGGGTTTTCCGAAGCAGCATTTTACTGCAACTTTAACAAGAGTTTTCTCTACATTTTCAAAATGAAACACATATACAAAAATATTGGATATCTGATATAGAATAAACCCCAAAACAGAAGTAAGTATTCAGTGATGTACAAATTTTTTTACGAAATTAGTGTTTGAAAAAGGAATGAATATGGTATCCACGCTAGGAGATTAATTTTTTTTACGCTTCAAAGGCCCGGAGGCCCAATTAAAGATGCGAAATACATCACAAAACACCCAGGCTTCTAATACTGTATCCAACAACAGAATACTTAAAATAGAATATTTAAAAAATGTATAAAACAATAGATTATTTCGCATGCAGCCCTATATCCCAATTACATTAACCAACCCAAGTATCACCGTCCTGCTCTAGCAACACGCATATATTCAAAGCAGCCATGTAATGCGATCATCTAAGAAATAGACAGATGACATGCACAGCGATTAGGTTTGATTTATACATTATTATGTATACTAGCCGGTGAAAAATCACGGGAAATAATAATAACGACCTGCCTTGCGTGACTGCGCTACATTTTCCGCGCGCTGATTGCGTGTCACACTATAATTACCTGAAGTTTTAAGTCGAGCAATTTACGGACATTACTGAAGGACAGATATACAGACAATGAAATTATTATGTTTGATTATTAATCAATGATAAATTTCAGGGAACGAAGAACGAATTTTTTTGTTAACTCTTCAACAATGTGTTTCAACATTTTAAAGTAGGTGTCAATAGCTCAACTGAGGCTTAGATGCCTGACCTAATCTATCCTATCCTAACCTTTAATCTACTTATAATGGTAAAAATATTCTGAAACCATCCATGAAAAAGTTTATCTTCAACAGTGGAATGCATTAAAGTAAAAAAGTTTGTTGAAAAAAGACGAAATTCATAAAGAAATGGAATTTATTTTATTCTAGTCAATATACACCCTCATTGTGCTAAATTGGTTGCTTTGAATATTAAAGAGATGAAATTATATATTTTAAGTCCGCTGTTTGCATAAAAAATTAAATTTAGTTATTATTTATTCCCATGTCTTCTGCCACCGAGATATGATATGACTTTGTTTGCTGTGTTCAACATTTGTGTTCATTGTTTATAGCTTATGATTCAACACTTCC
Organism: Agrypnia vestita; assembly: GCA_016648135.1. Lineage (NCBI taxonomy): Eukaryota > Metazoa > Arthropoda > Insecta > Trichoptera > Phryganeidae > Agrypnia > Agrypnia vestita. Next base: position 164,178 of record JADDOH010000163.1, on the reverse strand, counting down.
TCTAGATATACATTATTAGAAGTATTATAACACATAATTATTACGAGTGTAGGTGGTACTTGAACAAGTACAGGGTCATCCGAAAACGGTATGTGTAATTATATATTTACTGTACAAAAACAGTAAGATTTTTTTTGTGTTTGATACAGACCATTCCGTATGTTCTTGTAAAAATGAGTCTAAAAAAATGTTTTAGACTATTCAAAAATATGTCATTTTGATCGTCATCATCAGCATCGTCATGTCACTTAATAATATCATGTATCCATCGATACTTTCGACGTAGGTAATCGAAGTCATTTTTTATCTGCTAGAATAATTTTTGTGGATTGAATATGTTGCGTCCATTGCCAATTATATTTTAGCAATGGCAATGACGTCATAGTCTGCGCTCTAATCCAAGTGGTCCCTTTTCTTTCTCTCTGTATAATGACTCTTTTTTTCCATACAACGATATCGCCTGGAGCTACTGGGTTTGCATTTAATGTGCAATTATGTATATTTAATTAAGTTATATTTCAGATAAGTGTACTTTTAAAACAAATTATATTGTTGGGAAACAGGACTAATTAATTGTGTTGAAAAATGTTGTAAAAGTCTGATGAAAATCTGATAAAAAATATTTGACTGCTAGCGGGACTCGAACCCGGATCTCCTATCTATCCGGGAAAGGTGCGTTACCATTATGTTACAGCGGCCTCGTACATTTCGACCTAATATGTAATTTTTTCATTGATTTGATTTTTCTGTAGGTATGTACGAGTATTTCTAATTGATCAATAAATTTGGTTTTAAAAATTCACAGAACTATGTTCTGAAATTGCCACTTCACAATAATAATGTGTTCTTTAATATAAAAAATGTTGTTTCGTTTTTACCCATCTCTTGAAAGAATTATCTAATGTCAACGAAACATCTCAATTACTAATTGTCATCATGATTGCAAGATAAAACGATAAAACCCTACATTTGTATGCCCCTGTATTTCGATGTAGGAATTCTTCAGTGTGTGTGTCTTGAGAAAAATTTCTAAGAAGTAGCAGATTGCTGGTTGTTGCGTGCTTCGAGGGATAATTTAGTACAACAATCGGGGAGATATAATGAAGGGCGCATGTGGAAGGGACAGGAAGTCGTGGGCGCCCCGATTGTGACGCTAATAACCCCAAATGTCACAAAAACCAGAACAGTGACTGCTCCTCTCGAGGGTGTACATTGATATGCGTATAAAGCACATTTTAAATATTTTTCATGGCAATCAAATAATGTGATGTGCCCCGATGCACATATTGATGTGTATTAGAGATATATAGCGAGACCAAGTGATATGGGTCGCTTCAACAGTAATGAAACAACATGCTTTACGTCAGAGACGCTTGGTATCGGTTATGTATACCGCGATTATTATTGTTTAAAATAAATGCAGTTTAAATACATTAATAATAATAATTATTAAACCATTTTTAAGACTTATTGAAATTTTTTAGTGACTATTAACCCATAATAATAAACCCATTATATAAATATAATAAAATAAAAACTTTTCGCTTTTAACAGACATTTATTGGACTAGTTCAGCAGCGTCAAAAAATAAATATCACCTTTTAATGTTAAACGGAGGACCAAATAGATTGAATAGTCATGCATAGGTCTTTATTCGGCAGCAGATTGACGATGGATGATAATAATGGTGATGACCTTTATTTTGGCTTGTGTCTGAAGACATTCCTTATTCTTTCTAGACATTGATGTTCTTTTAAAAATAATAATTTCTCAGAAGTTTTTTGTTTAATTTGAACCCATCACTCTTTATATTGCCAAAATCTCAATGTAATCCACTTGGTACCATAGAGAAGAATAACGTTGAATCACAGCTTTCAGCAAAATTACTTCCCCCAATATTTCACCCTTATATTTAATTTTCCCAAAACTAACTAACAAACCCCCTCCATTTTCATGCCCCACTACGCTAAATAGGTTGTTACCAGACTATGTATCTCTTAATACTATAATCGTGAAAAAAATAATGCTTCTCGTGTGTATAGAATAGGGTTCATAAATATTTTTGCAAATTAAATCCACTTGTAGTTTTACTGTAAACTATTTTTTTTCTGATAATTTTTAGAATTTTTTTGGCCTGATCATTTTTGTACAAGTTTTTTTTAGACTGTGTGAAAATTAAATAAAAGCATAAGTTTCGACACCTAAAGTTATGTGGCTTACCACTCCTATAACCCAAACTATTACCCAAACACAAATATTCAATATTGACCCAGATGCTGTGATCTTTCGGGAGAGGCATCTTCACACACATTTAATGTTTAAGTTTCTCGAGGTGACATGTACCGATCATATTCAGAGGCAAATATTTTTTTTTTTACTTTTACTTAATACAGACATTATTCCTGGGAAAATTGAGCTAATGGTATGGTGAAATTCTAAAAAATAAAGTAACGTTGGACATAAAAACTTATTTAATTGATTAAGTCGTAATTTTATCTAAGATTCAATTTTATTTAGGTGCTTCTGGAAATATCTTGGAGCCAATGTGACATTGTAGCAAGGAAAAATGATATACGATACTAGGAAATAGCCGTCTTCGCGGTTGTTGTAATATAATCTAAAGATTAAACTGTTTACAACGCTGACATAACGTAAATGGATGTGAAGCTTAATCTCTTACTTTAGCATAAGAATATCTGAGAATTTGGAATTGAATGTGGCACGGAAAAATTATATGTAACAAGTAACATTTAATAGAATTAAATCAGAAAACGCATCTTCAACTCAATCGGTTACTTTCATCTACAGAAACTGCCGTAGAAACGATTATTTTCACATAATCTAAAGATAAGCTCCACTGATAAATACATATTTTTTATTTACTTAATTATTTAGTTCCACACGTAGTTGTGTGTTGTGTGTGAGTGTGATTTTACTCAAATATATTGCATTCCATCTAGTCATTTAAAAGTTTTTACAATAAAATTTTCGCACTCCTACTTAAACCTCCTTATATTCATCGTGTTTTGAATATTCTTTGGCAGGCTTTTTTAGACCTTGGTACATCATAAATTTAGTGAGGTGTTTTTCTTTTTCTTCGGAAGTATTATGCTGTTGCTTCCTCTTTTATTGTAAGAATGAAAATCCCTATTCAGTTTCATCCTGTCATCAAAGTATTCGGGTACTAATTTGTATGCATGTCAATTTGTACTTATATGCCTGTCAATTTGGCATGTTGATAACTTTATGCATGTCATTTATGGTGTGGCGATTTTAGTTGAATGTAATTTTGAGTTTGCGTTATTTTCAGCAATTATACCCTGAAGGATTTAAATATTCATTTAATTTAATTACTTATTATCAATTTATCTTTAAAGTGTATTGTGTAATTACTAATTATGTCATATTCAAAATGTTAATTGTAATTTTCAAAAAGTTCACAAAATGTTCTTACTTTGTACTTGTGATTATTTTTGTGTGTGTAGAAATGTTGCTATTAAAATGTTTATTATTATTATACTATATTGAACTCACCATTAACAGGCATGTTAATGCATATTATTTTCTGTCAGATGTATTTTCAGATGATTTAATTAATTTTAAATGTTGATTGATTGAATGATTTCTTGCTAAGATTTAATTTTCATATTCAATTTACAGTTTTAAAAGTTGTTTTTCAATTGTTCGGGGGGCTTCTTTTGTGTTTTATTTTTTCAACATGTAATTTTGTTTTTTTGACATTTAATTTATAAATGTTCTGCAGTATAATAATTATTAGAATCCACTGTCTGATTTTGCTTGTACTACAAACTTTATAATCCCAAAACTTTTGTGTACTTACTGTATTTTTCTATGAACTGTTTACTTTTGCGCTGTATTATTGTTTTTTATATTTTGTAAACCAATATTTTAATTCTTTTTACATTTGTAATGCTTATTTAAAAAAATTTATTGCCCTGTATTTTATCAAAAAAAATAATTTATTCTTCCTTAAAAAAACAAATCCGTGTTTAATTTTAAATATTTGCACCGATACATTATACTACATTTTTTGATTTACTGTTTCTAGTCCTAGGGCATTAAATATTTTTGTAAGCTTTACACTTCAATATTAAGCGAATCGCTCTGTTTTGTACTATTTGAAATTTCTTTAGCATTCCTTCATTGCTTATAAATAATTTACGGATATGAAGCATAGTCTTTCACATTAGCGTAGGAGTATAAACCAGTCAAGGGCAAAATTAAGGTCAAAAAGTGATAACCAAAACAGTGAATAATGGAGGTTGAAAAACAAGACGCTTCGGGAATAGTACGATGTCCTAGATATTCCGAGGAAGATGAAAGTTAGGAAACTACAGTTTCCTAACTTTCAGAACTTCAATGAAACACTGATAAGATTCTTTTACATAAGCCAATACGATTAAGACTGAGGCTAAGAAAAAATGATTGGAGTGTGAACTTCAAAAACTATTTCCTTAAATTCTAAAATATTTAAAATTCAGTACCAAGATGCTCTTCAACTTCTAGAGCCTTGTCTGCTTGCAAATTTGCTTTCATATAAGGACGCAGGATCATATATGATTACAATATTATAATTTTGAAGATCCCAATTTCACATGAAACAATGCAATAATTTCGTATTATTGTGAGGCAGTTAAAAAATGGCTTTGTGCGATTTTAGAGTAAAATAAATGCCCTTTTAAGGAATCAGTCTGTTTTCATAACAATGAATAATCTTTAATTAGGTATGTTGAAAGCATACGTAGGTAAATAAGTCAAATTGCGTGCGAAATTGAATACGAAAAAATTCTGTTAAAGTTCGTCACACATAAAATGGCGTTTTATACACACATACTTCATATACTTGAACATCATCAAATCGAATTACTTTTTTAGTATTTTTAAAGACTCAAAATAATTAATGATAGAACCTGTTTGGGACAGGTTATTGATATATAAGGATACATAAAAATACTGTAATCATAATATCAAACTTACACAATGCTGTTGTATATTCAGGTTTTGCACAAGCTGGGAGGAGAATAATTACATAGTAAAACAATCTTGATGGCGTTAGTTAAGAAGAAATTTTCGTGCAAGTTAACTAATGTACGTATGTTTTTAATGAGATCATAGCAATGTGATTGTTTAGAATTAGAATAGGTATTAAAACAATTGTAATATAAAAACCAAGAACAAAAAAAAATGAAGTTGTAAATAATATATCGTTCGAAGTAATTCGAAATAATGTATCAAGACATTGATCCAAAAAGATATTTAACGATATTTTAAGCATACAATTATGTAAGCATACTGTTATGTCAATATATTTATTTTTTAACAAACAGACTGTCAACAGGTCCTTCATGACCTTGATAGATAGATAGTCCCAGTGTTACATAAGAGTAGGAAGTAAAAACACTTTGTACAAATTGTGATGATAAGTGATTACAAAATCCACTTTTTATTATAAAAAAAAATTTCAGAATAAAGTTGAGAGTGTCGTAAATCAACAATTAGAACAATAAAAAATGGTGTTGTTAATCAACAAGTTATACGAGACACAATATGGTCGAGCAGGGAGCGTCCGAACTCCAAGGTCATCGGTGTTTATCATGCGATATGTTACTCCACAGTAGTAGAGAGTAAAACAGACGTATTATCAATTATGTACTATATAATTGATCCAAATAGAACTAACAACGAGATACCATCTCGATGTCTGAATATATAATTATAGTATAACTAGCTGTGACCCGTCAACAATGACGCTACTTTTACATGTCGGTTCCAAAGGAATTTATTTTATTAAAATAAAAAATTTGGAAAAAAATTGTTAATTCGAAAAAAAAACATTTCGTAATTCGAAAAATAAAATTTTCAAAAATAACTTTTCATTTCAAAACAATTACTAAAAAAAAGTTACGGACGTTACACGAAGTTACGTGGACGGATGGACGGACAGACAGACAGACAGGAAAACGAAATTATTGTAATTGGGATACTTGTAATTATCTTCCCGTCCAAATATAACCAAATAATGTTTTAACAGTGACGCTAACTTCATGTCAGTATCCCAATAATTTTTTGAGTGAGTTCGCATGTTGAGAAAAATTACATTTTGACAAGTTTGACCTTGTCATTAAATGTGGGGCGTATTACCGTTTTAACTCGTATTAAATGTTTTGTGTAAAAGTAAACGTAAATACATAAATAATTGTACAAAAATAAAAATCTTTCCTTGTGATTAGGTTTTTACAGCAACTCCATAAATAATGCATTGAGTAAAAAGTGAGCAAGTGTGCAGGCTTGCGTAATTTAATTCACATATAGTAGGAAATCGAATCGTTTTGATTACTCGCAATGATTTATGGGCACGCCCATTTCGAAGGCGCTTATTAACATTTCAGTGTTCCATCCATACCGTGCTCCTGCTGCGCGGTAGTGCACTAACGGTAAACAAATAATGGAACAACACTGCGGCTTGGACAATTTGCCAACACGCCATTTAAAACAGGAGAAAGTCCTTTTTGGGTGATTTAATTAAATATTACACTTTGTTTTTATTTGATACAGAAATCTATAAGATTGGAGTTAATACAATCTTAAAAATTGCAAGTAACGATGGATACGAAGAAAAGGATATCAAAAATAAAATAAAGAAAAAAGAAAGAGACAGGCTTCTCCACAAATACGTGTATCACATTATTGAATTAAAAGACATCACACAGACAGAAGAAACATTTTATACCGGCTTTTCATGTAAATTATAATATCAGAAAATATGTTTATATAATAAATCTAAAATAAACCCGTTAGATAATAGCGAAGTCTAGAAAATAAATTGTGAATACTGTCAAGTGTCACACATTGGACAGAATGGAAGAAAAGTAGGGACAAGGATTGAAAAACAGACAACACAGTAGGTACCATGAATTTTCAATAAAATATCAGAGCTCATCAAGAATATCACCCGACCGACAAGGATAGGAAGGGAAATAAGGAAATTCTTACTAGATAACTTGACTCTGGAAATTTAGGCAAATTACAGTGCCTCATTTCGTTGGCATCAAAACTTTTTATTTTTATTTGAGCTGTTCCATGGTTTTATTATCTTGAACTCAGTGATTCATATTGATACGTACATGTTTATTTTTATTATTTCATGTGGTTACCAAGTCTCATTACTTAGTTTATTTATAAGTTTAGTTATTACTATCTTTTAAATGTACAAGTATATTATATTATCCTGTGTAAATTACTCCTCTAACTAAACATGCGATGAACTTAAGCAAGAAAATTGAAAAGAAACGAGCCGACAAGCTGTATAAGGCTTGGAACGATCTCTAATTAACAATAGAAAATATGTATAAATTTAATAAAAAAAAGAACAATTGAGAGGAATACACTTTTTACTATCAATACACAATTGGCAAACTACGCGAAAACTGAAAGTCATCGATTCGAAAGCAATAGTGTAGATTTAATAAATAATTGTAAAAAAGGAATGAAACTAGATATCTTAGAAAATATAGCAATTGATAATAACAAAAATGTATTTAATAACCAAACACCTTCCATTACGTCCCTTATTTTGCGCTTAATGACCACGCCCGCTCTCCAACCCAACTCAAATCTCCACCCCATTCCTCACACCGTCCTTTATTCTTAGGTTAAGTATGAAATAAATAGTGAAAGTCAGGAAAGTTATCATTTTTGGACCTTCGGAAAATAAAATAATTATATTTTTGAAGAAGGTACTATTTTATATTTTGTTTCTCAGTTTCACGAGTGATAAGTTACCTTGATTTTTATTCCTGACAGTGACACCAAACGTGCGTCCATTTTTATGTGACATGCAGATGTTGAATAGAACGATAAACGATTCTTTTTAAGGCACACAGCGAGCCTGAAGGCGTCCAGGGGACGGTAAGTTATGGAAACAGGAGATTGACTAGAGGAAGTAACTCGATCCTGTTTGTTGGAATGGCAACATCAGGTGTTGGTTTTCTAGTAAGAAAATCACCCGAGAGTTGTATTCACAAAAAATGGATGTAACTGGTTTCTGCCGTCTGCGGAGGATAGCTACTACCACTGTCCAAACATTTATTTCACGCTTTGTGTGTCTATGGGCGATATTTCTTCATTAATGTTCTGGATAAGGCAATGTGCGTCAAGAAGAATAATAAACTAAATGTAACTTTGTACCTTCTTTGCACCGCGTTAAGAAAAATAAATTCAGGTCTCCCAGGAGCGTCTTAGATATTCTTAACGATTATATCATTTTATTAAAGACTAGCTTACCAGCGCGGCTTCGCGAGCGTAGATTTTTAGTAATTTTTAGTCATATTTTATCAATTCGTGTATTAACCTTCACGTATAGATATATGTCGTCGTGAACTTTTTTATTTCCTTATAGAACTTCTTGAGTTCTACAACTTCTCCATAGAAAGTATTTAAATATCTCCAACCGTTAAAGCAGCGTTCGTAAAAAACCCCTCGCTCGACCATTTTTTCGTCGACTTCAGTTTTCAAAAAGGTCACCACAAAAAGCCCTTTTATTTTATCGAGATAACATATAGCCTATGTCCACCCTCAAAGACTATTGTAAATATTGTTTTTTTTTTCATTCAATATTCAATATTCAATTCAAAATGTTCAAAAAAGAATTTTTGAAATTTGTTTAGTAGTTTTGGAGATTACCTTCTACATCTAAACTTACAAACTTTACTTCTTTATACATAAGTAAAGATAAGTATAGATTTAAGAGGTTGCACCATCCTAAGATAATAAAATTTTGGTAGACTTACGATAATTTTTCACAAAGAGATCATTAATTAACAATATTTTTATGTGTATGTTCTGAAAATACAATAAATGGATTTTGTCCACAGAAGGATAAGGATTAATTTAGATAAATTATAGTAGAAAAACTTGGAGGAAGCTGGAATCACAGCGTTTTTTTTTCAAATAATTAATTAATTTTACTTTATTTTATTCGGTCATCCAACAGGCATAATTGCTTAGTAGGACGAAATACAGAAAAAATGTTTACATTTAAATGTCTCCCACAATTAAAGGATGACACAGATAAGACATAATTATACATAAGTCAAGTGATTGTTCCTAATTAAACTTTATCAGAAACATAAAAGGGTTAGTGATGTAATAAGATAATTAGAGTGTGACACGCAATCAGCGAGCAACACGCAATAGTCATCCACCAAATTTGCGTGATTTTCAACAGGAGAATATATATATATATATATATCTGCGTGCACAATTCTATTAAAACTCTTAATTAAGATAGTATTCCAGTTCGCATATAACGAGAATACAGGGCGACGGGTTTGAATATGATTATCAAGCAAAAAGTATCAATTGCACAATGAAAAACTGAATCTGATGAATGTTTGGGTGTTTTAGAAGGTTTTTATCAAAAGCGTATTCATTTTAACATCACCGCTCTGGCTTTAAAATAAGTAAAAAAGGTTAATCTGGATTTCGTCCTTGGATAGTGGCATCTTGGCTTCTTATTCCCTAAGAAAAGCTTTTTTTGCGCGATAATAGAGCTAAATTTTAATAATGTCCAACGCCTAGTTGAGATTTGTACTGTGATAATGTACTATGATAATGAACACTTAAAAGAGCTTCAAACTAAATGATATTTTTTTAGCTGTGCTCTTTTTTATTGATAAAATTATCCTCTTTCAGAAACTGTCACTTGAGATGGACACTTTAATTAGTAATTAGTATAGTGCGTAGGATAATTAGAAATAAGATAGCAACGATAGCTAATTCAATATTGCTAAGCAACGATATATAATTAATAGTAACCCTTTGTACCCATTACGTTGAAAAACGAATAATGTTACTAAACTTGTAATTTTTCCAGTCTTCCTGGCATCATTTTCGCTCAAAGATTACGATCATCATCAATTTGCACATAATTTTCTTCTTATAATTTATGAGATCATCGATAAGACTGGCGCTATAACAGAATTCAATATTGCTCGCGGCAGTGTGGAATTAAAAGAATTACTTTATTAATAACACGATACTGCAGGAAGGATATGTAACTATTGAGTTTTTTTACTTTTAAATTATAGACTTGTAACTTTTTGGTACCATTATCATCATACGAAGTAAAATAAATAAATTGGAGATATAAACTTATTTAAAAAAATAAAAACATATTTAAAGTACTTGGTTGTCCAAGTCCTACTTGGACCAGGTCAAAAAATACTGGATTTGCAGTGGCAGAAGAAGACCGAGAAGATGATGTCTAAGATGAAAATGCGGAAAAGCTGTCCTGCCGATCCTCGACAGGAGACCAGAAGGAAGTAGTCGTGCAAATCAGGAAGCCATTTTTTAAATCTTTTATTCAAAATTTTCACCTTACCACAAATCTTAAATTTTGATGTAGCTTTTGCACTCATTTTATAAATTGCACTGAAACTTAGTGCTGATCCCTGTTCTATCACCATATCCTTCTGTATTAGGGAGTGTGTCCTTTACCCTTTTTTTCTTTGATAATTTCTACTAAAGTGTTATGTGAAAGAGGATTACAGGCCTCTCCGGGTCGCGTCGCCCTTTACAAGATGTGACACAGAGATGACCTTTAGAGTAAAACTTTTTCAACCTCGTGAAGTATGAGTAGGACCGATTTGGGAGTTTTCGCCCATAAAACGGTCCTGGGTACGCGGTGGGTGTCCATTCTTCTGGCACCCATGGAAATTATACCAGAATTATTCATTTTGCCCGGCTGTATAAAATCTAAACTATATAAGCTCTGTAATTGTGTAATCTGTAATTGTTCAATAAACGAGATACCGTAGGAGAAAGGTGCAGTGAGTGAACTTTTGCGGCCATCCATGCTTTGTCGCCCTTTATACCACACATTACGATATGGCCTTTAGAGTATCGGTGGGTATCTGTTCACCGTTACTTTGTAGAATTGAGATTAAACCTGCACCTCAACTGTGAGTGACTTTTTTTATTTAATCGATCTTATCTCATCATCTCCACAAGAGTCTTAGTGAGGTACCTGTGGCGGAGTTGGAGTTAGGTAAATACAGAAGTGAAGAAGTTAAGTATCCTCCGCCCACCCCCGCAGGAAGTAATGGTAAGTAAGTAGTGTGTAAAATATTACTTGACATACAAATTGTAATATAAATTAACTCAGTAAACTCTTATTATTATGTAATTATTTTATAAGACAGGCAACTATGCTGATATGTCAAGTTCTGGTGGCAGACCATTCCACGCTTCCATAGTTCTATTGGACAAGAAGTGCTTCCAAGTATTCTGCTTGAAACTGTGTTTATTAGTTTCAAACCATAACCTTATCAGTTAGTATTTTGGTTGAAGCAGAACATCAGCTTCAGATGAGGGTAGTAAAATATTTGTTGACATATCACATGACCAACTATTCTTTGTAAATTCAGCACAAGGTATATTGGCAAATATAAAATAAATGATGTCCAGTAATCTTGGGAGCATGTTGCTGGGACGAGGCCTCAAGTCCCAACCACGTGGTGTATCAGTATCTTACTTTGTCGGGTTTATCATTAAAAATAATTCTGGGTAGTTACTATTTTGCTGTATCGATACGATTTATGTCGTCTGCGTAAGGAATCTAGACGTCATTAATGCTGACATATTGCTCAATCCCGTTTTATGCTGGCTCGAGTGTCATTTTGTAGTTCTGATCGAACCGATCGCAAACCTTTGTAACGCGTGTTCAAAAATGTACTGTTTTCTCGAATATTTGTTTTCGATAATTTGAGCTCTTCGCTGGTGTGCTGTTAATTCATAAAAATGAGGCGAAATTTTTGTACACGAAAACATGCTAGGTAATGCTTTATTTAAATATTACCCTTTTCATCTAAACTACATTAAAACATGATAACTCAAAAGATAAAATGGAAGGCATTTTGAGGAAAGAATTAACGAGTCTCCTGGTATAGTTAAACACATAAAAATAATCAGAATGTATAGGTAGTAGTAGGTTCTTTTGACCCAGAAACCTGTTTTTGTGGTCACTTTGATAGTTATTTGACAGGAATGGCTGTAAGGATATGAAAAACAGGAAGTTTGTATGTTTGCATATGCAAATTTAGACAATGTAAGGGAGCGTCCATAAATCACGTGGTTCCATATTGAACCCTATTGAACACCTCCCTCCCCCATGTAGCCTTAATGTAATTTTTGCTTTGATAACATATTCTGTAGCATTTTAATTGTGCAAAATAAAATAAATGAAAGAATTACATAGCTCGACTGTGCCCCCCCCCCCTCCCTCAGGTAGCCCAGCGTAGCAATCTACCAACTCCCCCCTTCCCTGATCAGGCCACGTGGCTTATGGAAGTTCTCTAGACGGTTCTATCCGTAATCCAAAGAAAACAATTATCAAGGTCTATGGAAAGTGAAATAATATAGAACGTACGTCATGAATTCAAACGAACATAACAACGCATCATTTGATACATCGTTTTATTTATCTTATCAATTGATAAAAAAATTGACATTCATTTACATATGCGTTGAAATTTGTTGTCCTTGGTATTTTTGATTACCCAAAAAATTTACATTGCTTTTCTCTCTTCTGTAACCGTAAAATATTTTTTCATCTGGGACGCGTGTCACAGGTGCGTCACCCCCAAACAGAATGCAGTCCAAACGGATTTCGACATCGTTAACATATCGATCGATCGCCTCCAGGAAGTGTAATTAACAATCAAATACCGCAAACAGAGAGTTACATCACTCCGAAGTAGTTCACAGATCATTCCCACTCGGCCGCTCCATCTCTCCGCGCGAGCCGATTTATTTGGCGGGTTCAGGTTTTCAATTAGTGCCGAGAACGCGATACAATGATTTGTCAGCGCCGTTCAAAGGTGAACGATCTCGTTCAGGGATCCGGATAGGGCGGGGAATAGACAATGCAAGATTAAGCTGACAATTGCCGTACTAGTGTAGTTTTCACAAAACTCGTTCACGGAGACATACTGACATCTCCTGATTCGTGTGAAACAGAATTAAAAGATTGAACTATATAAAACACTAATACAACTGATCGTTTTGTACGGATGTGAAACTTGGAGCGCGTAGTACTAGATTTTGTTGAGTGCAGGATAACTGCCCAATGGCTAATTGCTCAACAGCTGATTGCCCGACAAGCCAACTTCCATAAAACATATATTTAAATTGTTAGGTATACATTTGCACACGTTTGAAAAAACGTACATAAGTTCTTCAACTGTTAAAATCATGAAACTGATTAATTTAAGTTTAAAACAGAATTATGAAGAAAATTATTCAAGTTGGTAACTTAAGGACAATTCATTTCGTATCTACGAATTGTTTCGAATATTTTGATTCATTGTAATTGCTTAAAAAAATAGATACAACCAAATAAATTGTATTAAAAAATAAAAATTATATTCAACATGATTACTAGGAATGGTATGAAATGAAATATCAGGTAACCCATTAGATAAAAATATTCTTCAAATACAGTTTTAAATTGATCAGTTTGTGTTTATAATAGGTGAATAATTTTAGAAAAACATTGCGTATACAAAAGTTGGGCTATCGGGCAGTTGCTTTTTAGGAAGTTGACTTATTGGGCAGTCGGCGTGTCAGGCAATCGACTTTCGGGAATTTATTCTAAACTTCTTTAGTTAAACGTTTAAAAAAAGGATCCAGAAAAGGTTTTTGGAACTGTAAGAAATGGAGCATCAAAAGTCTTAGAGTTAGAGGATTCGATAAGCCATGAAGACAGTGTGAATGGTGTGCAACCCTGAAATGGATGTTGATAATGAAGTGAAAAGGATACGAAAAATAGGTCTACTTTAAATGAGGTGGCAGGATAACATAAATAAAGATCTGTCTTTTTTGGCGTCAGCAATCGGCAGGAAGCAGCCCGGTGCAGATGACGGTGGAGATATATTTTCGAAAAGGCCAAAACCGATTTATGGATCCAAGATGAACATAAACATGAAGATATCTCAATAACTAACAAAGTTATATAATTTTAAATCAGCGTTTTGCATGAATAATTTGGTTCTGATGGAGTTGCGTTACGTTATCTCTCGTACCCGGTGCACATGGCGGCCCGGCAATGCGGACGCGTGACGTCACAGGCGAATCAGAGGTCAGTTATTCCGCGCAAAAATACACTAACTCAAATATTATTTTTTTAAACGAAAATTTGATAGATCTTCTTGATCGTTGCCACGAGTCTACTTGCAAAGTTTTAGCTCGATTGGATCACGGGAAAAGGGTTAAAAATCGATCCAAAGTTTTTTCTTCAGACAAGCAGACGCCACGAGTTAAAAGAAAGGAAGTAAAAACTAAAAGAGCTAACAGGGAAAAGAAACTTCTCAATTACCTTCCAGGATTATTCCGCACCTTGTATATACCCATTTCGTGTAATCCTAACCATCTTGAGATTTCTAGACGATTGCTACAGATTTTTTCTAATCCGTGTCTGTAATTTAGTCGCGTCGGCCCTAGGTCCATCACCGGATGCTGTCTCCTGACGTCTTCATTAGTGACCTATGGCGGAGCGAGTTGTAGTATTTATGATGCAGTTGTAAAAACGGGAAGTCGATTGGGAAGCGGTCACATGGAGAGCGGTAAATGCCGACATAATTTATCTTTAGGTCAGTCAACTGTTCAGGACTGACGCGGATATTGATATGTCGTAAAGTACCTTTTCATCGGGTTGTTTATTGGACGGCCTGAGGATGAGGTTTTGTATTTCTTTACACAGGAGCCTTGCAAGATTAATACCGGTCCAGACACTGACAACATCTCATGTTGTGTATTAAACAATGCCGACATCAAAGGACCAAACGACGCTTATATCCTTGAAAAAAATTTTCAAAGAAAATTCAATGTCAATCAAAAAAAAATTAGATCTGCGCTCCCTAGACACGCATGGCCTTACCTTCGGCCTATTTTACCTGCGTTTATGGGTTTATAAAGCTTGTCATTGGTTATATCTCAAGTTTTTGAATGAATGAACGAGTTCTATTTGTCAAGTATCTAAGCTCATTTGCCGCGCAAACCTGACAAAAAATCATTCCAAATGTCGTCTTCGAACCGCGCACTAATTGTGTTAAAAAAATGATATTTTTAAATAAAAAAGTGTTAAAATTAAGTATTTTTATATTCTTTGATATATTTACAAGAAAATATTGAAATACAATATTTTTAGTGTTATTGCTTCCTTGGTGTTATTCGATAAACATGTGCGTACATTTCTGACAGTAAATTTCGTTACTTATTTTCATAATTGATGAATAAGTAATTATTGTACAAGTAATTATTAGAATATAAGTAATTATTGAAGTCTGTATATTGAGAAACCAACAAGTGCAACTTCTTAGTGATTATTATTGATTTTTACATGAATATAACCATCACAAAAAGTGTCTAAAAAACGGCAATCGTGCGCAAAATTGCGCGGCATACGACCGGTTAATAAAAAGAACGCCTTTAATGGACCATAGTTAAGGTAAAAATGATGACAAATGAGATTTGTGGTGTCAATTCCGCATTCAGTATCACCTTAATATAATAGTTTCGTTATCTGTCCATCTGTCCGTCCGTCTGTCTGTATGTCCCCGTAACTTCATGTAACGTCCGTAATTTCGTTCAAATTTACGGCTCAAAAAATAAATTAAACGGCCAGAGATGGGGCTGGAACCTGGAACCCCGTGCCAGCAGACCCGAACCAGCGATACCGAAACAATAAAAACTAACAAGTTGAAACATTAGAATACTGGCGTAATTATAATGTACATAAGATTTCTTATAAAAATCAGAAATTTTTTTAAATGGTCGACAAATATTGATACATTTATTCAAAGTAAAATTAAAATGAGCAGAAAAACATTTTTTTTGATTTATATCAGACCACTCTTGGCTCTTAACTGATGATATGATGTTTCGTAAGCGACTTGATATATGGCAGCAGGTTTTTTAGCTGGCCCTTTAACCTCATTTGGAATATCGTGGTAACTAGTAAATTCAATCTCAAACCAAAAATGTAATCCCGGAATTTTGGCCTTAGATTTTGTTTTGAAGTTTCATGATTTGATGTACCGAAATTAATCCCGTTTTATTTTCGGGATACTCATCCAGAAATTCATAAATATTGAAAACTGGGTCGGAATCTCGGGATTAGAATCCCAATTGGTAATAATTTGTCAATAAATAGCCAACGCTCAATATAAAGGTAAAATTTACAATAAAATAGTTATATTTACTATATGTCTTTAAAATGTTAAGAGTTTATCTGATAAGGAGAAAAATGTTAAATATTAATTATATTGCTCTTCAAAATTGTTAATAATTATTTAAATAGTCTAGATCTAAAGCAAAAAATTTTCTATTATATCCCTTCTAAGAGCTCTTGGCAAAGTATAAAATTTCACCGCGATAATGGCAATACAAATTATCTCTATCAGAAGACTTCACAGTTTTAAAAATGAGTATTGGTGCATATCAGATACTATTTGTTTGTCATCTGTGTCAGACAGATTTAATAGTATATTATTAATTAGTATTATATTAATTTTAATTTTTATTCCTTGAGTTGTTTTTAATTGTTAATTTTGCATTAAGGACATTAATTTATTAATTATGATGGATTATTTGATAAATTGGTGAATCTCGATGACAATACATGAATCTGGATTCATATGTATGGTCATCGAGAATACGCATATGTGAAAAATTTCAGCATAAAGGTGGTAAAAAAAACTACGGCTCTAATTTGTTCTATTCATTATTTATTATTATTTTAATTTTAATAATTGTTCTATTCATTGTAATTATTTTCATTTATTTATTAATCAACGCCTTTCAGGGCTTTTACAAACAATAATGTAAAGTGTAAATCAAATTGAAGAATACTTTTTACAATACATAGTGATTTCCCATTAAATACAAACAAGAAAATATAATAATATAAAGTGGAAAGCAAATACATAACAGTAGAACAATACTAAAAGATATATACAATATATAGTAAAAAGCAAGTTTATAGCAAAAGCAGAAGCTTAAAGAAAACATAATATAATAAAAAATACAACAAAATAAAATAAAAATAATAATATAAATTAGAAAGCAATAGCACAAGTTTAGTAAAACATAATATAATAAAAAATTTACAAACAAATCTAACCCATCAACAACTGACTAATATTATAATTATCTTCTATTTTAACTATTTTAGTTTTCTATTAAATTCTTATTATTTTTCTTTTATGTATGTTAAAAATTTTAACTTAAATAATTAATAAATCAGTTATTAATCCAGGTACACTATTTTTATTAATGGTACTTTGTACCGTATAAGAAATTGATTAAATAAATAAATGTACAATTTTTCAAGACGACGTGAAGATTTATTAAAAAAATAAGTTTAATTAATATTGCTACAGAGCGTACTATATTATGTGTATTTGAATTCATCCGGCATTGAAGCGACTAGCACTATCGTGATATTAAACGGATCCGTGTGAAGACGCCGGGAATCGAACTAGCCTTCGTGACCGACGAAGAACCGTACATCCACAATGCCACCTGGCAACCAGCAGTGATTTATGTTCATATTAATTACTACCGTTAAGATCTATACTTTCAGTAATATTTCATAAAGCGCATAAATTCCCTAACTCTTTTAATAAACCGGTGTTCGACCGGCGAGGAGGATTTAATTAAAATAATAATCCATAAATCGAAAATATTATGAATGCTCGTGTAAACAATCGTGATTTTTTTGTCACGAAAGAAATAGATTTTTTACACAAGAAATAATATGTGGCAGATTTTTGTTAATCATATTTATAATCAGATATCCAAACGCACTTCACGTTAGCTTTGTTCTGCAAACAATTGTTCGGATATGCATTCTGCTATGTAAATTTGTTTTCATGTCTATATGAGGTTCAATCAAAAAATACGCGCATGTTTTGAAATCAATCATAAGTCCTATTGTCACTATTTTTTATTATTATATTGGTTTACTTATCCCTATCATTCTTGATATTAGTAGCCATATTCGATGCTGCAAACAATTGCTCTGATATGCCTTCTGAAATGTTAATTTTTTTCATGTCTCTACCAGGTTCGATCAAAAAATATGTACATGTTTTGAAATCATTCGTAAGTCCTACTATCACATTTAAAAAAAATTATATTGGTATACTTGTTCCTATCATTCTTGATGTTAGTAGCAATATTCGATGCTGGAAACAATTGATCGGATATGCCTTCTGCTATGTAAATTTGTTTTCATGTCTATACCAGTTCAATCAAAACAAATAAAAACTTTGCCATAACTTATCTCAAAACAGATATTTGGGTGACAGGCAGAGACAGGTACAATAATAATTATGTATTAAACATAAATTATCAATGGTTACCTTGATGTATAAAATGTTCTTTGCGAAATGAAAATAGCAGCTCCCATTAGAATCACCGCAATACGCATTATCTTTCATTCAGATTTTTTAATGCCTATATCGGATATTTTTCTTCATTACTGCCATTAATTAGAAAGTAAAATATTCTTCATTCGCAAAGCAGTGTAGACATTTTACATCTAATACGCATAGTGCAGAGGTGTATTGGTAGCAATCCTTGCTGTTATTGGTTGACGGCGCAGGTCAGTAGGTAAGTGAGTTGTTTTTGAGGTGTTTAATGAAATCTATTTGTTAAAAAACCTTACTTTACAATGGTGGACATGGATAATGTAATAATTGCCGTTTTTAACGTCTTTAATCTATTTGATAAGCATAAATTGATGACCATTCGTTGAAATTTTGGATACCTACTCCAGGTGTGAAGTTCATTAGAGTTATTAGATTTATTAATGAAGCGGAATCCTTAGATCCAGTACCCCGGACAAGCACATCCGCCAAAATCTCACCTTAGTTAGAGCTCCGTGATGGGAGGTGATTAACTAATTTGACTGACGCCAATACAATTTTGCGAGTAATATGACTGTGTGTGTATGAGCAACGAAATTTTTAATATAATTAATCAAAAACCACAATATTTTGGACCGTAATGAGACTTCCAGAAAAGTATCGAATCCTGAGTCTCATTAAAAGACTGAATAAGGAAATTTGGACCTTGGAAGAAAGAGAAAATCATGAGATTATTTGGGGCCACAATAGATTAGGGCACGAGAAGCTTTTAAGTAAGATTTTAATTTAAAAATACACGATTCATCTACGTAAAAAATATTTAAGTTTATTTAAAAAATGCGATTCAAAAATAGACCGACATGACCAATAATACATCTTCTTTTAAATAATTTCTCGTGATGACAGCTGCGTAGAAATTCATTATAGGTTTGTTTGAATTTATATTCAACGTAAGAACGTTTCACTTTTAGGTACATCACAATTGGATTTCAATCAATCATTTGACCGAAAACACATTACAAAATTCATTACCGTGTTGGTACATAACCAAAAACTTTTAAACTGATTCTTTACAAAGCACTCACTTCTTGTAATGAAAAAAAAAATTAATTTGAATTTTTTTTATGAAAATGAATGTTTTGAATGTTTGTTAATTAAAATTTAAAGTTTGAATCACTTTTCGTTATAAACTATGAAGCATTTACTGGATGTGATCATCAATATTCTTTGACTGATTGAACATCAATATTATTTTTATATTTGATGTAAAAAAAAATATTGCGCTACACTGCGAATAGTCTTTTGTATGCAAGCTGTATGCATGCATAGGCAGAAAATGTGTAGGACCACTATGGGAGCCTTTGATAATAATACTGTTCTAGGTAAACGGTGGGCTCCCAACATTTAACATTTTACCTTCCCAGTCACAACCATCTTCGAACAATTACATCCAAACGAGGAAAATGGAAGAAAATAATTAAACTGATTAATAAATGATTTTTGTTTATCATCCGGAATACGTCTCTCTGCCAAATACCAGTGCTATTATTTGTCAGGAAATAAGTCGAAATGCATTGTGGTAAACTAAAACCTGCTGAACTGAACGAATATGGCTAATAATACCTAATGATGATGATGATGACTTGATGTAATGAAACCGATTAGACACATGCATTAAACGGACACATCATATGCGAATTTACTACAGTTCTTTGTTTTATTACTCCAACGCACTGTAATTAATTTTTTTTCTCAGCATATTTTTATTTCATAATAACGACAATCTTTTTCATCATCGGGTTCCCTCATTACTAAGGATCGTGACCCCCCGTTTGTGTGAGACCTGGTGACGTCCTTGAGGATTATTCTTCATCTTTATTTATAGGTCGAAGATCTGATGGCCAATAGCATCTTTGATCAGGTCAGTCCATTGAGATGAAGACCGGCCTTTTCCTCTCCGGCCATGCAACTTTTCATTTACCCCCAGCTTCTCCGGGATCTCATTTTGCGGACGATGTATCAGGATGCGTTTAGAAGATGGTAGATCATCTATTTTGGATCCTTTATAACTTCTTATTCGATATAATTGTAGTCTGAGGCTTGGATCGATATTTTTCGATATTCCCATCGAAAGATATCGATCATGTCGGAAGCCGCAGACAGCACAGCCCTATACTGTTTTGGGAGAATATTCTGGAAACATTCGCAAATGCTATAAATACAGGGAGAGACACGACTTCTACCACTCTCCTCGTAGACTCCGTTCATCCAGTGTTTTATAATTAGTCTTAAGTTTCTATTAAAAAGGTATTGTTAAAAATCTGTGTATTCAAAATTAAATCTTGTAAGTATATTCCAAATTCTTATTTTTATTATCTGCTACCCGAATTAGATATATATATTCCAATGTTTAGATACCCTAGTATTTAAAGATTGGTGGTGACCCCTTAAATTAAAGTAAAGCCATTAGAGAACAAATAAATCCTATCCTCCCGCTCCCCTGCCACATTGGTGACCCCGACACGGAACCACATAATGATAGCTCGTAGGTAAGCAATTTATTTTCTTTAACTTTTCACATTTAATTAATTGAGGATAAATTATAGAAGTCTCACAGAGATGAAGGTAATTTATATATGAGAAAAGTGAATGGAAGTCTCTTATACGATGGCTCAGGGTTTACAACCTGTATGAGTTGGCTTAAGTGATCACTCTACATTATGCGACGTTTACCATCCACATATTAAAAAAATATTTAAAAAAATGAAATATAGAGGTAATGTTACTAGTTACGTAAGCTATGTAGGTAAAATAACTTTTTTAATGAGAAAAAAACCATAGATGTCTCTACCAGAAACCATAGAATTATAAGAATGATTCGTGTTTTCGAACATATATTATATAATATATATATATATATATAGAACTTTCCAAAATTTAATAATGTGTGGATGTTCTTACGATGAAATTAGTGAACGTTTCATTGTATAGACTAATCACTTAAGCCAACTCATACAGATTGTAGGCCCTGAGCCATCGTATAAGAGACTTCCATCTACTTTCCTCATATATAAATTAGCTTCGTCTCTGTGAGACTTCTGTAATTTATCCTTAATTAATACATTATCCCTCTGGGGACAAAATTCAGTGACTGTGTTCTTAGAAAATATTTTCATATTTGATTTAAACGTCTTTCTTAATCTAATGATATCACATAATAATATAATATCTGCATAGTATCGATTTTTAAAAAGATGGGTGTTCCCAGTGAGAAAAATGTCACACTTAGAAAACGTTGGTTGATGAAATAAGGCGACTTCTATGCGGGTCACTTGTGGCTTAGTTGGTGAAGATCTTTACCAGGAATATGAATTTCCGGTGACGACTGTTTATTCGATATACGGTTAGATTTTTGTGTATTCTTAATGTGGTAGACGAACTTTTTTTTTGAATTTCAGCTTAATATTAATTTATTATATTTATGTCTTAGTGGTATAAAATCAAAACAAAAATCTCATTTAAAAATCTATTTTTATATTCAATTATTTTTTTATAAAATATATTACTGAAATCCTATTTATGGTGTACAAATAAATTTCCGCCGTTTGGCAAAAGTTGGCGCCACCAATAAGTTATGGTTAAAATTGGACGTAGTTATGCAGAAAGCAGCCAACCCACAAAATGCTAAAAATGAGTTATGTACGGGTTTGGACAGCTTCCTACGATATCTTTATATGCTGAAATCGTCCATGCTCTTTATGCCATAGTTTTTTGTATATTCAAGATTTTTCTAACCCACATCACGGCTATCGCTGTTATTAATTAATGCATAAAACATCCATGTGGTATGGACGCATTATGCGATTTTTGTTATTACCCAAAGATCATTTTGCAGAAAACATCCAAGTGGGTTGAACGTTTTCTATGCCTCCGAGAGTACCGTTAATTCCATGCTTTACCAAATTCATAGAAAACATCCAAGCCACTTGGACTCTTTCTGTGGTTTGCTTATGGTCAATAATGCGGATATATATGTACATTGTACAGTACTATTTAGTCTGCCGTTTGCTATAATCACTCCATTTACATTATTCACATTACATTATAAAATAAAAATTTGTTTAAGCAATTGGGGATATTTGGAATTCCCGAAGTAAATAAAATAATGGCAATGACATGCAAAAGGAATGTCAATGCATTTATTTTGTTCCAGGAACTGTAAGGTTAAGCCTTTCATGAAATGTAATCTTATACTAATTCAATTGTTTGGATTCTAAGAATAGGATTATTCGACCAACAAGGCAATTAAGAATATTATTTGTGTAGTTAAATTTAAATGTTAATAATACAAATTATTGACTTAACTGTAGCGGCTCTTGTATTGTGGGGATTATCCAGATTATTTTATTTGCACTTGCTAAAGTAATTTACATGAGCGTTTCTTTGTTTTGATATTGGGTATTACCTTTAAAAATAAACTATTTTTGTTGGTATGTATGCATCTGAAAGAGTATCGCTTTATCTATCAGTACCTATTTCAGTCAAAATTTTGTGTTCCGAAAAACAAAATTGTGCTAGGATTTTCAAATCCAAAGTTTAGAAGTTTAAATGAGATTTGCATGAAATATTATACATATATATATATATATATATATATATATGCATATAAATATGCTTTGAATAGTCATTTCTTAGTTACAATTATTATAAAATAATGTATAATCTAGATAAAGCTTACTTGGTTTCTGCCGTGACACAACGAAGATAAGTTTTCAATTTTGCCGCCAGTAACTACCTAAGTGATTTGATGATTTTTACCTGGATGAAATTATTGAAAAAAAAAATTATTATTAATTTATTTATTAATTTAATAACCACCACAAGACAGACAACACTTTTTTATACAAAAGAAATTTTGGAACAAATATGACAACTGATTAAACAAACAAACATGCTTATACTTAAATGTAATATTAAAAATAAAATAAAAATATGTGTAGAATAAATCCAAGCAACATAGTACCTACAAAATAACTGACATTTAATAATGTCACTCCTATTTCATAGAATACAGCCAACCCACATAGAACAAAATGAGTCCTGTTTTTCGTACATTTTGACATTTTGCAGAAAGAAACCAACCTGTAAAACGCGTCATATCTTTGTAAATAAAAGTTTTATTCTTATAATTACATATAAAAACCATAAAAAATATCTTTACAATAAGCCCTATGCAAAAAAATGTGCAATAATGCATTAAATATCGACATATTAGGTTTTTGTAGATTCAAATTTTTAGAAGCCATTTTCTCAGTTCCATGTTTTTTGGGTTGGCTGCTTTCTGCATAATTACGTCCAATTGTCAGATACATAACGTCATTATCGTAAGGTTGGGCATCTGTCAACAACATACTTATTTCGATCGATGGCGCATGGCCTGTCTGAGTAACACTTCACATCGTAAGATACCAAAAATTTGGTCGATTCGTGGATAGCCTCAAAAGATGATGCATTCTTCCGACGCGGTATCCGTATGCTTCCAGAAAGATGGGAAAAAGTAGTGGCAAGCGATGGACAATACTTTGATAAAACAGTAGGTTCCGTTCTTTCACAATAGATGCCCAATTTTTGATAAAAAACGGCGGAAACTTATTTGTACACTTACATGATTTGTTTCAGTTTTTCACAAAATGACAATTATTAAAATTTCGCTATCACAACAAATAAAATTATAGCGAAACTGTAATATGTTTGTCTCAACGACGCCATCTGGGTGCATCAGTGACGGACATTGATACATAGAGAATTACGTATTTTTATAATTCGTTCCACCAGAAACCGCGTATATATTAACTATAATTAATAGTCTCAGAGATTATCCGATTAATCTACTATTAAACAGCCACAAAAAATTTCAATAAAACAGAGCCACTAAAATATCTGTTTTCAGTAATGATAATTTATGTGCACGCAATACAAGCTTATTTAAAATTCTCACAGTAATATATAACCAGAAGTTTTCTTATAATTGTCGTCTACTGAATGAATTAAACAAATTAAAAATTATATACACAAAATGACCATCCAACTGCTGTGTACCGCATCAAATCTAAACTGTCGATCTAATGTCGATGCCTGCGCTCATACAATAATGCCTATCGGAATACCGATTCACTCTATCGTTTCATCGTTTCGACCACTTAATGAAGACTAAGTCGTTGATGAACTCGACGGACTAAGATAATTATCGTCCTAAAACAAACAGTGCTCGCGCCAATAAATAATCCCGTCCTGATTGGCCGTGGGAAGAGCCGACTCGGACGCCATGATGAATTAAGTAGAAGGCCGGTGATTTATTTGAACGGGCGAAATGTCAGTGAGCTATTTGATGATCATTTTAATTTGAATCGGATTACATCCAGAGATATTCGAATTAAATAAATTGTCAATCGACACCGAAATGCCTAGTTTTTTCACTACCTACATAGACTACCTGTGGGATTTAAAAGCAAAGGCTGTAGTGTCCAAAAAAAAAAATTAATGCACTAATCGAGGAATACTAATATATATATATATATTATATTATATATATATATATATATAATGAACCGAATTCGAGATTTTATAGGAAACATGTATCCTATAAATTTATAGGAAACGCGATTTTGGAAGGGATAGAAACATAAAATCTTAAATTCAGTACAATCTAAATAACTAATCTTCGGTGACTGCACTCAAAACATTTTTTTATTTTTTTGTTCTTATTACTGTGGCTGTTAAAAATATTTTCTCCCTTTAAGTATTTTTTTATTTTTTTAAATATAATTAATGTCTAGTTTTAAATAAATGTTCTATCTGAAAACATGTAATCAATTAACTTACCTCAAAACTCAAATACTTTAAACTTTAAAAATAATTCAGACTGATATGTACAATGTTTGATTAAATAACAAGTCAGTATTTAAAATATGTTTTTTTAAATAATTTAACTGATTTTGTTCGACTAATGAATAATTACTATACTATCATCCGGAATATGTCTACCTGCTTTTCAAAGCTATTTAAATCGTATAAATAAGTAATGATTGATGAGAAATGAAGATGTGATTATGACAGTGATTCTTTGAAGTTCGATTGTAACGATGGTTTTTAAGTGTATGTATGTATTTTATATATTTGTCTAACGTAGCGGATCTTATACATGCAACGCGATTTACACTGCAATAAAGTAATTATAATTACTTTTTAACCTACTTGCACAGCACGATGTGATGCAAATCCCTGTAAATGCATTGCGGTGATTCTAAAGAGGCTGTACTATCCACAGAATTTACAAAGCGTTCCGCATGATAATATTTGCTAGCGCCAGGTTTTACCCAAAAAATTAAAGCCCATAAATACCCAAAAAAAAGTAAAGTAATATCGCCCATGTTGGGGAGTTAATTAATAAATTAGTACAGCGACTCTTGAGTACACAAGAATTTCGCGCTAATCATTCGTCTGTGGAACACTTTATATTTGTCTTTCCAGAATATTCACAGTCTGTTTTCGCACTTATTTCCGAACGCTAGAGTAGGTACTCTTTTAATTTGTTTTTGCTGGTATCTTGCCGCTGCTTAGTATAGGATGGCTGAAACTTCACAATAAACTGTTTATATAAAATATATATAAGTGTCTCGATGGTATCGTCACACTTATATATATTTTTGGATTTACAGACATTTCATGAATCTATTAATTTACTCTAGACCCTTCTAGTGATTTCCAATTTATTGTAAAATGTCAAGGGTGCTGAAAAATCCTTGATAATGTGTAATTCCTTCTGTTTCTGCCGTTCTGTTACAATATGCAAATAAATCAACTGTCGAACGGGGGCATGATTTCAGTTGTGGTAGGAGTGTGGGAAGGAGATTGAAATAGGGTGTATTTTAAGAATCAGATAATGCATGTAATTTAATGTTGGACTATGCACAACTCCTACTGTAGGCAACAGTAGGAGTTATGCATAGTTATGCAACAACAACTGAAACAGCAAAAATGCTAATGCTTAAATAGTCGGCAGGAGAATCTAGAAAGGAGTATCTAGAGGAAAAGAGATGAAAGCGACACCTAGAACCAAACAACATAAATGCAGCCTGAGAACGAGAAAAGTCGACCCCAGCAGTTTATCTACCTAGGCAATGAGTTGGTTACAGTACCAGGAAGAAGAGGGTAATTCATTAAAGTTCATTTGTTATTAATTAGATTGTATTTATTGTATAGAGATATTTACCATTTCTAAATTATCTAGTGTATTAATACTGTTAACTTGTAAATTTTCAATGAAATTTTCTTTTTTACACGTGTGACCTGTCTCTAGAATGTGATTAGTAAATTCCGAAAAATGATCTTAAACTGAAGATGCATTTTGTGATTCTATTTTGAAATCGGATTAATGCTTAGGTGAAAAAGCACGCTTTATTCTCCCCTGGTTGGGAACATTGTCTACAAAAGTCAGGAACGCATCAGATTATTATTTTTCAGACACTGAAGGATGAAATACGACAAAGAGGTCAGCGGTACTTTTGTGTGGTCAGCACTGACGGTGGTCTTGTGAGGATAATAATTTCAACAATAAATCATCAACATAAAGATGTTGAAGTTACAATCAGATAAATAAATTAAATTTTATTGTTAATAATAATAACAAAAATGGTTAACAATCATCACGGGCATAATACAATCTCAATTTTACTATTTGATATATTTTTTAAAACTTTTTTTAAAAATCTTACTATCTATCAGGCGCATAACAGTCAGTACATTTAATCAAGCGTTGTACGCAACATATATTTTGAAAAAAATAAAATATTTAGATAAAAACTTAAATAATCCCTAAGATGCTGTATATAGCCAAAATACAAGTCACATTATTTAAATGCAGGCAAACGACAAAAGAACGACAATTTTATTTCATATTTTTTTAAAAACCAAATTAATTAATCAATTAGAGAGACATACAGAAAAATCAAATCCACGAAAACATATTCATCTGCTACCGGAATTCGAACCACGGATCTCCTCCTATCCGGGACAGGCGCGTTATCTAATTACGCTATAGCAGCCTTGTATATTTCCGTGAATATATCGACCGTAAGTCTGTAAGTCTCATTATTATTAATTGATTAACTTTTTGACTATCCATTATTTTCGTGGATTTGATTTTTCTGTACTCTCTCTATTGTCTGTCTTCTGAATCTCTGTACTGTCTCTCCAATTGATTAATTAATTTGGTTTTAAATTTCACAGAACTTTGTTTTGAAAAAATTGCAAGTTCACAATAAGAATTTGTTCTTTAATATAATTTAATTTTTTTTTATTTAATGTAATTTTCTGATATTATGCTTTTTGTGTTTAACATATAATTTTGAATAAATGTTACACAGCTACAAAACTACACCGACACTCATACTTGCCCACGGGATAGTTGAGTAGCAATTCCAAAAAAAAATTGTATTTATGTTGAAAAAATGATAATTTGGATTCTTAATAAAGAAAACAAAATTAAAATAAATTTGAACTCGGGTATTATTTTTAATTTGCTTAACTTAATCTTCTCCTCTCCTCTCAATATTCCTTTTACAATCACCTTTACAGCAATAACTCCACCTCAATATGTCAGTACTTAATCAACTAAATATTTGTATTTTTCCCTAAACCATGTTAAAAAAAACTATATTTGAATAATGTCGGTTTGATACTTCACCTATCGATTAAAGATACTCTATCGATTAAAGATCGATAATGATACTCTAAACTTGAGTAGTAAATAAACAATTATAATTTAAACTCACATAGAGATGACATGTGTTTTTCACCAAATTTTAATGACCACGAATAAACTCTACAACATAGATAATTAATAACAACAATATAAAAAGCGTTAATTTAGTACAAGACAATTTCACATTCAAAATATATATGTATATGTATACTTTCACTAGATCTTCAAAAAGAATTTGAAAAGAAAAAATATCCTACGACCTTGCTCAGTTATGATTCAAGATCAGACTCAAGTACGACGGTCAGGCCTTAAAGCTCACAGATAAATCTTCGCTTGGGAGATGGGAGGCTGCGCCGTAGATTAAGGATTAATTTTCCCAGCGGGGCATCTGTTGATATTATTCAGAAAATCACACAACGAGGCGGCGGAAGTGGCGGTCGAATTGAGACTAATCCAAAGCGTGAAATGCCAGCGAACCGAACCCGTGGCTAACGCGTTAATACAACACCACCTCGCCACACAGCCGCAGTGACAGATGAATTTTTCACTCTCGCATCCGGATGTTACAGCTTTTAAATAACGCTAAATAATACAGACAGATATACGAGGTGCGACAATTTAAGTCTTGGAAAATAATTCTTGGGAAGAATCAGAGGATGTATTAAAATAGAATCGTGCAAAAATATGTATAACGCAATAATAGTCTCCCATATCAAATACTCCATCAGTGTACTATTCCTGGCTAGTGAAAAAGAATTGATAAAATTAAGAATATTCCAAAATAAAGCATTAAGAATTATACTAAAAAGATATCTATACACAAGAATAAAAGATTACATGTATTGTACTTCTATTTATATCATCATCATCATCATTCTTGGCACTACAACCCTTGGAGGGTCTTGGCCTCCTCAGTAATTTTCCTCCACTCATCTCGGTCTAGTGCCAACTCTCTCCAGTTCCGAAGCTCTAAGGCAGAGATGTCTTTGAGGACGTTGTCACTCCATCTTAATTTTGGCCTTCCTAAGCTCCTTCGCCCTGTTGGCCTTGAGTTCTATTTATATATAAAATTATTAATGGAAACAACAATACCTTTGAATTATTAAGAAAAATAAAAAATTAATTAAAATATTGTAATACCTACTTTAAGAATAAATAAACAAAAAATAATACACCTCCAAAAAATATACACAAGTCGATACTCTTGTCTCTGGCTACCTCCCTTGAGCAATATTTTTAAAATTCTCTGCAGAAACATATCCGCAGAATTTACTAGCAGCATTTTATTGTAACGGGTTACTAGAATCTGGATTGATTGCGCGCTGGCAAGGCCTGTCGAAGTTTGTCACTCGGTTGTATTGACAACACTATCGAACGCTATAGAATCGTCTAGAATGATCCACAGTTCTCTCGAGGCGACTGGGCGGTTGTTGTGGAGTCTCGAAAAATCTAGAAGGCAGTGTCATCTAGATAATGTTAAAATTTTAATTTAAAATAAAGTAATTTAAGCTAAATTTAATTTAAACTACAAATAATATAAAATATGCTGTGAAAACTATAGATAGATTGAATCACTAGGACATAATATTGAACAATAAATCAGGAAGTGATAAAACCAAATGTTTGTATATAAAACAATTTTTATCTAAATGCCAAAGGAAATAAGTAAGGAAGAAAAAATTCTAGATTTAAATTAAAGTAAAGAAAAAATATCCTGTGAAAATTTTAGATACGTGAAATATCCTGTGAAAATTTGAATCAATAGGACACATTAACTACTAATTAATGTAAACTGAAATTCTAATGTTTGAAAGTACATCATTTTTGAAGGCTTATACACAGTTTATTATAATCATCGTTCATCACTCTTACAAAAAAAACCCAACTTCATACACGGGTTTATCATGTTTTCTTTTCTTTTTGTGTAAACTTAGAGTAGAAATTAATTTGAAGTTAATGAGAAATAAAAATGAATCAATTTTTTTTAAAACTTCACGGTTGTTATTAATTTATCCATCACAACGGACAATGACAAATCGTGATAACAACGGTAAAATGTAACTAATAAATTTAATCCAATTGAAATAATAACAAAAAATTGTTATAGTGTTCACGACAGGTATAATCAGCAGGTAGGTATTAAATGTAATGATTGAATAACATCGTAACACTTAATTAAAGAAAACATTTATTAACATCATGCATAATAAAATGAAATTACTCTTTAAATCAAGAAAATAATCGCTCCACTCCATCAGATAGCTTCCACCGTTACAGAGAGTACTGCAATCTCAATTAATTAAATATTTTTTGTGAGTTTACAAATTTAATCTCATATATATTTATTTCCATGGCCGATATTACAATTAAAGGACAATGACCTGATTTAAATACATAGATCTTCTTATTTACGTAGCGTTACGCCATTTTATAGTAGATATAGAGATTAGAATGCCACGTTTCCTCCTGTTATGTCCTGAAATACCATTCAATCCACGTTTACTTTTACACATCTTCTCAATCATTCTAGTACCCATTAAATCATTTTGGTGTATATAAACTTAAAACGTCACGTGGTTTATTAGAATCAATAAAAAAATATTAATGAAAAGAACACCTTATACGCCTCAGTAATGGTAATTTCCGAAATTCGCAAACCATTTTTTAGAGACAAGCTACACATTTAATTAAATATGTTATGTTCACATGTGAAGATGTTTGAATGTGGACGAGTGCCGAGTTGTTTGTCAGGAAATAAGAGTATGGCGCCCCATCTAACTCTGCCTATTTCCACGAGAAGTGGCGTGATGGTATGTTAGTTATTAAGTTATACATATTTTTGAGTATGTCAAAAGTTTTTTAGAACACAATTACTGAATTTTTGTCCCCAAAGGAATAGTCGTTTATCAAAATGTCTCACAGAGGCGAAGCTATTTACATAGGAAAGTACATAGATAAGGAAATCTCTGGGTATTTATAGGGCTCACTTAAGCCAGCCATAATAGGTCGTAAGCCCTAAAAAGACCCAAAGATTTCCATACCGACTTTCCCATATACATATAGCTGTGGGACATCTCTAATATATCTTGATACGCAGTTCTCACCATATCGCTTATCCAGGATATAAAACGGCTGTTTATGGCTACGATGATAACTAATGAAAAGCATATTACGAAAATAAGTTAATGAACTCATCAAAAGATGGTGCTGGTTTCCTAACGAAGTGATTTTGTACGATGGGTAAATATTTAGATTAAAAAGAAAAAAACTGTGTTACAAAAAAAATTAAACCACGCTCATATTTGAATGTACTAAAAAGTAAAAAATAAATTTCCGTCCGATTTTTTTTTGCCTCACTCTCTAAATAAAAAGCGTGGGCGCTTTCTCTCCATAAACAACAGAATTCTGTTATCTATACCTATATCATAAGCGTGAACTTTTCATTTGGAGAGTAAGTCAAACATTTTTTGTCAGAAATTTTTTTTTTTTTAGTTTTTATTATATTTAAATATAGGTGAGGTTTTTTTTTTAAAAAAAATTTACATGAAATTATTGACAAATGTTCTGTATAGGTCAGGTCTTTATAATGAAAAAATATTTTAGAGAAGTTAAACTCACAAAAATTGTTGACCACTGTCGTGGAAATATAACCGCCACTGTAGCGTAACATCATTAGATGAAGCAGCTCCTAAGTAAATAAATAAACACTCGTGTAACGTCAGTGGACACTCTTTTGAAGTATGAAGCGACTTGGAATAATCTTCCCGAGTGTTGACTACCGTATCGGATTATTGAAATTATTAACGCTTAGCTCTTTCGTGGTTAAAATTACCTGTGCCCATCATATCTACAAGATACCTAATACTCTTACAGACACTCTTCCGACGACGGTATCAGAGGCGTACGTAGAATGCCAGGACAGGAACAGGTAGTATAAATACGATTTTTTTATTACTGATTGATATATTTTTTTTATTTCATAAAATCCTTGTTTACAATGTATAGGTACTTAATAATAATTTAACAATATACATATAAGATAAGATTACACAATATTTTTGTTGTTGTTAGATTTGTGGATTATGCCACTCTACTAGGCTACGCCTGTCCCAGAGTGGCGTTATAGAACACAAGAAGACAATTATAATATTTTTTGAATTCGTCAATAATATTTGTTTTCATAAGGTAATAATTATGTATCTACAAAGTATCAAGTCCAATGTTAGTGATAAGTTGACTGAGTCATAAGTCCAAGTGAAAATATGTGTAGAATATTGTTTAATGTAAAAAGGGTTAAAGTTTTGTTTCAGATTATTTTTTATTTTCCTTAATTAATTTATTTATTTATATAGGTATATATTTTTATTTATGGACATTATTATGCAATTACAGTAAGTAAATTTTCAGTTGCTGTTCTGCCTTTAGAGGTAAGCCAGTTGTTTGCTAAAGCTTTTATTTTATTAATTAAGTATATTCTGATAGTCGGGAAGTCTGTTTTATATATGTTAAATATTTTAGGCCCTATGTATGAGTAATTCTTCTGTCCATGTGTTGTCTTAGTTTTCGGTATTTCGTCAAGGTTTCGTAATACTTGTCTAGTTGGATGGATGTTATAACAAGAAAATTATATAAATTTTCTCATATATAAAATTTCGCTCAGCATTAACCAATAAAAGCAGGTTAATTGAAGTAAATCACGTCCACAAAATAAGACGTCTGATGGAATCATGACACATCACAAATCACACTGTCTGGCGGAATGTAACATATGACACATTACAATGTCTGGTGGAATTTGAACACTTGAATGAATAACATCACATTCCATCAGACGACTCCGATCCTAAATCCTTCCCACAGAGGCAGTAAGGCAGAGAGGATAGATCGCCACACTCTCCTGTACAGACAAACATCCTCCCTTCAACCCCTTTTATACATCTTAACCTGGTCCTATCATGTTTTCCGCGGTCGCCCTCTACATTTGAAACCGTCAACACTTGCGTCACATATTTTTCTTATCATTATTTCCTCATTCATTTGCTCAACATACCCAAACCACTTTAGCGACCCTATTTTAATACTACCCACGTTGTTAAGATCGGCTTTACATTATTTCTTTATTTGTTCATTCTTTATCATAAATAGATTTGTCACACATACGTCTAAGCGATCTCATTTCCACAGCATATAGTTTAATTTCTACTCTCTTCTACCAGTTCCACGTTTGACTTCCAAACAACAATGTTGGTACCAGATTTCTCCTAGTCTTGGTTGAATTATTACTTTAAATGCATATATTGCATTAAAAATTATTTTTTATTGTTTTAGACATTTGCTAACAGGAATGATCTCATTTGTCAACGGCCGTTCAGAATTTTCTGCGTGCAGTTTTCTGGTATATTCTGCCATGTATATCTGACCTCTCTGGCCGACGTTTCGGATCCCTATGCAGGGTCAATCATCACAACACATCAGCCGTGATGGGATCCGCAAGAGCGGTCAGATATACATTGCAGAATATCCCAGAAACTACACGCAGAAGTTAATAGGAATGTTGTGGAATCCAAATCAAGTCAAAACGAGTTTATATTGATTTGGGGATAGAAATTAATTTAATCACATTAAACAGAGATTAAAAATATATATAAATGCATATACCGCATTTGATCATCCTTTTTTAAAATACTCATATCAGTTTGCAGTATCTCTGCTATCATCTTGTCTTGATTGCTATCATATAACACGTTTCATAAAGTATGATTTAATAGTGTTTAAACCAATATTGCCATCGCAACGATTTAAATATTCATATATAAATAATACACTGATGTAAGAGGTCTATGTCCTCAGTAATTTTTTTGATAGGTATTTGTATGACAAAAAATTCTCAACAATGTCATTAAAGTAGTGAAGGTCGACACGTATTAAAAGTTTTTTTAAATAATTTTCGACAATAAACTAAAACGCACATAGCATTTTCCCTCTGATATATCGATTGTTAAATGATTTCACTTCTCAAATAGAGATATGCAAAAATAATTTACTAGGTGCTAGAGTTAATACCTTTCACAAACATAATCAGATTTGAGAAGCTAATTGTTTTGAAGAAACAATTTTAAAGCTAATTTTTTTGTTGTTTATTTTTATTTTCTTTTACACTGTGTAATTAATTTATAACATCAGGCATATTGCGCGAACGGCCACACATAAGTGCGTGTGAGCGTATGGTGACGTCTGTCCGCAGACAATGCTTAAACATCCAAGGCGCAAGAGCGTGGGGCTTTTTTCTACCATTGTCATAGAGTAAATACCTAAAACTTATTGTAATATTTGTGGATAATAAATACCGTCATTGTATTTCCATCATATTATTATTACGGGGCACCGTAATAATATATACAACCAGAGGAGTCTCATAACTAAATGACTGGAGATCAGCAATCGCCGTAGTCATTGCTGAATACAGGGCACAAGATCTTGTGAAGGTCAAAACTAAGATTGAGCGACTAAGCTTTCAAATGCATATAGATCAATGGAGCAAAAACCCTGAAGAAGTCAAGACAAGGGATAATAAACGAGTAGTGATGATGGTGATGTTTAGTGTAAAATAAGACTTATGTTTCATTTTCATCAGTTGCTTTTATATATTTATACTATTTTTACTTTATATTTTTTAATATTTATAAATTCACCGTTACCTTTTTACGCTAATCTAATGATATCGTTTTAGATTGTTTTTTTTTAAATTAACAATAGTAATTCAGGATTGATCATTGATTTCAAGCCAAAATAAAGTAATAAGAAACCAACATTTTAAAAGATTTATAAATGAAATTTTCTCTTTCAAATATACTGAAAAGCTATACAAAACGGTATTAGTTGATATCTTGTTATTTAACTTAAAACTCATGAGAGATGTTTAAGAATTTTATTTGTGTTACGTGTAGAAGTATTCTAAATAAATCTGAATAAATCTGCAAACTTGACTCCTATCTTTAGTAAATAGATCTAATTCAGCCGTCGATATTTGCATATCAATAAATAAATGAAACAAAAATAAGCTTTTTGGTATAGTGGTTATGACTCTCGCCTAGTGATGCAGTCGTTAAGGGTTCGAGCACCATTTCACGATACTAGTGCTGTTTTCATTACATAAGCACTTAGTTTACTTAGAAAATAGTAAGATTTTTTTAAAACTCTTCAACAGGTCAGAAGCCCCTATTACAGAAGCGAAATACATCACAAAACTTCCAGGCTTAAGTGAATCACATAGATTAAATTGTGACCTCACCGGAAATCGAACCCGGAACCCTCGGTGTGGGAAGCCAGTGCCATATACACTGCTCTACGAGGGCCGCCAATTTTGATGCGATTCGTATTATATATTCGCATCTCTAATTAAAAAAAACTTTTCCTTATAAAATTTTAAATTGGTGAAACATTATACACATTTTTACGATACTTTCGTTCTGAAATATTGTGTATTCAAGTGACAACATAACTTTTTATGCTGGCGGAATTTGAAAAATAATAAGCTGTAATGTTAAGGCGGGTTCATAAACGGACAACAGCGTTGTCACATGTCGTTACAGTGCTCACCTACCGCGCATATTTCACAATCAACCACGTATGAAAAGGTTTCGTTAAGGACGAGGCTACCAGCGCCAATCCATCCGACCGTCACTTAAAAAAGGCTGTATTTTTTTAAAGACGACCGGCGCCCCCGACCGCCTCCGGGATCATATTTCAGGGGATTATTATTAACGGTCTGTTGAAATTGTTATTTGAATATTTTTTACCGGGTGATGTAAAATATATCACATTTATGGACTGATAAGGCTTTAAAATATTTTATTACGTGCATATCTTACTGTCGATGAATGCGAGTAAATAATATTATAAATATTTTGAGAATTTTCAAATTTTTAAAGAATGCAACATTGGACATTAGTCCCCAAACTATTATTATCTATCATATCTATAATATAATATATCATTAGTTCCCAAACTATCATATAATAATGACGTTCCCCCTGGGAACAAATATTCAGTTTTGTGTTCTTGAAAAATTCAAGCATTCTCAAAATATTCTGAATATACTCTACTATACTCTGTGATTCCTCTTATTTTATTTATTCTATCATATTTTATAGATTTGTTTGTATAACTAACATAAATTACTAACAAAAAAGTGTCGAGTAAAAGATTTTAAAGCTTGTTAATAAGATGAAGCTAATAATAAGTTTAAGCTTATAACAAGTTGAAGCTTGCTTATAAGTTGAAGAATATGTCCAATTCATTGTATCGAGTTATCACCATTATAAATATACAAATTCCTAATATCGGATTAATATTGCTTGAGGATATTGATATTACTTGGGGATATTGATATTACTTGGGCATATTGTTATTACTTGGGGAAATTGATACTATTTGAGACTTGGTTTTTTGTTTGGGGATATTGTTAATACTTGGATATATTGATATTACTTGGGGATATTGATATTACTCGGGAATATTGATATTAGGTACTTGGGGATGTTGCTTGAAATGGGATTGATAAGTGCGCGATATTGCTGTGGAATTGATGAACCTTTTGTAAGGATTCTTCTTCTCTTCCGTCATGATCACTATGATAATGATGACGCTACATCCATAACCGTCTGGCGCTATCTGCTGCAATCTTCCGTATTCACGAAGACAGTGACGAAGTGAGCAGTTGGATGTGGTCTTCACCAGACCCGTCCATCTCGTCGGCGATCTTCCGCGGGGACGGGTTTACCAACTCTGCCTCTACAAATCTCTCCAAGAAAAGGAGATGAATTGGAAAGATACAGACAGAAAAATACCTCCCCATTGAAAAAATACAATCATTTGAAACCGGAGTTTTCTATTACGGGAAGACAGCTTTGACCAAGCTGCAATAACATTAAACAACTAGCTGTAGCCCCTCAAAAATGACGGAACATTGATTCGCGTCCCTGCTAAGCCCTAGTACACATTAATAGTATATTTTTGGCGATCCACGGAGAGGCAGACTTAGCAACGTGCGTGAAGCGGCCGGTTTGGGTTTGGTGACCCGGGGTACAAGCCCCATATCCGGCCGTTTAATTTGTTTTTTTAGCCGTGAATTCGAACGAAATGACGAACGTTACACGGAGTTATGGATGGACAGATAGATAGACGGACGAGCAGACAGACGGACATACAACAAAATTATACCGTTTCATGTCGTTAGATTCCATTAAAATATCGTATGAGGTGTACATGACTATAAAGTATTTAAAAAAATGATAATTTGATATGTAAACATATAAAAACTGTATTTGAACCATATATTAAATAATAAAAAAAAATCTTTGAGAGAACAAGGTATCTGTCATTTAAAATATTATTATGTATTTTTAGATGTATGGCGTATTTTTTTAGGGGTACAGAATTTTACATCAAAATCGTGTTATAAGCCATGCTGTTGCCTTTATTGGTATGATAATTTTATGCTATGAAAGTTTAAATCAAAGTTATATATCTTTTAGACACCGTGGTAAAAATATTCATAAGTTTTGAAGGAAATTTAGAATCTAATGGTTTTAATATCTACGACATTGCAGATCCCATTTCTGGTTGTATCATGAGGTCTGATGTGTTGCAATGCAAAACCCGTAGCTGCAAAAAAGGTCGACGGAACGCGGAAGAATATAACTTTAGCCAGATGATTCTGATCGACCGTGAAAACCTTAAACATTTTTAATATTTTGATTTTTTTGTCGTTGTATGTTGTTAGAATATAATTAACACTATTATTAACTGTAATCGTATCAACCTAATGTTATATTTAATTTAAATGCTTAGGTTCTTGTACTTGATGTTATTTTTAGCTAGTAAAAGAAAGTCAGTACTAAGGTCAGATTAAAGGCACGTACCTAACAAAATAATGGCTTTTTATGACACTGCTATCACATGCTGGAAGACTGATGATGATACAAGTACCCCAGACATGTCTGTCCTTAGTCTAGACAGCAGAGAAACTAGTTTATAAGGACAGTTATTGATAACTTAATATATGCCAGCAGATTAGTTGTCACGGTAACTCTTTAAATGCCAGAGTTCCGGCCTCCTCGGAATGAATGGGGTAATGGAAGTTGTAGTCTAGACAGAGCCTGAAAGTTGATAGTGCCTTTGGTTCAAAACAATATCATGTTAATTACTGTCAAAGTGAAAGGCTGCTCCACAAACAGAACCTACACACGAACAAGAGATGTAATTATTAATAGAACGAGAGATTAAATTACATTAAAGTAATGGATATGCATACACAGTATATGTTTGTATACGTGATTGGTTGGTCTATTGGATGAGTGGGTGAAAACTGGCTACGAATCGAATAATTGAAAATTATTAGACTCGAAGTCATAAAAATATAAAGTTTGCTTGAAATATTTCCATAAAACAGATACAACTGACCTAGTTCGTATGTACAGTGTCTTGTAGCTAGTAGAGACAACTATGTGATATCAATATTTCAATATTTCATATCAATATTTAAGGAACTAAGCGACATCAAAGTTTGCATTTTTTTAAAGATTTCTGTAAAACATTGAAGTACCTTAAACGAATATTAAAAATTAATTTGCCTTGATACATTTCCAATAAAATGATTATGCTTTCCAACAATTTCCAGTTTTTTTCCAAAATGTTCATTTATTCGCATTCATTGATTGTGTGTAGTCTCTTTCACAATTTTAGAACTTCGTAAAAATATGAAATGAGAATATGAAAAATATGAAATGAGAAATGATATGCCTTCATCCTGCAGTAGATAGAAAACAACTGATAATAAAATTATTCAATTTCTATACTTTTTTCACAATTCCTACACTTTAAAAAAAATAAAGCTTCTTTTCTTAACGATCCCTTTAAATTTTTTTCTTTAATAGAGATGCGCACACAGAAATGTGTCACATAAATTTCATTATTTTTTATAAATTAAGCTAAAAGCTAAGAAAACATTATCGACCACAAGACCACCAAGCTACTCGGATAAAAACTTTTTTTTTTAAATATGTTGTTTATTAAAAAGTGTTTGAGATACTGATATAAATTATTAAGTAAAAGATCCAGTTCTGAAAAAGCGAGTACTAAGAAGGGTATAAAGCGGTAGTCCTGAAAATAGTTTGCAAAAATTCAAATATTTATAAATAAGCATTCTTCGCGTACCCATGCAACCTAAAGTAAAATTAGTCCAATTTGGAAATAAAATTGTTGAGTGATACTTTTCCTGATTAAGATGATTTCCATCAAAACTTACAATTGAAAAAGATTCTCAATGATGTATTATGGTGTGATATTAGAGTTTCGTCCGAACAATTTGTGCTAATGCAATATGAGTTGTGCTAAAAAATGTAATATACAACTTAAAATAATCATTTCATCGTTGCATTACAGACAAAAAATAATAAAGAAACGTTAACTGTAAATGTTTCACAAGGAATATAATAATTCAATAAATAAATTACGAATTGGAAAGAAACAAATCAATGTATCTTCAAAGTATTTTTAAATTCCTCGTCACGTACGAAAGATTACAGAATTATTATTTATCAAAAAAGAGTGATTAGAATCCCCATGGCGATGTGTAAACATCATGCGCGTGTTTATGTTTGTGTATTGTCAGTATAGTTCACTGGACGTGAAGGAAAAAATTTTTTTTTTACATTTTGAAATTGATTTGTTTGTGTAGGTTTGTACAAATGTTTTATTTTTAAATTAAACTTTCAGATATGGATTTCAAAAACAAAAACGATTTTTTTTTGGGTCGGGGTGAGGGGAGAGCGAAGCGAAGATCTCAAAAATTTATTTCAAACTGAAGAAAAATTTATATCACATTCATTAACTCTGAATGTACCCATATGATTAATAATTTTACATATCTGATAAAATAAAAGAACATGACAAAAATGTATGTTCATATTTTCCTTTAAAATACAGATTATCTAGTTCAGCCAAATGCTTGTTCTATAAAACTAGGACTAAATTGATGGTCTTTTAGAACGGGGCTCAAATCACCACTCTTTGGATGACTAGGTGAGAGTCTTTATCACTAGACGAACAAAAAAACAAATCAAATAAACAAATTTCACAAAAAAATATTCTTGAGAAAATTTTTGATTTTATTGCTGTGTATCTATTCGTCGGAATTGTTAAAGATATTGATAAATGTACATATCCATGTAAATTATTTACGCATAAAAATGTCCCTTCATGAGTATTTTGGGATGAGTTTTAGAATTTTGCGGTCTCTAATTAGAGGATCTTCTCCAATTTTGATATTTTTGTAATAAATATTTGGTATCGATCTTTGAAGCACGTATCCACATTTTTCCTAAAAAGTTTTAATAGTTCAGAAGTTTAAATCACACACCGAAGACTACATAGATTATATGTATAATTTAGTATAAAATATAAATTACGGAGGAAAAAAGATAGCTTATATTTTGCATCAAACCAAGCGGACAAAATTTACGTAACGTGCAACGAAGTGAAAATTATTGGAAATTGGAGACAACAAACATGTTTAGTATAATTTACATAGGTAGGTATTCTTCAAACCATTCTGACTCGTTAGATATTTAGCCTTTAGAGAACGCAGGAACTTGATATGTTTAAACGAAAATTTATAAATGTTCTAAAAATATTAATTGAACTCTACGGGGACTTAATTTAAGTAAAATTTTCCTTTGCACCTATAAAGCTTACGTATTATTTAGTGTACTTGAAAAGCGTGGTGCGATGGAAAATTCTAAGGGTACAGAAAAAGGTCTGTTATGTTTATCTTTTCACAGTGAATATCTTAGGGTATAATAAATTGAATGGTACGGACTATATTAAAAAATTTGTCACAAATAGTTCAAAAGAAAACCCGCTTCACGGCCTAGTATCAGCTGATTAGCACCTGATCATGTAAGTAAGTCATCTACTATTTTGAAGGTAAATGAATAGGTTTTATTGCTGTCTAGACAATTTGTGATGAAGTCTACTGCGGAATGGGTCACCATTTAATAATGTACTAATTTTGTGTATATATAAAAATATTTTTATTTTCAGATAATATTTTTCAAAGTATTATTTTATTTTAGTATAAAAAATAATTTGAAATTAACACATTTTTTGCTTCATAAATAAAAAAAAATCTCAACGCCATGTAAGAAATATAAGTAATATAATAATAAAGGTTATTAAAAAAAATTTTTTTTTTTATGTATTAATCAAAAAACCTCTACGTAAAAGAATACTTTTTTGAGTAAATAAAAATGATACGCATATAGGGAATAATATCATAATTATTAAGCAAGCAAAATGCTTATGGTACGAAAATAGGACCAACTTGAAACGAGGCTCTAACTCCAGACTACTTAAAACCAATATTAAAAATAAATACAAATAAAAAAGCACGAAATCTTCTTACAATGTAAGATGACTTGGTTCATGTTGTACCTACTATCTATCAATATGAAACATTATTTTCCATAGACACCCTGTGAAAAGACTTTATAAGTATATATGTAGACACATTTTGATATTACCACAAATATTTTTAATATACCTACCCTTAATAATCACTTGTTCCTTAGAATAATTCAACATCCTAATAATATTGGTTATTTTTCTACCATCACAAGAATGTGTCGTACATATAATTTATATTTCATATGCTGACCTTAAAATCGATGCTGATATTCTTGCAGATATCTTTTTATCATTTAAAAAGTTACT
The DNA here is from genome assembly GCA_016648135.1 of Agrypnia vestita. NCBI lineage: Eukaryota > Metazoa > Arthropoda > Insecta > Trichoptera > Phryganeidae > Agrypnia > Agrypnia vestita. Next base: position 122,193 of record JADDOH010000163.1, on the reverse strand, counting down.
TCTACATAATATACATTTTTATTTACAATAACCGGAACCCATTTAACGCATCAAATCAATTGTTTATTTATATATTTGTGCATTATCACACTGCATTGATACACTAAATATCTATATGCATGTTGTAAATGGGATAGTGGTATGAGTTATGTAAGTTATATATTATTTTTATATATTTTATAACAATATTTTATTAGCATCTCATTAAAAATACAATAGTAAAAATATGTAATTTTAAGAAGAATTTTCAGTCAACCATTTTGGGTATAGATTTGTATCCAAATCGGAAGAGTTCACAAAACTAAAAATCAACATTCTAGTGTGATTTTACCGCTGACAAAATCAACACAACCCCAGACTTGAAATAATATTATGAAATACGACAAGGGAGACGTCCCGTCAGCAAGAAAAACAAAACACTCGATTCAAAATGGCGGTGGGATAAGATGAAAAGGCGGAAATCGATCGGGCTGTCAAAATGACAGCTGGAGATATTTATTTAATAAATTAATCTATTAATGTTGGGTATTTGATCCTTTAGACTTAGGATGGTGAGCTTGTTGAGATTTGTCGCTGTGTTGGAAATTTTAAAGGATCAATGGAAAAGCTTTTGAAATCAGATAAGGTCAAGGTGAACGTATTACCGACAAATAAGATGATCAAAGAAATTTGTTTGGGTTAAGGAGTGACATCTATATAAGAGATACTAGTTTAGTCGAGGTTCGAAAGAAAATTGATATGGCCAATAGTTAATCTGCGTCTAGACATATCGGGTACTTTCCGCGAAAATTCCCCGTCTATTAAAAAGAAAATTAAAATGTGCGTAATACATTGTAAATTTTATTTTTAAAAATAAATTTTTTATGGTCAAGAGCCCCTGAAATAATCGATTGGTGATATATGAATGGTAAAAAACCATAAGCAAAGAAAAATACGCCCTCCCTCGCACGCCTAATTATAGTCGTACCGTCTATAAATCAATGTTTAAAGTCAGAAATATTGAAAAAATGCAATCTTCGAAGTCGTTTGTCTCCATAACTATGGATACTTGTTGCCGCAACATTTCTAATCATCATTTTAGACAGGGGTCTGCCTGTAATGTATTGTGAACTAGCTTTGTTACATCCTGTATTTTTTAATTTATATATATAAGATATAAAAACACCTTGATATTCAAACCTTGAAGCCAGATGAATTTGTTTTCTGCCAAAATTGGGGTTTTAATAAACCGTACGCATCATAATTGGACACACGTGACGCGACGCTAAATTCCCGCGTAATAACTCGCGTCGATGCAAATGGCCGCTGTCCTGCGCGTTGTTAAAACACACCACGTCGCGTTCCCGAGACACATAAATTTGTTGGCAACGCAAATAAATGGACAATCGGTCCTTTGATCGAAAATAATTTTATGGTTTTCAAGGAATTACGGACCATTACAGCGAGCGAGATGTGCATCTTAATTCTACACATAAAAAAATCCCGAGCAGTACTTGTTTTTGTTGTTTTGTTCCCAGACTACTTTATCGTCTTCCTAATTTTAAATTGTCTAGAATTTAAATAATAAACAAATTTATATTAACGAAATTGCCACATATTTATTTATCCCGGGTAGCTTCCGCACATACGTGATTTAATCAAAAAATACAGGGAATTTTTGAATTTCCCGGGATACAGTTTAATAAGCATGATGACAGTTTTAAGAATTTAAAAAAAAGTAAACCATAAAAAACAAGTTTTTGTTATACTCCCTTTCTTTGTAAAATATAACAACAATTAAAGACGAATTAAAACATATAACATAACACTTAACTTACAGTAATTCAATATATTTCTAAAATGTCAGATGTTTTGAGCTTTGATAAGACACTTCATGCTCTGAAGATTAAATTCTAAAAACATTTGTCAGTCAATTTAGATTTTCGACATTCGTAGTGAAGTACCTATTATGTATACCGACGGAGTAATTCAAATTTAGAAAATATTCCGCGACGTTTTCGGGCCGCCGTTGCTAATCAAACTTTTCTAATGATTCCAATTTGAAAAAACCAATAAAATTTCTAAAAATCCGAAATTATACTATAATTATTATTTTTTTTAACAAAAATTTGACAGATCTTCTTGATTGTCGCCACGAGTCTACTTGCCAAGTTTCAGCTCGATTGGATTACGGGAAAAGGGTCAAAATTCGATGCAAAGTTTTTTTTGACGGCGAGCCGGCAAGCAAGCAAGCAGACGCCACGAGTTAATATAAAGGGAGTAATAAGTGGTTTTAGACAAGAGAATATTTTAAAAGGATTCTGAAAAAAGATCCAGTTTTAATATAGACATTGAGATTAATAAGATTTTCAATAAAATAAAAGTATAAAATTGTGCAATCCGCCATTTTAACTGAAACACCGATCAGAGCGAGCTATGTCACGCCTCAGTAACCATAACCGTATCTCTTGAACTTTGACGTCACCTAGACGCAATGATACCTGTGGGCGTTTTCGCGCTAAAAAAGGTAGATGAAAATGCAATTATTTGTGTTAAAACTTAGTTTATTACTGAAGTAATGTTACTTTCGGTAATAGTAGACGTGTACCTACATCGTAGAAGGTTATTTCAAAATCTGTCATCACATTTTTCATAATGGTATTTAAATTGGATGCTTATTTTATTGGTGGATACCGAAAAGTATATACGTTTTTAAAGAGTTAAGGTTATTATTACGGTCGTTAGACATATTTAACTGTAAATGATTACGGATATTTTAAACGAACCATAGTTTTTCCGAGAGACAATTCTCGACGCTTCGTAGTCGTATTCAACGTCATAAGGAGAACGACCTGTACCCGCGGAGGTATGGGGCGGACTGATTAATGTTAAAAAAATAAAACAAATAACGACTTCAACAAAACGTCGAGAAATGGTTCGTGTAAAATATCCGTAACCGTTTACAGTTAAATATGTATATACTTGTTTGGTTTTCAGTGAATTTTTACGTACGGAAAAAATAAAACAAGAATTACAAAATTTCTGGCACAAAACCACACATTTATGATGCCTCACCCTCCGTATTCGCCAGACATGACCCCGTGAGATTTTTTTCTATTGACAGGACAACGTTTTGTCAACATAGCCATGAAGTCATGAAGCCAGATTCTAAACGCCGCGTCGTATCGAAAATTGTTTTACAGAAGTGCTTCGACGATTGTAAAACGCGCGATGATGATCAATTTGAATGTTATAAAGTTAATCTGGAAGAGTAAATAAAGATTTTTTGAGAAAAAAATGAAAATTATGCGTATTTTCTGATTACACCTCATACAACACAACTTTTTGTCGTTTGCAGCGGCGTAATTAAAATGAAATACTGCCAATGCCAAATTGGTCCCAAACTTATTATGGCCAAAGCATTGATACTGTAGGGTTGAGGTTGAGGATTGGAATTACGGGGCTCACCAGTGTTAAAGGTTGCGCGTGTGCAGGCGCGTGCAGTGGGAACATCCAAGGATGACTTTTTTGTAAACGTATATTTTGGACAAAAAATAGAAATCAAACATTTATGCTCCAAATTTTTATGATAGATCAAAATATGAATGCTATGATAACAATTATGGTAGAAATTTTACGAAATATTAGGTCCTTACATATGAAATTGATGTTTTGCCGTACTGGCAAATTTGATCTCAAATATCTTCTCTTTGGTTAGGAATTCCAAATTCAAATTTATACAGCTATTTACTTATGTATTTGTGTTTTGAAAATTATAATTCATTTGTTTTTTCCTCAATTGTTTTTTTCTTTGCGTCACACAGTTTACAAAATGAAAAACTTGAAATATCGCGTTATTTATGAGTACGAGTTCCACCGTGGCACCAGTGCTGCAGAAACGGCTCGAAGGATTAATGATGTGTATGGCGACGGTGCCGCTAAAGAAAACACGGTGCGTTTTTGGTTCCAACGTTTTCGTTCTGGAAATTTCGACCTGCAGAACAAGCCCCGTGGACGGCCGGAGACCAAAGTTGATAATGAAGAATTGAAGGCTATTGTGGAAGCGGATCCATCGCAAACCACATCCGAGTTAGCTGCAGGCTGCGGTGTTAGTGATAAAACTGTTTTAATCCACTTGAAGCAAATTGGTAAGGTGAAAAAGCTTGAAAGGTGGGTACCTCACGAATTGAGTGAAGCAAATCAACAAACGCGCGTTGACTGCTGCGTTGCATTACTCAACCAGCACAATAATGAAGGGATTTTAAATCTTAAATCTGGCCATATAATTACGGCAGATGTCTATTGTCAGCAACTGCAAACCATGATGGAAAAGATAGCTGCTAAACAACCGAGGCTGGTTAATCGCTCTAGGCCACTGCTGCTTCATGATAACGCTAGACCACACACTGCACAACGACGGCTACCAAATTAGAGGAGCTTCAATTGGAATGTCTAAGACATCCACCGTACTCTCCGGACCTTGCCCCAACAGATTACCATTTTTTTCGAAATTTGGATAACTTCTTGTAAAGGAAAAAATTCAACTCCGATGGGGCAGTCCAAACCGCCCTCAAAGATTTTATTGATTCCCGTCCGAATGGTTTTTTTAGTAAAGGGATCGATGAACTACCTATGAGATGGCAAAAGTGCATAGATAGCAATGGTACATACTTTGATTAAATAAAAATATTATAATAAAAAAAAATCGGCTTTATGTTCCTCCCATACTAAACGCCAATTTCATATGTAAGGACCTAATATATGCTGTATTCCGAATTTTTTCCAAATAATCGGTCACGTAAAAGTCATGCTGCGATGTTCCCACTGCACGCCCCTGCGTTTGTGTAATGGTACATCAAAACGCATGTGCGTAGGGCAGTCGCCACTATCATCTGGGCTCCCTTCGGTGTTAGATAGAAAAAAAAAGATAGTTCCTCTAGTTACCATTTTTATTCTACTAATCAAAGTAAGAGTAATAGCCTAAAAATGGATACTATTGGACTTAATGAGAATCGAAAAGGCGCCTCCATTCGCCCCTGTCTTGCGCTGATTGTGCGGCCTCCGTCCATTGTAGTCCTGTTCTTTCCAAAAACAGTTTCTGGAGTTGCCTCGCCCAACTGTGTCTGAGGCGGCCCACTGGACGTCTTCCCTCAGGAATCGCACTCAGTATTTTCCTAGAAATTCGGTCGTCAGACATTCTAAGTATGTTTAGATCGTCTCGGATCGTCGAGTTTATAATTCGATCCCATTTCATCACCCCTGCCACTCCTCACAAGCACTTCACTTCTTAGAGGATGTTCATTCGTTTGGCATCCATATCTGGTGATTATAGCTAATCGTCGGGATTGAAATGTTGAATGGATTCGTTGTATCTGATTAGGGAAACCCTGAAGCGTTGAGGACGGTCCAGGACCGATTCATTCAGGATCATTAAAAAAGCCGTGTCTCATCTGACTGAGGTCACTATAATCGAGTGCCGACAAGAAGGAGAAAATAAGACAGATAAATCATTAATTACATATTAGCGTCTAATAAAAATTTGTGTGTTAGCAAATCCACCAATGTTATATTCATTTCCTGATTTATGAATATGAATAAATAAGCGCTTACTACAAGTATAAATCGCCATAAACAATAGAATGAAGCATGTGAAGGTTTGTACGATGTTGGTGGGTACTTCGCGATTGTTAAAATAAAATAAGATTGAAATTCCAGAAGCGTATGTAGGAATACGGAATCCTTGTAACGTTACATTGTGTTCGGAATAATATTGGGATACAGTTTATAGTAGGGAACATCACCAGGTATGGGCAGGCATTTGTAAACACCACCAGAAGTTTTGGCTGTGATAACAGTAGAATTACACAAAATATATGAAAATCATCAGCACAATGCAAAAGCAAAAACATAAATATGCCGATTGCGACATATTCGCAGAGGGTTAAATTAATTATTTTATTTTTAGATGTTTATTTAGTTCCAATACATACAATTGATTTAACATTGTTAACATATTGTAGTATATAACAATAATCACTAGAAGTTTTCATTGACAAACTTTTGCACTGTAATTTAAATTCTTTTATTTTGAATATGTTTGTGTTACCTTTGAAAGGTTGTCAAAGAATTTGAGACTTTTGTACATCGATCAATTTTGTGAAGTATTTTTGTCTTTCTTTCTTATTCTGCCGCCACTTGTATTTTATGAATGAAAATTCTTTAAATATTTGTATTAAAACATTATATTATCTTATATAATAACGATTATCCTATATAATAACGAATAATAAAAACAGACAAGACGATTGAAAATTAATAGAATTATCAAGAAAGAAAGGGGACTCGCACATATTAAGACGTTTATGCACGTAATATATCCAAATAAACTATAAATCAATATGCCAATGCATGTCTTTTCAAACTTCCATTACGCAAATGTTATTTTTTAGAATCCTTCTGGGATTCTTATGTTTTACAAAAAAGAAATATAGTTATGTAATTATTCACTTTTTCAGTCCTTAATATAGAGTAAAAAATTATTATAATCGATGCTGGATTTGTCACCATTTTTTTCTATGTCGCACTTCTCTTCCAGTGCTTCACCCTCAGAGTACGACAGTCCACTACTACATAATCGGACATTCTCAGCTTCATTGTCTGGTACTCATTTTTCGGGGTTCTTAATGTCCAGCTAGCGTAGTCTTCCGTAGTTGAAAATAATAATGTTCACGAAAGTTTACGAAAGAACTGACCAAATCCATTCATTATTGTCCAAGTAACAATCATTCTCTTATTAATTTAATCATATTACTATTAAAATAAATCCTCTCTTTTAGCATTATTGAAATGCGACCAAAACCGGTGAATTTCATCGTTTCTTTTATCAGATGAAATAAGACTGTATTCGACAAGTACTTCACTATGCTACCTGAATTTGTAAAATATATAAATAGCTGCTCATTTGAATGGAATAAATTTAATAATACGTATTACAGAAATGGTACTGTTTGAGAATTTTAAAATCTGCTTATAATATGTTAAACAGTATTGAAAAATGTGAAAAAAGGTTTATGATGTGGCATATAAGTAATGAATATCTCTAAAATATAGCTATGTTTTATTAAAAAAAAGGAGATAATTCATGATGATCATTAAAATAAATAAAAAATATGAACTATGTTATCTCTACGTGAATTTAATAAAAAAATTATATTAAACTACTCGAGTTTCGAGAGTATCAGAATCCCTCATAGATTAGAGAAGTATTATTATTATTACGTTTTAAACTTCACATGTGGATGAGACTTTAATGCTCACGAAACTCGAGTAGTTGAATATAAAATTATAATTCAAGTCGAGTAGAGATAATAGTTTAGGTTTTTTATCAAATTTTTTGATAAAAAAAACTGAGTGAGTGAAAAACATAGAAGTCATAGTGAGTGACGTGATTGCTAATTTAATTCGAGTGAAGTAATTACTAATTTTAATCGAAATATTACCAAATAATATCGAAAACGATTTAATAATGTAAAGTCATGCACTTAAGAAATAAATGATCAAAGTTTCAGAACTCTAGCTACTAGTTAGTAGAGAAGAAGAAGAAGAGAATAATAAACGAACGACAAACTGACAGATTTAAATAAAATAATGTAATCAGTGTAAATATGTCGGTAAATACAAATAAGTAGTAAAAAAATACCTTTATGATTTGAATTATATTTCTTTATTAATGACGTTGCAATTTTTACAAAAAAAACATCATTCTTAAGCTATAAAATCAAAATTCTTGTCGTTCGACATTTTTATTACTGTTATATTTGAAGTATTATTCTCAATTTATTTTCAATGTTAAATTAAATTATATTTAATCATAAAGGAACGATATCCCTTGGAAAAGTAGGGATATCATTAAATAATTAAAATTAATCTATGAAAAGTGGATATTATCATATTGTTAAGTTTACTTAAGTTGATATACAGAACGGTCAAATAAAATTACCAAAATAATACCGTACAAAATTATAATATGAAAAAAGTTATACACACATACGATGAAATTTTTGAAACGAAAAAATCAATATACCTAGTATATTTTATGAGAGTGTTGTAAATTTGGCCAGTTCTGCCGAGTAACATCTCCTGTAAATGCATACTATAATAGGTAAAAAGGTTTGGATATTATGATATTTGAGTCCGGGGGATTTTGGCAGATAACAGATAACAAAGGTATAAAAAATGTATAAGTAAAACATTAAAATATAAGGTATCGGGTAATATTGTAAAATAATGCCCCGAATAAAATATATAAAATTCAGATTTTTACTATAACGTAAATGACATTAAATGACGTTAAATGCATGGTGGAAGAAATGACCCGCGAAAAACGTATGGCAATGATTCATATAAGATAGTATTGTCCCGTTAAGCATATTAAAAAATCAGATTTGGTATTTTTACGTTTAAATTACTCATTTTTTGTACCAATATTATTGGCCGAAATCCCCGAACTAAATGTCAGAATATCCAAAACCTTCTTGCCTAGTAAAGTGTACACGTAGAGAAAATATTTTAGCTTTGATACTATAACGTAAGTCTGGCGGTCGCTGGCTCATAGCCTATAGTATATGTTTGCACTTACGTAATAGAAGACATCGGCACTATTTATGTCTAACTCCCAAGATGTCCAGTGCTACGTGCCATGACTACACTGGACAAAATACTACTGTGTGTAAGGAAATGGTGGATAGTTAAGAAACCTAGAGATCGCTGTAAACCAATGTATTATGCATATGTATGCGTGCGTACTATCACGGATCGTGGCTAGGGAGACGAATGAAAACCCTGGAAATTAATTAATTAATTATTAAACTTAACGTTATTCTTTAAATCTCACTATTTCGAAATATATCACTCGTATATAAAAACTTCATTATAGCTGGGTAACATTTTACTTATCACTTTTAGTAAGTACATTTATCGCATTTATTTATTTCGCCACTTAGGTAAGCGCTCGCCCGATTATTTCGCACCACATCTGTCGCTTCGCAATTTCATGACTGGGCATACCTGGCCGTTGTCTCGCAAGTTACTTTGCACTGAACGATCTGTCGAAACACGACTCCCCGCGCCGGCCTAGATCCGCGCTATTTATACCCAAACGCTGCATTATCGAACCTCCTAGATTATTCAAGTGTTTAGGAGAAGGGTCCTATCGCTTCTAGGCTGTTCCAGGTGTTTATAGACGCTTCTAGAATTCTGTAGATAACCCTAGATTACTGTAGATAACCCTAGATTACTGTAGATCGTTCTCGATATTTCTATAGTGTTTTTCCAAGCGATATATTTTACCAGGGATTCGGACAGTGCGTGAATTCCTTTTTAGCATCTCGTTACAATACGCATACAACAATGATTTAGAAACAAGTAAAATACTGCTGGTCCATATTTTATTTTTATTTTCAGATATCAGCAAGTCAGTCCTATTTTCATACAAGCATTTGGTTTAATTTGGAAAAAAATACGGAAAGAATACTGATGCGACACGTATTTCGTTTCATAAAATTGCATCCATATATGTATATATGGATGCAATTTTCAAGAAAAAAAGGAATTCTTAAAACCCTTCTTTCAGAACCCCACTAACCACTGGATGCATGCGGTTCCAGAATAGGGCTCCTCAGCCACGCTCAAAAATATTTTGACGCCATTTTTATTTATTTATTTTAGAGAAAATTAACAGCATATTAACATATTAACAGAATAAATTAAGCAAATATAAACTAAAATAAATTACATTTTAATTAATTAAAATAATGGTTCAACCAAAACACACGCGTTAATGCACAACCAAAATGCAATATTTTGAAGAAAGCGAAAAAAAAATTAAATCAACATCTTTTCAAATTAATATTAAAATGTGATGCAGCATAATACACGCAGTGAATTCATTACAGTGTATAATTTGCTGAATAATTCCGTATAAGTACGGTACGAACTGACAGCGAGCGTCCGAGGAAACCTGTATGCGGATCAGAAGCTTCCCACCTCTAATTACCCCCGGCCGTGGCACTAAAGCCCCCGAACCAGTCCCGCCCTGGGCCACAGGGCCAGTAGGTAGCCTGGGCCGGTCAATTAATGTAATAAAAATATTAAAAACTCATTATAATAAAGCTTTTATAACTAATTGTTATGAAAATTTGAGAAATTCAGAGTGTAATAATATATGTAGGTACAGAAGACTAGGTATTCAATCTTCATTATAATAATATAAATAATTTATTAATTTTAATTAAATAACTATACGTCTACTGGTTTCGATACCACTGTATCTTCGTTAGGACGTAAGTATAGTAATTATCCGTTACTTATTTGAGTAAATTAGTAGCTACATTTAAGGTACTGATACACATGCTTATTTTTTACCATACTAGCATGCTTTTACATACAATTGTACATACCTGCGCGTTATAAGAATATTGAGCATGCTGAAAGCTAACAATCAAACACACATACTTATTACTGGCATGCTCTTATCATAGAATAGAGACGCTGTTGTTCAATATGGAAACTTTGCACACTTAAAAGGAAATTCAAGTGAACCAATAAATCAAAGCAATTCCCGAGTTTCCATCCGCAAATTTTTGATTTTAGTTTTTATAATTTTTATTGTAAGATTTGAATCATTCATGTCTTTTAATAAAGTTTTAAAAACTTTATTTCTTGATATATTATTTTTACATAGCGGTGACCGAGTATTCCACAGACTTTCGTGATTCCTATAATAAGTCACGAAAATATATGTTTTGTCATCTCCCCAACGCGCCATATTTGTTTCATCTGCCGCGGACTGAGAAGATCTCATTGATAATTGATACCCACTAGCCGCGAATGACATTAGCATGCTCATAAGCAAGCCTGTTCAGACATGCTCAAAAGATACCCCTTCCACCTGCGAATCAAATGAGCATGCTCGTAAATCAACCGGCGGTTAGGTACACACATGCTACTAAATAGAAATGACTCAAGATGCTCAATACTCAAATATATCATACTCAATACTCAATACAATACAATACTCAAATATCAAATAATGGGTTATTCGTAAAATTCAACTGGTTATTAATTATATTGGCTGAGTGTTCAGGCATTACCTCATACATTTTTTAAAAAGTTTTAAATTTATTAAATGAGTAGCTTGTTGGTGTAATGCTCATGACGCTCGCCTTGTGATCTGGTGGTCGGTGGTTCGAGCCTCGGACCCATTCCAGGATACCAGAAAGTTAGTCCTATTTTTAAAGCACAAGCATTTAGCTTAGTTTGAAAATTGTAAAAATATGATGCGATACGTATTTCGTGTTCGCAATTCTATTTTATAAAAAAAAATATTTTAAAATTAATAAATGTGTCCAATCACACAGTTAACGTTTACCTTTCTCAAAACCTAATTAAATCCTTCCTCATCTCCATCCATCTCATACTAGTCTCGTTATCATGGAGATAGTTTTGTCAATTTAACATTATATGCTGGAAATATTTATTTTTTATTTTATTTATCATATTTATATATACATTAGATACATGTTTTTTATAATAAGTTTATTCTATTTTACAAAATTTTTACAGACATTATACTCTCCATAATAAGAGCCAAAGCTCGAGCTTATGGGAGGAGTATTTACAAGTTAAATTAAGGTATAAAAGCAGAAACCATTTAGGTGGGCAATGTTACAATTCATCGTTGTCGAAAATCAATGATTTAACTTCTTTCTTAAACTGTTCGTATTTTGGAATGTTCCTTTCTTGAAATTTGTTTTGCGACAACAATGTATTGTACCATTTAACTCCCAAGTATGTATAATGATATTGTGACATGGCGGTTCTTAAAGATGGTATCTTTATTTGTCCCTTCGTTCTGTGTCTACTACTTATACAGTTTAAGGGGTGAGATTTATTTATAAAATATTCTTTGCAAATTTGGCGTAGGGAGTTTGTTTTGTATATTTTTGTGTGTGACGGTACATTAAATTCTTGAAATATATTTACAGTAGGATAGTCATAAGGTTTTTTGAGAATCGTTTTAATAATTATTTTTTTGCATTATGATTAATGGCTGTACGCACGGTGGACTTATAAGCCCCTCCCCACCCAATAATACCATACTGTTATAGGGACGGCACCAACGCGTAATAAACCATATATATATTTCAATTGTTTAACTAAATTGTGTGGTTGGTTAAAAAAATGCAATTTGCAATACAACTGCCAGCCCAAAGGCGGACGAAACGCTTTAGCCCTACAGTATTTTTTTTGCATACTTTATTTTATAGATACAACGACTGAATGAATTATGGTGTTTTTACGATCGATTGTTTAAAGAGTAATCCTCGTTACCTAATTGAAAACACGTGCCGGAGAAGAAATTCCTAAAAAATACGAGCAGAGTTAACGATCTTGCCGCGGTATTCCGACACTGCTTCGGAGGCCAATATCCGGGGAACATCAGCCAAATGCTCTCGGCAGATCTGCTTTACGATGCAAGATTGGGTTGTTTAACTCTCCTTGTTTTTTGGAGGTAACGTTTTCATGTTCTCTTGTATACAATGTACACTCCTCGTCAGCCCGCAGGCTCTTTTGTCATGGCCCCAAAAGCCTTCAAATCACATTAGTACCATGCTATCTGTGAAACTATTTCGGTGTTCAGTTTCTTAAGAACTTCTAAGAAATTTCGTCATTCGTTCTGATATAATCTGTATCAAGACCAGGTAATTTTTTTTGTTAAAATATAAATTACTTCATAACGGGATGTGAGCGTCCACCCTTCATTAATTGATAAATTGGACATTTGTATTGCGACATGCATATTTTGAATTTTTAAATAAAATAAACTTTGGACTTATATTTCTGTTAGGAATATAGTTGGGAAAGGTGCAGCTAAGTAACCTGTGAGTTTTCATTTACACTCAAAAAAGACTTTACTATAATTTACTGTATATATCATAAATACTTTTTTCTTCTTCAGTGTTATCCATGACCGCTGCCATAGAGCACTATTCAGCCCTTAACCTCTTGCATACCTAAATATTTTCACGAGAATCAAAAATAATGGTAACGTGTAGTATCAAAGTCTCTCGAACATGAATCTAGAATCAACTGCACAATTGACATAACTACTAGAATTATGGAGAAAGTACAAACTACTCGAAAATTCGCGAAATTATTATAACATTTTTATATAAAAGCAAAGTCAGGCGCACGTGAGGGCCGAGTTATTTCTGACATAGCTTTGAAATATTCAAAACAAGCGACAGATATCCGTCTCGAGTGAGTATTTATGATTAATATGTGAAATATTCTAGAAACAATTAATGAGAATTTAAAAAAGTGTTTCATTTTCTTCCCGTAGCTACGATCCCGTGACAAAATCTTGATATTATCCGCCCACCTCCATCTTGTTCGTCTCCTCGGTCTCGATTCTGTCGGTTTGTGGTTGCCTTGTACATATTACGGAACTCATCTCTCTCGTTACATTCAATATCTTCAAGATATAGAAACTCTAGAAACTTTAGTGGCGATAAAAACATATCTCACATGTGAAAACCTACCTACAAAATTTGGTGTGGATCTTTTTTTACGGTTTTTCACTGAACAACGAAAATTTACAGCCAACACACGTCAAATTTATTCATTCCGTTTTCTCCCGTGAGACATCGACATACTTCTGTAGGAAGCTACCAACTGTATTGAATAGAATACTTTAAACTAAATCTCTAGTTGGCCCCAAAACTCAAGGAACATTTTTAAAATCCGCAATAGAAAAGTTGTAGGATTAAGTCCCTGTGATAGCACCTTTTAAATCAGAAAGAAAATTATTCCTTGCATGCATTTAAATAGATATATTTGTGATGATGGTGAAACGCTAATAAACTAAATAAGTTAGTAACTGTCAATATTATGCTTAAGACTTTCTCTATGGTCAAGCTAAAAAATTAATCGTCAGGCCTATTAGCTGTATTGGTCGTCGTTTCAGTGTTTGAGATCTAGCCCTTACGTAAAGAAACTTTTCCCTTCGTGGTCGCCGTTTTTTAAGGTTAAGGAGTATAGTATATTGATGTTTCAGCCAAGGTATTACGACACTTAAATGTTACTAATAGCAGACAGGTAATGTTGGCTAGATTCGCACTCACCACGGATAATCTAGTCACTTTTACATGCTAGATTACTGGGTATATTTTGCGATTTATCGCTGAAAGTCAGTCTAACTCATGCAGTGCTTGTTCATTAATGTTATGATATAAATTTATCTAGAATATTATAAGTCAAGATGGAAATTACTTTCTGTAGAAGGAGGGATGTTTTCGATATTTATTGGTATAAAATAAGTATTACGCAACTTAATACGGTTAACTAAGATTTTTTTTGGATTTCGACGGTTTTTAAGATATTTATTATTAATTCTTTATTAGAGATGTTTTAGTTTACGACTATTGAAATAATATTTTTTCCAAAAATTAACAATGAATTCAAAATGGGTAGCTTGTTGGTCTCGCCTCGTGATCCAAAGGCCGCGGGTTCGAATCTCACTCCAGACCAGCAAGTTAGTCCATTTTCATAGCACAAGCGTTTAGCTTTGTTTGAAAATAGTAAGAATATTTTTTTTAAATTTACTTCTGGCGTTCATACAGGTAGGTAGAAGATGCACGTATACACAAAGTTATTTGTGACTATCGCATTATAAAAAGTGGATTGCTTTCGAAAATGGAATAATATGTGTGTTAATTAATTAAAAAGAGACTGCGTATAAGGTCGATAAGGTTTCGATCCGTGGGATTGGTTTGCAGCAAAGCACATTTCCTCCATTCTGCTCGGTCTCCGGCGATACCCTTCTGCTCTGTGTAGGAGCTGAAGAGGATCGCCGCTAAACTAAATTAATCTAATATAATCTCTCTGAAATAAATAAACTAATCTAAACATTAAGAATGTTCTAAGTTTTCACGGCCACTCAGAATCTTCTGGTTTGTGTCTTTTGGGGTATTATGCCGTCGAGACGTCGGCCAGAAAGATCGTAACAAGACGGCATAATACCCCAGAAGACACAAACCAGAATAATCTAAACGTCTCTGTAAGAGATCATGAGTTCACCTATGAATCACCAATAAATTATAAAAATGTATAAATTTTTTGATGTTATGACCATCAATTATTGATCAAATCAATTGTCAACATTATCATTGAAACTATGCGAATATGCTTCTTCTATTTAGAAACTTATTCTTGAAAAAGTGCAAAAATAGACAAATTCAATAAATTTGCTGGCATGTATGTAGGTAAATGCAATCTTTCGGCCCTTGCTACACGTTGGATTGATTTAGTGAACACCCAATAAGAATAAACGTTTTAGCGCTTCTCTGTGGCATAGACATAGTGCTATAAAATTAATTATGTTTCATGAAAGATTTACAAGAACCTTTCTTGAACGGCAATAAAAGTGACGTTGGGGTTTATTGAAGGGTGGTTATAAATTGATAAAACATTTTATTGGTTTTAAAACTTAAGAGAGAACTTTTATATTCAAGGGTTTTATCGGATATACCCTTCAAGGATTTACAATAATTGCGCTTTTTTCTGTTTGCACAGCGCGGCATTTAATATGTTTAAATACTAATAATATGATATTTAACGCTATAAAACATAGTGACTTGTTTTTATGAAAGGGGAAGAACAGACCCTTCGAAAGTAAGTATGTTCGGTACAGTTGAGGGTCCTAATTTCACAATGAAACAGAATTGACGATCAAATTAAAGAAAATATGGCATTTAAAAGTTTTGCGTCATTTTAAGATCCATAGAAAAAAATATATACTAAAAACAAAACGTTAACCATAAAAAATAAAAAATATTATGCAATAATAATTACAAAAAGTTCCTACGATTAGTATTTATCATATTTGTACTGTCTTTGATTCACGTAAAGAAAATTGTCTTCATATAAATATTGTCTATGTTTTACACTTCATCCATAGATATCGCCTATCAAATCTGAAAGCAGGGTGCAATTTTCGAAATTTTAAAGTGTGATATTTTCTTTTAATACTTATTAGAGCGTCAATTTTGTTTTATTATAAAATCAGGACACTCAACTATATCAAAGATAACTACTTTCAGAAGAATCTGTTTAGCCAAATATAACGATACTAGATATTCCCATAGCTTCGCCCGCATGAAATTCAGTTTGAGACTATAAGAGTATCAGTGAAAAATGTTGTGTGAAAGGCAATATTTATCTACATAAAATTTTCCCGATGATCAGCAAATTTATTTTGATTAGAATTTAATATAACCTATTTATATTACCCCCGACAGATTGACATTAATTTAAAATATATATTTTATTCATATTTAATCAATTTGTGAATTAACCTTAACATATAGATATGTGTTATATAACCTAAACATATAGATATATATTTATATGTTGTTGCGGACTTTTTAAAGGCCCTTTTGAGTTCTACAATTTCTCTATAAAAAGCATTAATTTATCCCTAACTGTTAAGGCAGCCTTCGTAAGAAACGCATTCGCTCGACCGTTTTTTCGTCGACTTTAGTTGTAAAATAGGTCATCACAAAAAGCCCTTTTATTAATATAAAGCCCCTATCTACCCTGAAAATTCATTCTAAATACTTGTGAAAGAATTTTTGAAGTCGGATAAGTAGTTTTGAAAATTACGTCCTACATCCAAACTTACAAACTTTTCTACTTTATATTATCTCTTTAGATAACAAAAACATTTATTGTATGATCGCTATAAAAATAGCTTATATTAGCTGGAGGGCCTATTCAATATATTACACCTTTGTAAAAAACAATGAATTTCTTAAAGATTAATGATAGCAACCATAATTCATAATCAATGAGAGCGCATAGAAATCAACCTGTCCATTGTTCAATGATTTGATGGGCCGTCATGAAAAAAGCCTTCCTCAAAGCCTACCGATAGAATGATCGATATCAGATTGTTTCTCCTCGAAGAGATTACTAATAATTATAATTGTTCCGCGGGTAATTGCGCGATGGTCACCGCGCCCGTGCGAATGCAATAAATTTAAGGGCAGACATATTAATTTGGCGTTGCGCTCCCGAGGCGTGACTGTGCGCATGCGCCCAGGGCGCACTGTCACTGCCGCGCACGTTGCGCCGCGCATCAGCAGGGTGACGTCACATCCCCCGCGTTACAGGGATCGCGTTAAGATGCTATTAATTTCATGGAATAATTTTGCTCAGTACTTATATTGTTCTTGAATACTCAAAATACATATTTTTTTACGCTTTAATAGACCAAGGGGCCCAATAATACAAGCAAAAATATCACAAAACACCCATTCTTGAATCGAACCCAGAAACTCGGTGTGGGAGACTATGTCATGCCACTGGGCTACGAGGACCGCTATGTTACATTTTTTGACACACCTTATTTTTGACTAAATTTAGAGTAAATTCTCAATACGTATATCGTTAGCACCCTTCTTCATTCATTAGTCATTAGCTGATGTTATGTTTTTACTTAAAATTACTTCATTTGGACCGTTTACAAAAACAGAAAGGATAGCGTTTTTTTTTTAAATGACATTAATTTAAAATAAAATAATCTAAATCGCATACTGAACGTCATATTTTATATTGTTATTCATTTTGTTTATTGTCTTGACCATTATGTTTTTTTATTATTATTAACGCAGTCAATTGCATAGCAGTTGACCAATCCATTAAAAGTAATTGTATCTAATAAATACGTTGGTCTAGTATTGACTTTTAAATCGCTTATTGATTTCAAAAACTGGTTCATACTGACGACATGTTTCAAAATCCGACAGAACTATCGCAAGCGGTAATTTTTTGGGTTACTATCCACTGTGAATCAGTTCTTTCACATTTTTTTTCTAATTAATTAAATAAACAGTGTGGGATGATTGGATACGAACGAATAAGTAAAGAGATAATTTAAAATCTGACAAATGTTTTCTTATATGGTTTGGACATTAGGAGCTAGTGACTGATAAAAAGATCAAATGGTCAGTCAAAATTAATGTGGGTAGTGCAAGCCAAGGTGATCTAAAACGATAAAATTAAACCTCCCTAATGAAGACGCTTAGAAAAAAATGAAGAAGAATCAAAATACGAGTGTCCGGCTTTGAATATGCGATATTATACACTTATTTTTGTTGTTATTTTTAAATTATTTTTTTATACACAAAAAACGAAGAAATGAAGATTAAATAATCCTAAAACGATTTATTAAATCATAGGGGAAAAAGTTTATATAATAGTCAGGTTATTATCGTTCAGCTTAATTCATAAAAATATAATTAAACTAGCCCTAGTATATATAGTATATTTTTGATGGTCCACGGAGAGGCGGTGATAGCAATATCGCTCGGGTGCCACGCTGGCATTTGCGCGTCCGAGGTTCTAACCCTACTTCCAACTGTGTAATTTAGTTTTCAGCCGTGAATTTGAACGAAATCACGTACGTTACAGTAAATTACGGACAGACAGACAGACAATGAAATAATTATGTTTGATATGCAATTTAAAAGCAGATACATAAATATAAAGATATTGTTAAAAAAAACGTTTCTTATTACAATTACGAGAAAAATACTTTATGCCAATATTAAATGATATTTCTAATCTGTAATTATTATATTATAACATTTTATGTAAAAGCCTATAATAAATAAATAAACAAATATTGAAAGGTAGATCAAGACGTTGATTTGGTTTTTGTTGTGTTATTTTTTCAAAATTTTAATATTGTTCTAATTAAAAAAATATAATATGCTTGATATTTTTTTTACAATAATTTTTATACAACAAATTACACTAATGTTATTGCATTTTAGTTGTGTTGTGTTATTCCAAAGTCATATATTACAAGGAATTCTTATTTCTTTACAATAACAATAAAATTTGTAAATAAACTACATGAAAGACCATTATTAATTTCTATGAATATTACGTAGTAAATTCGAGAAAGAGTTACCAACTCTCTTATAAATATTTAAATATTTTGAAAACTATTAAATATCTCTCGGAAAGGAACAATTGCAATTTTACAACAGTACATATTTTAAAATTAATGTGTACATGAAGAGTACCTAGAAAAAATATTATTTTATTTATTGCGAGATCCATTGTCGAGATTTACTATAATAAACTCAGTCGTATTTTTATAAAGCAACAAAAAAAACAAAGTAACAATTCAGAGCGGGATTAGTCATGTCTTGAGAATATTTCTCTACGCCTCCGATAGAGATTTCATCTCTCGAATGACACGACAGACAAAAAAAAGATTAATATACTTATCAAAAAATACAATGAGTTCACGGACAGCTGTCAGTGTTGGATGTAAGACGCATAGATCAGTGTTAAGGGCATCATCTGTCTATGTTAACACCGGGACGTATTCTTACTTTCATACACTTTAGTAAAAGAATGCAAATGTTATGTTACTTATAATATCTAAGTACTGTATAATAATAAAAAATATTTTTTACATAAATATGAAATAGTCGGAATCCATTACCGCAGTAAAACATCATTATAGTTTTTCGTTACATTTTTCAATCTTGTGACCTTTAGAATAAAAAGGTCACGTCTACGTAATTCGAATATGTCAAAACGCATTGATAGTTGAATCCATTGTATCAGTTTTCTTTCAACGTGTATCAGTTTTCTTTGAAAGTTCACACAAAAACACAGAGAACAAAATATATGATATATTTTGCTAATAAATGCTATTTGCCCAGATTTATGCAGTCAGAATGATAAAATAGTCAACATATTCGTTGTTTTCTTATAACTTAACTAGTAATTCTTTCTTATAACTTATAACTAGTAATTCTCTTGATATGTTGCAGAGTTCGAGAATAATAACATCCGTCCGTTGACGGTTGTTGTTGACGGTTCTTTGTTGAAGATAATTTTGAAAAATAATCACAGATATAACTCTAATTGAGCTTATTAACACTACTAGAGTTTCGAGAGAATCAGTACCTCTAATCAACAAGTGAAGATATTGTACGAAATGACAATAACATAGAAGCCTCTAGTACAATCTATCATTGTTGTATGCGTATTGTAACGAGATGCTTAAAAGGAATTCACGCACAGTCCGAATCCTTGATAAAATATGTCACTGGAACAACACTATAGAAATATCGAAAACGATCCACAGTAACCTAAGGTTATCTGCGGCTTCTATAAACACCTGCAACAGCACAAAAGCGACGGGAACCTTCTCACAAACACTAGAGTAATTTAGGAGGTTTGATAATCATGTTTTTGGATATAAATAGCGCGGGTCTACGCCGTCGTGAGAGTTTTGTTTTAACAGATCGTTCGTGAAATTCGCGCGTACTTACCTATGTGGCGACTAATACGTGCGAGAATTGGATGTAATGTTCAAGTGAATGTTAAATAATGTGTTCATACACGAGTGATACATTACGAAATAGGAAATTTAAAGAATGGCGTTAAGTTTAATTCGTATTAAGTGACTTTGTACATTTAATAATCTAGTAATCATTAATTAATAAATCGCTAATTAATTTACAGTGTTTTCATTTGCCTCCCTAGCCATGACCAGTTACAATATAAACAATATCTTCACCTGTCGATGAGAGCTATTCATCCTCTCGAAAATCGAGTAGTTTTAATAAACTCAGGTTAAGTTGTAAAAACGCTTATTTTTCAAATTTATCCTTAACGAAGATCATTATGAAACTCGTCAATCAAGAGTATTATCCATCAATACTTTACGTAACCCAAATATTTCTAATCATCATTATTCTCAAAATATCCTTAGGTATATTATTATGTTGATAAAGCTCATCAAGACGGACTAGATGAAAGTTGTGAAGTTTAGTGGAATATATTCAAAACCGCTTACCACCTATTGAGTTCAGGTAAAATATAAATATTTATAAATTTTGTTTCAACCCTGTTAAGTTTCGCTTAGAATATAAATTATCAATACATAAGTTCAAAGCCCTTAAATTACCCAATCATAGAAACCCATCCCTCACCTCCACAAAAGAGAACAACAGTCTCATTATTTTTTTCAGGCAGTTTGGTCATAATTCTTGATATATATTTGTGCTGCGGATAATATGTATATTGACTCGAGATGGTCTATATAATATATTATTTAATCTATTTGGTTTGGCTTACACTATGGAGTCTATAATTTGTGTAGGTATATGTGATTACTTTCTGATTGTTGTTTGATTTGGTAACGCTGCTATTGATTGAGAAATAAAAAAATGTACGTTATTATCATAGACTCGAGTGTAGGAAGGTTGTTATCGTGTATTCTAAATTAGTACAAAGTCTTGAACAAAAAATCGTGGATCGAACGTATTTCAATTAACAATAATACTATCCTCCGCAGTTATATAATTTATTTAAATGTTAATAGAGTGATAATACTTAATTATTTAAATATTTTAACTGAAGAGTACGTGAATAGGAAATGTCTTTTTAAATTATTTATTTCTGTAGGCCTTCGCCGAAGTCAAATGAGCAGGAATACGACACAAGGTACCTAATTTTTAAATACGTATTCTGAGCTTAATTAATGAACATATTAAATTCAAAAGTGACGAGTATTCAATTCAATTACTTAATATGTTGTACTCTTAAAATCTATCGCCCATCATCATTGGCTATCATATTGGCCTTTCTGTCACATTTAAAGTCGATTTAATGTGATATATTTTCATGACTGAAACGCAAACGACGATTTTTTCGTGAAATTGAATCGAAAATATTAGGGTAGGGAAGGAAGCATTGAGAATTGGTAGGACTGGATTTGGGGGCGATAGGTACTGAAATTATCGAAGGATCAGAGTCAAAAGCGATAGAAATGTGAGGAGCGCTCTATTTGTCCCATTGCCTTCTAATAAGTTTTTTGGACTTACTCACGAAAAAGTGCAAGAAGCTAGATCCTATGTCTTGTCCTCTCCACAACGGTCAACTATAAAATTAATATTGCCTACTCATGTAGTTAAATTTGCGAAAGAAGCAACTGAATAAAGTTTCTTGCAGGGGGAGGTTCGAGTCTATAGGATATTTATTTTAATTACATAGTTTAACGCACCTAAAGTTATATTATGCGGGTGAATACATATAAATAAATTGAATATTAGTATTTTTACTTTCATTTTTATGGCGTATTTTCACATCCTCGGTTTATTTTATCTTAATTAACTATTACTTAAATGTGCTTACATATTTAGCATTATGTATTTACTAAATATTTACTGTGATTATATACTTTTAACACTTAAATATAGACTTTCAATGCTGCAACCGGCCATGAGGCTTAATTAATTTAGCGAAACAATTCGCAAAAACACCCAAAACACACATAGATGTAACGTGACCTCGCCAGGAACTGAACCTGAATCTCCAGACCATTATGTAATTGGTATACTATTGTAACGATGTACGTTTAGATGTTTGTAGTAATAGCTCGTCGTATAGTCTGTTACCAATCAAGTTGCAATCGAACTATTTTATCGTCAAAATCACAATCAAAATAATGGTTTAGGGCGTAGGTGCAAATATGTATTAAAATTCTATTTAGTCTGCATGTTACTATGAGTATTCTGCGTTGTTTTTCTTAATTTATTTTTGTCTAATACTCCTATAAATTTAAATATTTTATTATTGATTTTGATTTCTAGAGGCTCGTACCGTATTTTTGTATTTACATACTAAATATCAATGAACAATTTGTTCCCGCTACATCAGTATATTGGAAGACTGCATGACCGCGATTATCTTGTCTTAATGTAATTTAAGCATGTGGTTGTTATCAGTTTGCTAATTATATATTTATCGTTACATTTGACACACTGAAAAAATGATGTATCATTGAACTTAAATGGAGTTAATTAACAAAATCAATAAATAAATACGATGTACAGGGCCTGCGAGAAAGTCACGTAGAGAGGAAACAATTATAAATATTTGTTATCACACAGCATCGTGACTCGGTCCAACCGCGGTGGCTTTGTCTTGTCGCATCATCTGATGCCGGGCCCCGTCCGCTCTGATGGCCGCACCGGCTGATGACCAGCTCCGCCGTATAAGGGGGGCACCGCGGGCGTACAACGTGCGTGAGGGGAAAATATCTCCGAGACAATGGGAAGGGACAAAAGCAATTAAAAATGATTTTATATAACGCCGTGTTAACGTAAAAATAACACAAAAATGGAAAAAAAGCGGGATAAATGAAATAACTTGCGGACTGACTTGGAGACTGTGAAAAAAATATATAGGCCAAACCACAAATTGCAAAATTTGGTAATTTTTTGTGATGCGGGTAAATATGGATCATTTCAGATTGATGGAATCTTAACAAAACGTAAATGGACCTAAAAATATATTCATGAGCCGTACGTTTATAACGTACTAGAAATAGTAGATAACGTTTTGTAATATTGTATAATAATATGAAGTGTTTTTGACATTATAGACTTTTGAACTGGCATAGGCGTAAAACTAGATATAATCATTTAAATATTCTTTTTCAGAAATAGAACAGACACAATTTAATGATATGTATGAATAAGAGAATGAGTTATCAGAATCAACATACCTATTAATCTGTGTCCATATTTCACATAAAAAATAAGAAATATGTAAACAATAATATAACAAAAAAAAAATAAGAAAAAATCGGTAGCAATAGAATGGAAAAAGTGAATATAATTAAGTTATGAAATAGTAATGAGTAAAAACACCTTTTTGTTATTACTGGAATGAGTAATAACATAAAGATGGGGACTGATGGAGGGCAAGGCACGAAATGAGCTGTAGAGCCATTGAAGAAGAATAAGAATGACATAATGAAATGAATATAATAAGAGAAATTAAATAACTGATTGTAAAACAAAGACATAATACCCAAGCGAAACTCCATTAATACCTTTTTTTTATTATTTATTTACTTATCTATTAACGGCCTACAGGGCTTTTAAAAACAAATAACTAAACTATACATTTATATAATACATAGTTTAAAGAAAAAAATAATAACATATAAAAATAATAATTACGTATATTGTAAATCAAATACTTAAAATTCAAATATATAAAGATAAATATAATATAAAGTAAAAAGCAAATATATAACAAAGCAGTAGCATGAGGAAAACATAATATAAGAATCTGTTTATAACCAGTAATATTAAAAATGAGTATAAACATGTATTCTACATACATATATTCCATAAAAAATTCGCAACATGTTATATTCCTACTTAATATATAAAAAAATTTCTTTTCTTCGTTTTTTAAATCAATATGTTGAAAAAATGAGATAAAAAGATTACAAACATATATTCGAAATTCCTAATATGAAATTGAAATTTCTTGAAACTTCTGAAGGAATAATATTTCCTTATGCACGGTGAATATAAAATAGCCTACAAGTAACATAATAGCTCATTACGGTGTATTTCTGGCTGGCTTACACCAGAGCGTGTTTTTGAGAGAAAAACGTTGGGATATTTCTTTATACTCGCGGTGCGAATTCAGCCCGTTATGCACGGTGCATTTCACTTATAATGACGTTATTCTTAGGAAATTAAAACCATTTACAGACGAAAGATGTTACTGTACGTCATGTTAACAATGACATCTCCTTAACGAACTGGTCTGGACCATATTCACCGGGGCCCTTGGAGAAGAGACGAAGCTTTCCACAAGGTGACAGTTATCTACAGATTCAAAGAAAATCAGGCAGTCATTGTTCTGGTTGGTGTTTTTAACTTAGAAAATAAAGTAGGTACGATTACTCAATTGTATTCTGACAAAGAATTACTGATATTACTTTTTTATTACTTACGTATTACTTTTAGGTTACGTAGATTATGTGTATCGTATATTGTCGAACTTACATAAATCTTATGATAGTCAATAAGTAAGGATACCCCTTTTATAAGAAATTGGTAAGGTTACCTCACTTATAACAAATAGGTTAGGTTACCCCTCTAATAACAAATAAAATTATGTTCTTTTATATTAGAACAGAACGAAACATTTGTTATTACAAATGTTTTCTCTATGTTCGGTATATACTAATTGTAGACATACAATTTGTGATAATAATATTCGTGAATAAATATTTTGTTGGCATTCACGTCACGACCTCCCCCCCCCTGTCTCCTCCACTATACACTATATTCTATAATATCCTCTTTACCATCGGGTGAAATTGCGTTATCGTCGGCCTCCGAGCACCATTGGGCAGGAAAGAGTGTGTCTTCGTCTAGTAAGGAACTCATGCTTATCTTGTTATTGGATGAAAAAAGTTTCATCGCAGGTGAGTCTAGGTATTCCACTTCCTAGTCTTGTAAACAGTATATTAGAGTCGATCCCGTTTATCCGTCCATCTCCAATTCCTTTAATCCTCTAAAATTTAACTCTCATTCTGGGGCGGTTTGCGATGAAACCATCCTTTGATAACAAATAGGTAAGGTTACATCTTTAAAAAATATAGATTAGGTTAGATCAGCAACAAAATGGTTCATGTCCTCGGATGACAGGATGAGATAAATCTCAGGAATGAGAGCTTTTCTCATTGATTGTTTTCCGAGAATGGAGACTTTAATCGCTAATACGGATTAATAATTTTTGAAATCCACTATACCAACAAATGATAAATCGATAAAAAATCTAAAGACTAAATTGAATTCAAGGATTGAAATTTATCACGCCATTAATTTTTTTCTGTTCAGTACCCACACATTTAAAAAAATAAATGGTTAATGAGCAGTTTTACGCTTCCAATAATGGCTAAGTGAAAATTTTCACAAAATACGTGATTAAATTTTACGGGACAGTTTTATGTCATGTAATTTGGGTTTGACGTATATAAACTAACTAATACATGTTTAGAAAAACGGGTTCACAATCAAAATCACCATAATTAAATTATTGTCAGGCAAAAATTTATATTATTACAATAAAATTCTTAACAAGCTTTAAAAGCTTATCAATTTTTAAATCTACGTTCATGATTTTAAATCAGTAAAAAATAGGTTTATTTCAATTTTCTCAGTTGGACGATGGAGATTTGGTAAAAATCATGTGTTTAATAAGTCTTTTATAAACATATGAACTTAATCACCTGGCTTCATTCAAGATTTGGATTCCTACATACTTTAATTTTATATATCTTTATATTATAATGCCAAATACTGAAAAAAATTGATGCTCGTAGAAAAAAAAATATCCGAATTAAAGGGATGATTCTAAAATGCCACGAAAACCCAAGATTAAACATCGCTCTTTTTAAAAATATTTTTTACGTTGATAAATTAATAAATATTGTTATTGGTTTAGTTATTTTTTTGAGATTTAAATATAAACATAGAATCAATGATAAAAATAATAATACAAATGCTGTGCAACATAAAAATTAAGAATTGAACACAACGATGTTTTCTGAGTTCAGTTTTTTATTAAACATACAGGAGTATTTTTATTTTTATTAAATATACAAGACTATCGTTTCAGCTGATAAACGATCTTATTTGTGAGTTTATTTATTTACCAATTATTTGGTGTATATTTACGAAAAATAATAATAATACAAAGAATACAGTCATTAGTTTTAGAAATATATGAAGTAATTGAGTACTTAACTTTTAAAATATCGAAATGTGGGGAATAACGTGGATAATTTTTATATTAAATAATGGAGTTCTTTATAAATAATAACGTCAGTGTTCAAAAATTTTAAACAATTACTGTTGATCTACAAACTACACATATACAAATAAGAGTTATATATATATATATATACATGTAGTTCGAGAATTTTTGATGCTTCAAATAAACAGATTTTTCACTTTATAATAAAGAATATCAGATAGCGCGTTTTTTAATGCAAAAATTATTGTTCTAATATGATTAAATTTAGATCAAAATCAATGAAAATTTATTAGTTTACACATTTACAAATCGATCAAAAAAATTATAAAGGTATGAAATAATTGGACACGAAAAATGCCATCCGCCTGCCGTGCACCAGATCCCCCGCAATACGCAGTTAAATAAAATGTATAAACTATAAATCAAATCAAGAGAACATCACTTTATACGTTCCCGGTCCAGCCCAATGCGAATAATGTAATAAATAATATCACTGCGAGGATTGTTGACAGCTGACAACACTACGTTCGTTAACTATGATATATTAACCACGCACTGGACTCGTATTATTACTATTTACTTATTAAAATTAATTTATTATTCAGGTTTAAAAATTTGCACTTTGATACCTTTTTTTTAATTTTATTTTTATTTGCTCAATATAACATAAAGTTAATTACACTATTTTGCTCTAGTCTATTAATATTATAATTATATTTTTTTTTTCGCTGTACCTCTTCAAAAAGAGACTAACTCTTGTGTTTGGAGAGGGATATATATATGAGTGTTTGATAACTTAAGCTAGTTGTGTTATTAGAAGATATTTAACAGATTTTAATTTGTAATAAAAAAACTCCAATAAAAAATATAGATATCTCATTACCAACGGCGACATCTATACTGATTTATGGGAATGACAAAATTCCGACCACAGGTGGCGGTAGTTAAATGCAACTCACGTATGAAACAAGGTGTGCAAGATAAACTATACACAACACCTAAAAATTTGATGTGTTAGTTTATCACGGGTGAAATTAGTGAACGTTACATTGTGTAAAATGATCACTCACGCCAGTTGTACGATAGGCCATAAGCCATATGAACACCAAAAAAAGGTTACCATACCTACTTTTCCATATAAAAAATAACATCATCTCTAAGAGACATCTATGATATATCGTGATAAACTAATACGTATTATAAAGTAGATATTCATTTATTTTTTAATGTTGCTAGAAAATATTATTCCAAAATGTGCATTTTTAATGTTTTTAAATGAAATCAATAAGGAATTGAAAATCGGTAGGTACTTATTTATACATCATATATGTATATAATTCAGTTAATAAAAATCAAATATCAGAATATAATCCAGAATCAACATATAAAAATATTTTTTCGTTAAAATATTGATTTGTACAATTTTTTAAGGCACAATTAAAAATGCTTTCTATCTGTCACTTGGAAAATAGTAATAAATTTTCTTTAATTTTCACTTTTTTAGATTCAGTGTTTTGCTTGAGAAAAATGTACAATTATCTTTTTTTACACATTTAAATAGATTAATAATAAAATTAATTGAAATGTTACCTTATAAATTGCATTCGCACAATAATATCAGAATGAGTTTTCTCACAAATGAATCATACGTATGTAGCTCTCAAGAGTAATCCGACAGTGATTCAGAATTTCTCATTACACCTGTAATTGCATGAATAGTTACTTTATAATGAATCTCAGATAAATGGGACCTACCAATGTGCAAAAAGCACGATTTCAAATTTAATTAAAATGTTATTACGCTAACTAGCAACATTGTGTTAGGGTTCCGATTTTCATACTTTTGATTACTAGAAATTTTAAAATTAAAAATATATGGCACCACTTTTCTCATCCGAACCAAATGATTTTTAGTCTGAATTTCTGATTCACACAGACATTATGTGTTACAGTTCAATTATAGTTCAATTATGTATTTATTGAAAGTGAATGAAAGTATTGTCATTGCTAATGGCGCGTGTCCACAATGAAATAAAGCTCAATACCGTGTGTTGTGATTTTGATCATAAGATAAACTCAGCGATCAGCTAGAAATTGATGGGATGAGTCAAACTGAAATCTATGTGCAAAACATTATATTTAATATAACATCAAATTTATTGGTTTTATGTTATGTTTATGTTATCGATGAACTTGATGTTACATAAAATCATGTATTTTTAAGATTTAAATATAATATTATAATCGTTCGACATACTTAGGTATTGAAACAAAGATATTTTGTACGAACCATAGAGATGTAACTTAAAATATTTGGGGTATTAAAGCAAAGGTAGCAATATCCAAAAAAAAATTAATTCAGTCACTGAAGATTACAAATTTATAATGTACTAAATTCGAGATTTTATAGGAAACATGTTTTTTTTTTTTTTTTTAAATAGAGATGCGAACACGGAATACTATTTTCAAACTAAGCTAAACGCTTGTGCTATGAAAATAGGACTAACTTGCTGGAGTGAGGTTCGAACCAGTGACGTTTGGATCACGAGGCGAGAGTCCTAACCACAAGACCAACAAGCTACTAAGGGATAAATACATAAAATCTAGAATTGAACACTTTTTAATTTGTTATTCTGGGTGACTGCATTCAAAACATTTTTTTTTAACTTTTTGGATATTGCTGCCTTCGCTTTTCTATCCCACATATAAGGAAACTTCTGTTTGTTTGTCGGTTTGTAAAAAAAAATACGTTTTTGCTTCAATGAAAATTGATAATGTACAACAATCGTAAAAAGGGGGTCAATCTTTGAGGCTTGGTATGTGAGCACAAGGGACTATGCAAGCCGAGATGTCGCCAAAGTATCTCATGAAAAGAAAAATCTTCGTCAGACGAAAATCTCTCAAGAATCTCTCTCGTAGACACGCGGTACGAAAAACGAAAATGCAAATGAGTGGACCATATTTCAAGACGCGTAATCGATAATAGAAAATTTCTGGATGATATCCAAGAGGGAAATAATGATCGAGACTCTAGATTCTAGAGGATACACAAGTCTTGATGGATATAATAAATAGTCGGAGCAGTGAGAACGACATTGTTAAGAGTGGCAGACGCCCTCATCCAGCTGTGCATTAACAATGGCTGGTGATGAAGTTGATGAATTTAATAATTTGAAAGTATTATTATACAGTACAATGCAGTTGCGTCGGTTTTTTCAATTAAATTAAACATGAGTACAAAATGTTGTAGAATTCAATTTAGAATGAAAGTAGCCCAATAAACAAAGAATTGTTATGATGAAAATGATGCAGATATGAACATGAAATATGTCAGTTTTCTGTTCAAAATCAATGAAATAATTTAATCAATGCAGAATGTTAGTCAAATTAGTATAACCACAACCAGATTTTAGGTCTACCGGTTTCGAGACGTAATAGTCTCTTCGTCAGGACAAACATTACAATACTACGTTCAGAACATTATACAAACAACCGTTGTATTGTTAAACTTTCACAAATATTTATCACATGCGTGTTAATCTTATCAAGGACTAACATGCACTAAATTGCCTACAAAATGAATTAATTCAGAAGTCTACGAGGAAGGGGGAGTGGGAGGGGCGGGGTCTAAAGTGATGATTAGCAAATCTTTTGTAAAAGTTAAATTGAACAAAGGGCTGTATAGAAAATTGATTAGATTATGTATTAGCGGTGTTTTATTATGTATAACGCTTTATTATGCAGCTTTCCTAAAGTTAAAATTTTCTAAAATATTTAATTTTAAACATTCATTATTGGAATTTAATATTATTTTATTACCTGTTTTTATGTCTAATTAATGATTATTTTCTATGAGTTGGTTTGAAAATTCAGAAAAAGTGTCGTAATTCTAAAATCTGGTAATGGTTTATACTTATTTAACTAACATTTTGTTATAATGTCTAACCACAAAGTTAATGCTTTAAATATTAAAAATATTAATAATATAAATACACTTTACGATCATCGTATTCTATAATTTTTCATTCCATTTTCTATTTATCACACATCTGAATGACTTGAAATGTTTCGCCTAGTTAATGAAGTGTGAGTACACAACATGCAGGTAAAAGATTCTACATTGTAGGTCAACGCAAAGAAAATCACAACTCTCACTCACATCAAGCGCAGATGAATTATATTCCCAGATTGAAAATTCTAATGCATTGCTTTGTCAGTAATGGCTAAACCAGTTTTCTTACAACCTCATATTTGTAATAATAACAACTGCCTTTTGTGAGTCGATACACATGGTATAATTACGTTGAAAGCAACATCAAATCGTAATCGCAGGATTAAGCCAATTTCGCATTGACCAAAGACGCGAGCAATTTGATCGAGTTGCCTTACGAAATTGCAGAATATTATAGTCAATTTCACGCAGGGATTTAATTGGCGGAGTGTGCATTGTAGTCTATTCCAAAACACTTAATTAACAATTTTGTTTAATGATATTTCGTGGTTTCTAAAAACTCTTAGAAGACAGAAACACACAAAAAAAATGCTAAAATTCCAAAAAAACACAAGAAAAAATAGCAAAAAAACACTCGTATACCGATATCTTATGCACGGACAAAATGTGCAGTTACTGGTGAAAAAAAAAGAATATGAAATAATAGTTTTTTAACACACTAAAAGGGGAAAATCTTCTACGTCGTAGAATATATACATATAGCATTAAAAAAGATACATAATATATACAAGATGTAACAGAACTAGTCCATAATACTTAACAGGTGGATTCCTGCCTTGATTATGAGCCGAAAATGTTCAAGAAACCATGAAATAAATCAATAGTTATGGAGATATGCAATATTAAAGTTTCCATTTTTTAAAAATATTTCTGAATTACGAAGTTGAATCATCATTAAATAAACTTTTATCGATACTGAAAATTCATGCGTTTCAAAACAAGTTACAAATAAAACAATAAAAACCCTGCAGAAATTCTAATTGGAATTTTTTCGAAAGGTTTTTATTATTTTATTTAACTTGTATTAAAGGAAATGATTTTTTATATTCGATATAAATCACTGAAACAAAAGTCCAACATTTTACAAAAAATAATATTGAAATAACGCAAACTTTGATGTCAAATATCTCCACAACTATTGATATTAGGTTATTGTTGCTTGAACATTTTAGACTCATAAAATACAGTAATCTACCAGCAATGTTTCTGCTGCTAGCCTTGGTACACCCTGTTAATAATACTACGACATAGAAGATTTTCCCGTGTGTGCAAAAAAAAAAGTGTTTAATTTTTTTTCACCAAGAACTCCATTATTTGTCCATGTATGTTATTGTACAAGTATTTGTGACTATTCTTTCCTTGTATTCCATAATACCCTTGTCCTTTAAAATTTATTTGTTTTTTTTTTTTTTTTAATTTAACTGTAAATGGTTACGGATATTTTATACGAACCGTATGTTTTTCCGAGAAACTATTCTCGACGTTTCGTTGAAGTCGTATTCAACGTCATCAGAAGAAAGACATGTACCTGTGGAGGTATAGGAAGGACTGATTACTGTTTGCGGAGGCATAAATTAAATAGTTAAATATGTCTAACGACCGAAATAATAAACTTAATTCTTTAATATTTACGTATTTAATTATATTGTACATAACGGTGTTAATTACAAATATTTTAATAACAGAATGAGATTATTAATGATTACCCACCTTTAATAGATTGTTCTCGTGTTTAAAAGTGAGGGGCATTGTCATATATATATAGTTAATGTAATCATTAGTACCATTATATTAGAATAGTGAAAAAGGATATAATGTAAGAAAAACAAAATGTATCTAGAAAAATTAGGTTAAGTTATAAAAACTAAGAATAAAAAAAAATCATGTGATACAATAAATCTAAAAATAAAACCGGGATTCTCTTATGTTATATAATCAGTTATCCTAAATTTAAAATAATTCGCCATTTAAAATGCAAAATAATTACTGTTAACGAAAACGTGGACCGCTTGGTAGACCTTGCGGGACGTCGGTGGGAATTGAGTAAATGGAAGGTTACAATTACTTTTCACTTCCTGTTCGCGAACTTTTAAGTAACTTTCAAACCTTTTAGGTGCCGAAAGTTCATGAACTTTAAGCTTGACGATTAGTACCTCAATCAAAAGTGAGGTCAAATAATAAGGTTATTTGAAATTTTTATTTAAATTACAATTTCTTTTTTGTTTAATTTAAAATCTTTCTCTGGATATTATATGATTTAAACAACTGCTTTTATTAAATTTTAAATTAATTAATTTATTAAATTTATACAGAGTACAACGACTTTAAAAATATTATAACGATATTAATTTTATGATCGCTCCAATAATAAAGATCTTGAATCATAGGTGTGCCATTGCTTTAAAAAGAAAAAAATAGTTAGTTTAGTTAGTTATTCAACTCCCATATATTTATTTTATGTTTTACAATTCTTCCAATTAAATTAATTCAACACTTCGAATAAAAATATTTTGTATACGTTGTATCCTGATAAAGAGACCATTGGCCCTGAAATATGTTGATAATTTAATAAATAGTGGTATTATACAAAGTACCTATATTCTTTTTATTAATATAAATGATCGAACAACAAAGTTGGTTATCTGTTATTGAAGAACAAAAGATGTTTGCAGTTAAGAATGAGAGATATGTGCAATAACTTTTTTTACTATATATCTATGTGATCATTTTAGGTCTAAAGTTTTTATTTGCTGATAAATAAATTATTTTGACAGTTAGTTGTGTAGTGTACTGGTACAGTGCACGATGCTGCATCTATTTTATTCCTATTCTAGACCTAATTAGAAATATTTACATATATGCTCATTAGTTTGACTCCTACTTTGATAGTAGAGGGTAGTTTTAATGTTGTAGATTAGCCATTATTTTTTTATTTAATTTTTTTACTAGGTTCTATTCATATACGAGTATAAGTATGTAATATAATATAGTATCTATAAGTGGTTATTGGTGTTTGTGTTCATAGTCCTCCTCACCAGGTGTTCCTGTGCTGGGGCGGACTAGTTTTTTCCGATTTATTTTATTTTTTTAAACTTCCTTGTCGTTTTTAGTACACTTTTTAATATGTCTGCATCAATTTCACTTACCCATACATCTTTTTTTAATCTCGTCAATCTTTTTAACATTTTTTAAGGTTAGATGAATGATGATGTACAGCTTAGTTGCAAAATAAATATGACTTGTTTGGCACAAAAGTTGTGTTAAACATTGGTACATTTCTATTTTTAGCTGCAGGAAAGGTTGTAGAACCGATCATCTAATGCCGGAAGACTAAGATTAGTATATTTACGGTGGCAGGCCCAAGGGCATGGAACTCTCTTCTCTCCGTAAAATAATTTCTATTAAATTAAAAACTAATGTAGTACTAAACAATGTTTGTGTAAAGCGCCCTTGAGGTGAAATTTTTACGAAAATAGGGAAAATAAATTTACTGTTATTTGTACGCTTGTAAAGAAATTGCTATTTGTACACTTATAAAGAAAGAATACACGATCAATAAAATAAATAACAGTGCGTTCATCTCTTCTAGATTTTTTAATATTGATATGATACATATCGCTGAAACAGTTTTATTATGAGAATTTAATTACTTGGCTAAGCTGAAGTGTTGATCTTCTGTGTATATTTTTACTGTTTGGCTACGCCCACACTACTCACATAAAATAATAAATCTCAAACCCATCAAGCGAAATTCATTACCAAAAAAGCTAACGGTGTCTCTATCATAGGCCTTCTCTATTCCTAACATTAAAGATTAAATCTCTTATAATGTAACAAGTTTAACCGACCGACCTCCTTCACAATCAGATAAACATTGAAATGCTATATACAATTCGACATACCTTTCGCGTTAATCTTAGGCCTTACGTGTGAAATACAGATGTAACACTTACCTGGAACAAATAAATAAAAAATGTTAGTATGCGATACAAAGAAGAAATTAAAAATTACATTAAAAATCATTTATCTGACATTAACAGTCAATTGTTATACCTTGGTACAATGTTTGTTGGGTATTGAAAATTTCATGTTATTAATTTAATTCCTCGTGTAACAAAAAAAATTACATAAAAAAGAGAGCTTCAATATAAATATAAAAACATTAAGTAGTTTGGTTATACACAAAATATAAGATAAAGTCTATTAACATATCTAACAGCGTTTTATATAATATGTAACTACAATGACAATTATGTCATTGAATAATAATAATAAAAATAATTTGAAAAGAAATGCGCTAATTAATATTAACGTCATAACAATCATATTGTGATTATGATGACATAAATAAAGAAAGCTTTATTAATTGTGTCATACTCAGGCACAACATGAAGGAATTAAACTTGTAAAGATACAAATATTTGCATTTGACGAATGATGGTTTGGTTTATATATTCATTTATAAACATTATTCTGATATTAAATTCCTAATTCTATTATATACCTTTTAATAACCATCGCTTTCTTAATATTCTATGTATGTTTTCTTAACTAAGGCGTAACTAACGTAGACGGTCCTCGTAGCGCAGTGGGTATGACATTGGCTTCTCACACTGAAGGTTCCGGGTTCGATTCCCGGTGAGGTCACAATTTAATTTGTGTGATTTACTTTGCCTGGGTGTTTTGTGATGTATTTCGATTCTGTATTTGGGCCTCCTGGCCTGTTGAAGCGTAAAAAAAAACTAATAAAAAAAAACTATTCTGACATG
The DNA here is from genome assembly GCA_016648135.1 of Agrypnia vestita. NCBI lineage: Eukaryota > Metazoa > Arthropoda > Insecta > Trichoptera > Phryganeidae > Agrypnia > Agrypnia vestita. The sequence goes on along the minus strand of JADDOH010000163.1, from coordinate 86,712 downwards.
TATTTTCGATCCTAGATCTGGATTTTGGATACCATTTCCAGGTCGTTACGTATTGCTATGATGGACTTTGCCATGGGATATTTCGTAGCCTAGAGACACGGTAGAGTAGCCCAAATAACTCCACAGGAAAAAATCCCTAATGACGGATGATAGAACACGATATAATTTCCTAGAAAATACAAACCAGAAGATTCTGAACGGCCATGTAAATCTAAAATCATTTTTAATTGAACAGAGAAAACAATAAAGAAAAAACATTAATAAGAAACTAAAAAAACAAATAATACATTCCTTCGTATTGTCTGGTTTCTTTGAATTGTGAGGTTGCATTTTTAAAAATATTATTGGAGTTGACCTAATCTTTAGCAGACAAATCATTATGACCGAAGCGACCAAAAATATGAACTCATTATTGTTTAAATAGACTAAAATAAAATAAAATGAAATACTCTGTATGTAATATTAATTAAATTAATAAATAACATCTCCTGAAAGTTATTTCACTTTTGTAGCGATGTTTTAAAAACTAAAATTGACGATATATAAGTATATTATACAATAAGACTTTAACAATACAATTTTATTACGTAATAGAATCATACACTTAGTGGATCGTGCAACGGGATGTTTGTTTATTTTCCAGTACTCGTGTTCTCTGTGCACTTTCAAAAGTAAAAGTTGCATTATACTTGGCAGAAAACACTACCTGCATGGGTAACTAGATTAGTTAGACATTTGTATCTTTTCGACGTACCAATCTATATTTTTTTATATTCCAACCGAGAATTTTAACTTAACTTGAAATATTATTACGTCTAGCAGTATTATTAATATGTATTCTAGTTTTGTAGGCGGCAAAGAGCATCTGAAAGGAGCTATTAAAATAATAATTATTGCTTTGGAAGGAGCGAGGAAGATTATAGAAGTTGATGAAGGCAATTCATTCTCGTCGAGAAATCAAGATTAATCACCGATGACCTTACTGTCCAAAATTGGCTCCTATTGTTGGCGGCATCGTCGGGTACAAATAATAGTCCCAAGCAGCAGTCCGACTGTCGTATTGTTTCAAATCTTATTTCGAGAAACCTACTTTTTGCTATCGTGAACAGTTACGCCGAATAGCAGTATTGAATAAGTTTTAAGGTAAAGTAGGCATTAATGAACATTCTATCATTTACGATATGAGTAAATATCGTAAGGGAAAGTCTACTTTAAATTTAAAATAATGTTTTAAAATTTTTCTTTTCCTAAATATAACCTTTAACTTGTCTCTATTCTTTAAAAACTTTGAAAATCAACTTTTGAAAATTCACAAGCTTAAGTGATAAAATTATATAATAATAATAAGTTTATTCTAGCGTAACCAGGTTGTATGTGCAAGACCTAGTCCGCAATATAAATATAATACTTACAAATACATACTATTATAATACTTATAATATTTATAAATAAATATAAGTAATAGTGAAGCACAAGAAGACAAATTATATATACTTAAAAAAGTAGCTTAAATATAAATGCAGTTTTTTTCTTTTTAGTTTAAAATTCAGTCCAGCATATCCACGAATATATTTTTTTCAAAATTATACTTATATACACATATTGCATACGCTTTTTAATAACGACAGTAAATTTATCAAAAATATCAACTGAATATTAAAGTAATTAAGTAAAATAATTCGGTATTTTTCACATAGAAAATATATTGGTAGAAAAAAGTTTTAATGCAGAAATACAATATTAAATTTATATCTTTAATTCATGATCTCTCATTATATCTTAATCTCTCAAGATTTATTACAATAATATTTTTATCTGGAACATATGTAAGAAAAATCTCGATTAGGCTTATGGTTAGTTGAGGAAACGAATTTATTGATCAATATGGAAAAAAAACCTCTAGAATCCTTGTTCACTCTCGATTACAGATTTCTGAAATGGTCCAGCATGGTGAAAATGGTGATAAAGTGCATGTTAACTCTAATACTTAATTTTAATAATAGTTTTAATATTTAAGACATTGACTTTGTGGTCAAAAATTTCAACAAAATAATATTTGTGTTAGTATATAACCACCAAAAATATTTAATAATTTAATTTTTTTTACTGGTAACATACTGACATAAATAACATTTTGTTATAATAATTAAAATTTCTATTATTTTAAAAATTCTATAAAACTGTACTATTCTATCAAAAAATACAGCACAACTAGACTCTCTTATGTGAAAAATTCAAATACATCTGCACATATTTTTCCATTTTCAAGCATTTTTATGAAAACTTTCTTTTGTCTTTATAAAACAAAAGGTCTTTAATGCAAGCGAATGTTTTATGCAGCAAATAATGGATTTTCAATACAGATTGTCAACACTTTTCACAGAATTCTGCATCATGGTCGATTTATTATTTTTATTATAATTTTAATGTTCAAATCATAATGTAATGTCACGTGTCGCGGCTGGGGAAGAATGAATGAAAACACTAAAAAATAAATAGCGGTTTATTAATAAATGATTCATTATTTTTTCAATGTATAAAGTCCTTATAACGAATGAAACTTGACGCTCTACTTTTAATTACACTACACTATTTCGTAATATACTACACGTAAATAAAAACTTTATTATCGGTGTGTACCACGTTTATATCACTAGTTGGAATATTTCATTCTCGTACGTATTATTTATCGCTGATTCTTTTCACCAATAACGTACTTCGCCGATTATTTTCTCTGATTTATCGCTCCGACTGGCCATCCCGGCCATTGCTTTTCGCGGTTCGCACGCACACAACGAATCCACCTGTCAAACGCGATTACTCGACGCGCCGCGATCGGCGCCGTTTTTATATCCGAACGCTGATACTTTTGTACCTTCTGGATCATTTTAGTGTTTATGAGAAGGTCTTCGTTGCTTCTAGGCTTTTCCAGGGGTTTCTAGAAGTTTGTAAATGCTTCCCGAAGATCGCAGATCACTCCAGATTGTTATAGATGTTCTCGATGTTTCGATAGTCTTATGATAATCAAATATGATATGCTATTCCATGATAATAATAATGACACGGAATTGATTTGTATTTGAAATTAAGAGCGAAAATCTATGGCTTGTAATAATTTGCGGAGAATTTTGATACCTGGTACAAACGAAGTTTACCAGAGTAAAGAATTGTAGCAAATTCACTTCCCAGCATACGTCCTAAGTTATACGCTAGTACCTAAAGAATTTGGGAACGCATTAACATATACAATCGATTTGCTACGCCAGTCCGCTACAGATTATTTCAAAGAAAAGAACAACACTTAATCCAATCATAGTCATGGGAAGAAAATGGCCAATCCAATAATACTATCCCAAGAGATTCTCAAGAATACACAATAACCGTAGGTTAAGTGAGATATCAAGTTTCCGTGTGAGTCAAAAGCAGTTGGACTTTTATTAGTGTACCTAATAGTTTCGTGAATAATATTTTTTTTGACCGCAAGAATAAGTTCATCAAAATTTATAAGTAGGTATTGTATGCAGGACTCTAACATTATTGTTAAAAAGGTTTTATTCTACTTGGTTCTTTTATGCGCGTACTGAAATATTCTTCTTCACCGACTTGATGGACGAATCTAGTGAAGTCTGCAATTATTAAATAAATAACTTCATGAAGCTGTCAAGAATACTCCAGATCAGAACTAATAGTGCTGGATAGTTTTGGCCGTGGCGTCATCGTGTTAATCGACCATGACCATTCTGCCAAGAGTAAAATGAAGGAGAAAAAGATAAAAATATTTTATGTTTATTTATTTATTTATGTATGTTTGTTCTTAAAACACAATTACTAGATTTGCCCACTGCGGGATTATTATTAAATTAAGATGAATTATAGTAGCAGTCTCACAAAGACAAAGCTATTTACATGAGAAATATGTACGAAAGTCTCTTATAGAATCGCCCAGGGCTAAAAACCTGTATGAGCTGGCTTAAGTGATCACTGTACACAATGCAACGTTTATCAATTTCATCGTAAGAACATCCACATATTATCAAATCTTTTAAACTTGTACATATGTTCAAAATTTTGGGAACCTTCCGTACATTTGATAAAACTATGCTAGGTGTAATTCTTTCTCAAGAAAGAGTATATATAGAATTTTCTGCATTTTAAGCCAAAGTTTTATTAACATTTTTTACATAACTTCATTTATAATGTATTATTTGTTCAGAATTTAATGATAAATCTATAGTATAACGAATATCTATGTTATAATATTATGTATATAAGTTTTAGTAAAAATCTTAGTAAATAAATTTCTGAGCGACTTTGAATCTCAGATGCAACATTTTATTAAAAAAATATTGAATATAACAAAAATGACTTTATTTAATACATAAAAAATACATGTTATATCTACACATAAATATATATTTTTTTATTTCTCCAAGATAACTAAATAAATAAAGAACTTATTTTTTTACGTTTTTTTTTTGGAATCACCACTCAACTGGTTCTTGGGTACGTTCCTGAGTGTCAGTGTAATTTTATAAGTGAGTATCAAATATTTAAAATAATACGTCAAGCAGAAAAAACAAGAAAAACAGAAAATGTTTAAGAAAAAAGAAAGTAAAGTAAAGATAGAATTTATTCGCTCGTGCTATATTGTAAAACGATTTTCAATATGATAGAACAAACTTACTATACATACTAATATTCTTCTACAAGATATTGAAAATATAAAATAATGACGAAAATATTAAAACAAAATACAAAGTCGCACACTTTTCATTTCTCTTTATCAACACTGGAGATAAAAATCTTAGTGCAAAAAGTAAAGTCAAAAGTTTACCAAAGGTTAAATTCGTTCTAGATAATCTCGGTGATGAAAGTTATTGTTATACATTCTAGGTCAGTTTTTCAAAACAAGTTTCAATATTTTGTGAGAATTAGTCTCCACGGCCTCACCGAGATTCAAAGAGATCAGAGTCCCCAAATCCGGGCCCAGTAGGGAAGATGGGAGCCACAGGGCTTGCGACCTGTCGCCGGCAGGTTTAAGGATCCTTTATGTCATGACTACGTTCATCATCCATCTTGAATCCCTTTCCTCCCCCCCTTAGAGTGACAATTTTAGTATAGTTTTAGTGCAATATAATACATTCGTTAATGTTATAAATGCTCCACACTACACTAATGTATTGAGTAAATTTGACCAAACAATACATAATATCTGATTTTATTGTTAGATAATTTTATTTGATAATTAAATACCTACTCTAAATGACTTCTAGCCTCTTTTTAAAAATATCCTCCTGTTTACAATGACCAATGTTCAAACTATTCAAATTTTCAAAATATTCAAAAAAAGATGATAATTAACCCAGCTATTGTCAGATAATAAGTTTGTAGATGAATTTTAGCATAACATTTATTAGTTGTTTTCATGTCCTTTTTTATGGTTAATAAATCAAAACACATAATTCCCTTCTATAAAGATTTTTTTAAATAAGTTTGAAATGATTATTTTTAAGAAATATTTAATTGATTTTTTGTACACCTTAGTATCGTTATATAGAGAAATATATATTTAAAAACAGCGCCATCTAGCGTAGCGTAGCGTCTTGGTAGCGTTACAAATATGCACTAGTTGTAACCCGTCAAAACTGACGGAACACTGGTTCGCGTCTTTGCTAAGCCCTAGTATATATTTATGTCATCTTTATTTAGTCGGCCGGTCCGGTAAGTCGGGGTTCGAGCCCCATCTCCGGCCGTTTTTTTAGCCGTGAATTCAAACGAAATTACGGACGTTACACGAAGTTAAGCAGACAGACAGACGATCGGACCGACAGACAACGAAATTATTGTTTGATTTTGATATCAAAATACACATTTTATCTTTTTATTATTGGATGTTGCCACTCAACTAGTTCCAGAACACCTTCCTGAGTTTATAAATAAAGTTTGAGCTGTCACATGGAATTTTTTTTAACCTTGGTTAAATTTGGTTTGAAAATCAAGGCGATTAAAAATAATTACTCTCACAGCATTGTATTTCAAAAAGGCAAAACGCTCGAAAATTCTGCGTGACTGAGTCTGTAAATTATCTTTGAAAATCCGTTTAGACGTTCTAAGTGTGTGTGTGTGTGCGACCTTTCAAACAATGGAGTGATTATTTGCGGCTGAAAGTTAGTGTCAATTAGTTAGCCCGGCGGTTGAATTGATTGAGGAACCAATGAGATTCGATGTGCAATGGATCGAATAATTATTCTCAAGAACAAAGGAAAATTATCGGTTTGAATAATATTTTTTGTTTCCGTTCTCTTAAATTAATATTGGAAAGTTCTTACCATTGAAACGCGGGCAAGATATTTCATATATTACGAAAATGTTTCTGAGACTTTAGAGAAAATATTTGTTAATTTTTTTTATTATAATTGAACTAAATAATTGTTATTAAAAATTGGAGTTGATTCATATTTTTCTGTTTTGAAACTGTGGAATCTATCGGTTCTTGAAATTTTTTTGATAAAACAATGATGAAACAGAAACTCAAGCCCGAAAATATCGAGTAAATACGATACACTCGTACTTCTTAATTTCGTTTAAGGTAAAAGTAAGGAATTTTTTTTTCTTTTTTTCATTTCATTTCAGTACCGATAAATCTATGTTTATTGGACAAATTTCAATGATTTAATGGATACCTACATACACAAAGAATACATATTAATAAAGGATAATATATGTAACAAGCCTCTCGGATACTACCTACTTCACTAGATATATAAAAATAACTGTTCTGAGTAGTGAGTGAGGTAGGTAGCATTTTTATCATATATTACTTTAGATCGATACCTAATATTTCTTTTGAAAAAAGTACATTAAGTAAAAATCAGGATAAAAAAATATAAAATATATTGTGAGATGTAAAAGAAAATAAAAATAAATGCAAACGGTAGTTTTAAATTTCATAATTATATTTAAAATTAATCATTATCGGAAAGACTTTCGGATGAGTTTATGTCGTCTTGGTAAAAGTATCTTACTGTAGCATGGTTGCGATAATAGTTTGTTTTTAATTTATCAAGTAGGTATGAGTAAGTAAAATGTATTCATATTTTCACAATCCAGCACCTTTCTATTTCGGAATATTTTTAGTTTGTCCTAGTTTTTGAGAACAGTACTGCATTTTTGTCACAGGGACATCATTAATCAATCAATGTATTAAAGATGAAAAATACATAACTGAAAAATTTGGACAAACTCAAAATATTCTGAATGAAAATACTGGTCTAAAAAATAGTTTAAAAAAAAATTAAACGTACGCGTAAGGCGTACTCTAGTGTAATGCTAATAATTCGGAAAAATCTCATTACACATATAAAGGATATTGTTAAAAAAATTCCAAAAATTCATAAAATATATATCTCATTAGTGACATTTGCGGTCATTTAAGGGGAATGAAAAAGCTTTGGATGCCGGTTGCGCTCAGGATTGTTGCAACACATATACGGAACATGTCGTATAATTTAAATATATACAACTTCCAAAAATTTAATAGACATGGTATTCTATCATGGGTGGAAATGGTGAACGTTACATTGTATAAAACGATCACTTTAGCCAGCCGTACGACAGGTCGTAAGCCCTATGAACACACAAAGACTTCCATACCTATTTTCCCATAAAAATATAATTTCATCTCTGTTAGACATCTATAATAAATTGATTGACCCTTTTATTTACTTTCCTTCCATATTACATAACAGTTAAATACACATCTATGAATGCAGATTTTCTTGGCGTAAAAACGCCTCTGACGTAGGTAAATGAGATAAAAAAATATATAACACTGAATAATATAAATCAAACATGCATCTTATAAATATTACGGCAAAGTAATATTTCAATGAAATATCCTGCCCATGTGTTTCAATTGGTAAAACATGTAAACTTAATGGTAATGAGTGATAAGCACGCGTGAAAGAGGAAAAAAGAGACCCAAAATAAATACATAAACTAGACTACAAAAGGAATGAAGTCTTCTTACCTTTTGGAAATTGACGGGAATGACAGGCGGGATTAACAGAATGCTCTTTTAAATTAATTTCTCCTCTGTGAATCTTCTTCATTTTCACTCTTACTTCTAGATGCGGGTAGTAAATGAGTGGAAACAAAAATAGTTTTAAGATGCAGACGAAAAAGCGTTTAAATCAAGCGGTACGGACACATTAAATTCGTTGCGGTGTGAACAAAGCTGGAGTCAGACGAAGCATTGATTGTTAAATTTGCGGGGATTGCCTGCAGTTAGGCGTTTGCGGCAAAAGGTGGAAGATGTTGATATTTAGATACAGATTAAAAGGAACAAAAAGGACTAGAATGATAAGAATATGCCAATTTTCATCCCAATTGCGGTCCAAATCAGCTACGCCTCCTGCTCCACCTCCATCTAACATATCGGACAAACCACTTAAGTTGTAACTTAAAACGTGTATCAAGTTTCGTTCTTTACCAAGCATTCAATTTTAATACACGGTTCAAAGGTGAATTTTCCTTCATCATTAGTTCACACATTCCATTTTTTATTAAAATAATTATTTTTGTGTAAATCTCAGGAATACTGAAACGCCGTATAAATTAAAACTTTTTCGTACTCTTATTCCCTCCGTATAAAAGCGGTGTAAGGAATTTTAATGAAGATCGTAATAGTTTCATACATTGTATGAAGTAACTTGTAAGTCAGATGTAATTTTACTGACGAAGAAAAATGCATTGTGTTTGCAGCAACAAGCGCAGTGATACGCTTTTATTGAAATATTTTTAAGTTTCTCAGAAGAAATTTCACGCAGTGGTTCAAGGTACGTATGCAATTAATTGAAAGAAACATTGAGATATTTATTCCATTTCTAGATAGTTAAATACAGTGATGCTCTTGAAAAAAAAAACTAGGAAGCTCTATAGTTTCTTTAGCGAACCGGGCTGTATTTGATTTTGAATGGTTATCTAGAATATTTATAACATTTAGCGGGTTTAATTACATTCTATAAAATGACTCTATTTAAGATCAAGGATGTATGGAAATGAAAATACAAGACTTTGAATATAAAACATCCAAAATCATAAAGTCAATTTTTCGACTGTTCACATATCTGGGGGTTGTTTTGATATTGTTTATTATTTAGTTTGATGTCCTTGTTAATCTAGTGATTAAGACACTTTCCTAGTGAGCCAGTGGTCGCTTGTTCAAGCCTCATACCAGGCCAGCAAGTTATTCTTATATTTCGTAACGTTTCTTTTCTTTTTAAAATGATTTTATGCATAATTTACGAGAAATACTATATTTTATTATTTACAATATTCAATACTATTACGATTCAATACACTTATGAAATTTATGTACTGGTTACTATTGTCAAGAATTATACATATATATGATTAATGAAAAATTCATATTATGTAAGATTTCTATATATTGTACATAAAAATTCAATTCATAATAACAAAAGAAATTCATTTCTGCAGCACGTATATTGTGTTCATTGAACATTTTCCAATTCTCGCGTACCTTGAAATCGTTCTTGAATCTTGAAATGCTGGAAATCTAGATTGATCAACCTAAACTAGGGACCGTTATATCAACAGACAAGTTATTTCACATTCCTCTCCATCTCGAGTTATTCAATTATAATATATGATTCCTACCTAATTACGCATAGCTGCCGTATATTCTCCAAATTATAAGACGCGATAATGCATATGAATTACATTACACGAAATAACGTACAGGTAAAAGGCGGGTTCCAACGAAGACCAACAATCTTTTTCAAGATTAATCAGTTTACCGTTTTTAGCTCCTGGGGTGCCAAATTACGTAATGATACAATAAGCGATTCAGTGCATTTCAAAACTTCGTAATTGACGAATTTAATTATTATCAATTTATAAATACAAAAACCTATTTTGTAATAAGAATGTAGAAATTTTATTAGAAAAAAAGTAACCCATAAAAACCAAGTTTTTATTATACTCCCTTTCTTTGTAAAATATAACAACGACGAATTAAAACATATAACATAACACTAAACTTAGAGTAATTTAATATATGTCTAAAATGTCAGATGTTTTGAGCTTTGATAAGACACTTCATGCTTTGAAGATTAAATTCTAAAAACATTTATCAGTCAATTTAGATTTTCGACATTCGTAGTGAAGTACCTATTATGTATACCGACGGAGTAATTCAAATTTAGAAAATATTCCGCGACGTTATCGGGCCACCGTAATCAAACTTTTCTATTGATTCTAATTTGAAAAAACCAATAAAATTTCTAAAAATCCGAAATTATACTATAATTATTATTTTTTTAACAAAAATTTGACAGATATTCTTGATCGTCGCCACGAGTCTACTTGTCAAGTTTCAGCTCGATTGGATTACGGGAAAAGGGTCAAAAATCGATCCAAAGTTTTTATTGACGGCAAGCCGGTAAGCAAGCACGGGTTAATATAAAGGGAGTAAAAATGATAGAGTAGAGACAAACCGAACATTGTAAAAAAGAAGGGATATAAGGAGATAAGTAATTTAAAAAATCTTTTGTTTACAGTGCAATGAATATCTTTAATTAAATACCTACCCGGTGAAATAAGAAAGAAAAAATTTAGCTTTAACATATATGAAGCTTAGAAAATATGATTTTACTAGCTAAAAACCTTTAAAAATGGTGGACTTTTATATTTGTATTTCAGATTTACATTAATTAGTTATAAGTTATACATTAATTATCACGAAATCGTAGTATGTTTGTGATTGGCAGTGAGTTTAGAAATTTTTACGAAAAAGTTATGAAACAAGCACCATCTAGCATCTGACGCAAACACACAATATGTAACGCATCAATATTTTTACAATTTTTAAACTAAGCTAAGCGCTTCTGATATGAAAATAGAGTTAACTTGTTGGTGTCCTGTAATGGGGTTCGAACCACCGACCACTAGAGACTCTCCAGTATAATTTACTAACCAAAATGTTTGAGACGCGCTGATATAATACGAATATAAATACTTACAGATAATTTTATAGAAAGCGTTCGGGACGGACACGTATGGCGAACATTGAACAAGTAAGAGGATAAGAAAACAGTTCTTTCATACAAGAAAAACACAAATTAGAAAAAAAAAACGGTAAACGTCATTAAAGTATTAGGTAATACCCTTCTGAAGATATTTTTGCAATAAAATAATATAACCTTCGACATTAATTCATCTTCTTCCTTGCACTGTCCCAACTCATTGCCTAGGTAGGCAGTCGGGGTCGGCTCTTCCGTTCTCAGGTTTCTTCGGTTCTGGGTCATTCAGGAGTTCTTTGGTCTTCCTCTAATGTTCTGTCGATGAAGCTCCATAGACATTGCCTGATTTACCGTGTGGTATGGTTGTCTCTCCAGCTTACTGTTTATGTCCGTGACACCCAGGCTACCACGAATGCGTGAATCTTTAATCCTATCTTTTAATGCATGCGCATTTCTGCGAGTTGCCTAGAGTAGGAGTTGTACATGGTCCAGCATTTGGAGCCATACGTTATCGCGGGTCTAACTGTATAACTTTCCTTTAAGTTTCATAGGCATTTTCGGGTCACATAAGATTCCTGTTACGGATCTAAATTTCATCCATCCTACATCTATTCTGTGGTCAACATCCACTGCATATCCTTTGTCTACAGATAAATAAATTCATTTTTCATTTCATTTCATTTCGCTTCTACATTCCCTTGTCCTAGTAGGATCGAGGGCATAAAGACTCAACAAGGTGTTTCCATATTCCCCTGTCTTGCGCTGCTTCTGCATGAGGTCTAGACAAGCCAATTCTGTTTTCGTAAACATTTTTCTGTTACTTTTCCTAGCTTAATCTGGGGAGACCACTCGGCCATCTTCCTTCCGGGGTTGCCAGGAGGCTTCTTCTTGGTATTCGTTCTTCTGGCATTCTTAGTACATGTCGAAGCCACCTCATTTGTAATTTTTCTATATATAGGAATAGGGGCTCCATGCCAAGTGCGTGCCTTATGTCGGCACTTCTCACTCTGTCCATCAATGTGACTCCTGCTACCCCTCTTAGAAAACTCATCTCGGCAGCCTGTTGCTCTCACTGCCTCCGTCAGGTTCCAAATTTGATGGCCATATATTAAGAATAAATTCATAAACCTAATAATTTAAATTAAATCAACAAATGATATCGCGTTGGTTTGATAAGCGGTTTGGTGATCCGCTCCAAGATACATTTTCTCAGCTAAACGATAAACGTGTTAGTGATTCTGTTACAGTTGTGAAAAAACCACTTGTAACAGTAACGAGTCTAGAAGAATGCGACGTTATTCCACATTTGATGAGGTCTGATGGGATGTGGGAAATTATATATGGCATTTCCTTTGAAGGTGTGGGACGACTTTCCTCAGATACATTCCATCCTCATTAGAAACGTGATTAAGTCGCGAACATAATGCGAGAGTCTTGTACAAAATGTTTTCACAAATTGAAACGCACTTCGTGAATTAAATACATCGTCTTCGTGAGGAAAACACCATGTATCTACTTTCAGTACGTTTTATAGTAAGAAAATGTTAGTTATGTTAGATTTTTCAAGATTTTTCACACTAACAACATGTGAGGAATATTTTGGGATGTTGGATTGTGTAAATAGTGCTATGGTTTGTGGTGTGTGGTGGTGTTTACATGCTAGTTTAGTGGTTGTCTAACGAAGAGACGGGTACGTCTCGAAATCGGTAGACTGAAATAACTAACATTTTGTTAAAATGTCTGACCATAAATTTAATGCTTTAAATATGAAAATATTAATAATGTTTCAAAGTACTTTATTTTATTTTAAACCGACCGCCAACAGGTAATTTATATGGGAAAGCATGTATGGAAGTCTTTCCTGACTGACTTATGTTATCATTTTACACAATGCAACGTTCACCGATTCCACCCCAGAAGAACCACATAGCGTCGTCTCAGTGAGACATCTATTAATTATTATCTTAATTAAAATCCAGTAATCGTATTTTTAGAACATATGTATAAAAATATTGTGATTATAAATGATGTGCAGTACAAAATTAATAGTGTACCAAATCAAAGTATAATGCATATCAACAAGTTAGTGAGGTACAGTATTGCCCCGCGAGTTTGCGGTGCGCAGGTTCTAAGTTCAACGCCGTGGATCGTACGACATGTAACGGTCTTTGGCGTAAATGTTATTAATTAATTTTTTAATTTTATTTCATTATTTTGGTACCTAATGATAAATAATGAATATATTTTTTATAAAATGAACATTCAGATATGCTGGAACTTCGTTCGAACTGAAAACATATGTTGCAAATATAAACATATGTTACCACAATAGGTTTGATTGATAATAATTATCGTTGATTTGTAGCACTAATAGATGTCGCAATATTTTTATGGATAAAATGAGATGCGAGCTCTAAAAAATAAATGGTATAATTGAAATTAGATTCTACAGTTTTGATATTCCAATGCTACCCATATCTATTTGGAAAAATGATTGGGATATAAAAAAATATATTAAAAGTAAATAATTTATTTTATTGCTTTATTCTGGAAGTTAAGTAACGCTTCATAAATATAGGATTATTAACGAATTTAAGTATGCGTAAATATTTATAAAAATCATCATAAATTTTCTGATTCATTGGATTCCATTAATTTAAAGGAGCCAGTTTTACATATTTAATGTTATTAAGATTTAAAGAAATTATTCATATTTTATATTGAGATATGAAAATAGTTAATAGAATATTAAATGACGTAGTATTTTATGAGATTTAAGAGTGGTTGAAATAAATTAAAGAAAGCTGTAATAAAAATATATGACAAGTGACAATAAAAGGACACAAACGATACGAAAGAAGTCGGAAAAAAATTTAAATATTGTATGCGAAGAGAGCTCTCGTATTTCTTTGAAAATGTGATGTGATGACAGGTACACATGTTCACATGTGCGAACGAGACGTGTCTGAGATGAAAATGAAAGTGACAAGTGAATGGAAAATAAACTGAATAAGATAACACCATCGATGTATTGTATTTCTGAGAATTAACAGAGACATCAATGAATTTTTTTGGTGATGGCTATTGATTACAATATGGTATAAACTTGATATCTTGATTATTATTCATGATAATACCTGAAATATATTGTATTTATAATAACATACAGTGTTATTTGGAAAACATTTATAACCTCGCAGGACTATTTTACTGCCTATATTATGAGTCGAAAATGTTCAAGCAGCCATGACCATGTTCAATAGTTATGCAATATTAAAGTTTGTATTTTTTTCAATATTTCTGATTTATTTTTTACAAAAAGTTGAACTATTATTACAGTAACTTATATTGATTACGAAAAATTAATTTGTTTCAAAACAAATTAAATAAAATGATACAAACCCTATAGAAATTCCAATTGGAATGTTTTTCAATTCGAATCGGAAGGTTTTTATAATTTTATTTGATTTGTATTACAGGAATGATTTTTTTTCATTTTCGATATAAGTCACCGTACTGATATTCCAACGTATTACAAAAAATAAGTCAGAAATATTGAAAAAAAATTCAAACTTAGATATCGCATATCGCATATAGTCCTACGAGGTTATTACTGTTTTTCAAATAACCTTGTATATGGTAATAATTCCTCCATTCAGAAACAAATAAATATGACTGTAATTATTGGAAAAGTATTGTTAAAGCAAAAAAGTTACGAATAAACGCATATGTTGTGCCTCCCTTAGACTACTGTAAAGGTATCTTTGCACGTTTCCGAAAATGAAACAAATTAATTACAACCCGTATATAAAGCCGCCAAAAGTCTGATTACCGGTGTTTCAAAGTTTGTACATATCTCACAATATCTTCAAAACCTTCACTGGCTCAAAGGTCCAAAGATCATTGAATATAAGTTGTGCCTCACAATATGTAAGACTATTCAAAACATGGCCCCTCAATATATGGTTGACTTCTGCATTCCATTGGACGCAAATAATACACGAAAATAACAGCATGCGGTGGCTTAGCCAAAGTCATGAAATAAACTACCAAAAAAACAGAGGCAAACAGCATAGTTCAAAAAATAACTTAAGTCTGACCTATTTAGACAATCATACTTATGTAAGCTTATAGAATCAGATCATTACAGACCTAATGTCTCCACTCCATTAATGCATTCCGTAGAAATACCGTGTTTTCCTGGCCTATTATATAGTTTTTAGCGTCAATTACACTTTTTGACTGTTATCTAGTGTATAAGTACTAGCAAATAAGTTGTTTAGCCGGTAAGTTCTTTTCTAAATAATGTTTATGTGTAAAATGCCCTCAAGGTGAGTTTTCACGAAAACGGCGCTGTATAAATCATTCAAAAATACATAAACAAATTTACGAACAATGCTTTAATTACCTTAATAATTTCTATAATTAATAAAAATAAACTTTGTTTTCACCACTTTTGTATTGAAAAATATCAACATGTTTCAGAGCCCATGGCCCATGGATATAATTGTATACTAACAAAATTAAATTCAAAAATCGAAGTATAGACAATCAAAATATTTGAAAAAATATATATGGAAAATGAATAGTAATAAAGTACCTATTTAACATGAAAATAAATTTAAAAGATAACGATTTGTAAAAAAGACCTGGTTATTTATAATATTTAATTTACTATTAACACTTTTTCTTATTGCCAAAATTTGTAATTTATCAATCTGTGATTCTGTATACTTCGTATGTAAAATTTGTAAACCCTTATTAATATTAAAAGATAATCTACAGCCAAAAGATGGTTACCAAATTCGGAATAGTTATTGCTATTTAAACACCTTAAGTGTTCTTAGAATGATATTTTTCAATAAAAAAGTGGTGAAAACTAAGTTTATTTTTATTAATTATATTAATAATATCACCACAAAATTATTTTGCTATTTTTGAAGAAGAACTTAATAATTTCATTCAATATTACAAAATAATATTTCCAGAATATTACAGAGATATGTGGAGTAATTCTGAAAATGTACAAAAACAAATAAAGGCCTCGTTAAAGTGAACGAATTTATTCCTACGACGTTTCACATCCTTAAAGGAATGCGAACCATTGAAAACTGCAATACCTACGCTGCAGTGCAGTGTAGTAGGTATAGTCATAGATTTATCGGGAAATTTTAGGCATATCCCATGCTATAAACAGGCTATTTCCTAAGGCAGTGGATTCCGGATTATGCATCGCCATACGGTATTGTGAATTAACAGAAATATCTATATATATATATTGCTTTATTATAGATATTGCATTTAAGAAATACGAGTATATCTACATAGACTTCAAAAACAGAAATCAACCTCTAAAAGACTTTAATCTTACAAAAAAATTGTAACAATATTGCAAATATTAATGGCTTCGTATGTTTTTGACAAATTTGGGCTTTTCATCTCCTCTATCTAGAATGATTAATATTTTAAACAGATATCATTTAGTAATGGTAACCTAAATATATTGCACGTGATTCAGGCCCAGTTTAAGGGCGATTCAATTTTAATATACGCATTTTTGATGGATTTGCCATTTACAATGTAGAGATTATTCATGATGAACATTAAAATTGATGGAAAATACAAACATTATTGTCTCTAGTTGAGTTTAATGATACAATTTACTACTTCAGTTTTGAGAGTCTCAGAATCTCTCATAGACAGCTGAAGTACTCAAATATAGATTTTTTTTACATGGGGTGGAAATACAAATAAAAAATTAATTAGGTACTGATAAAAGTTGCTGGTATAAGGTGGTGGGGTGGTTGTAACGAAAATATAATACGCGATTCCTACATTATTCCCCTATTTGTTAAAAAATACTTTTACATTGTATTTTTTTTATAAGTAGAGCTGCGAACACGGAATACATGTCGCATCGATATTCTAACTATTCTCAAACTAAGTCAAAAGCCTATGCTAAGAAAATAGGATTAACTTGCTTGTGTCCTAGAATGGGGCTCGATCCATCAAACACCGGATCAATAGGCGAGCCCTACACCAACAAGCTACTCAAAATTTAAATGTAAATTAAAAAAATGTAATTAAATGTCACACTAGGATTATTTATCAAAATGATGCTCTATTGATTATCTGTAAAAATATAATAAAATAAATATAATTAGTCATTATGTAGACGTTGCATCGTGTAGAGTGATCACTTGAACCAGCTCATTCAGGTTTCACATATAAATAGTTTCGTCTCTGTGAGACAATATCCAGTAATTCTCAGTGTTCTCAGAACATGCATATAAAAATATTTTAATATGATTTGTATGATAAATAGTTCTATATCCCTGTTTCATAATGTTTTTTTTTACATGAGATGCATCATTCATTTTTCAATTCAGCGTTTCATCATTAAGTATTCTATCAGAGATGCATATCTCATAATTCATAATATGTAATAAAAACCGTTGTACAATGCATACTGTATCGAGATATTATAACGTTGTTCGGCCTCAATGTTGGATACAAAAAATAGACTCTCTCGCCGACAATTTATCACTCAGTCTATGCAGAGTAAAAGTATCCGGAATCGAACTGGGACCCTTGCTATTCAAAATATTATGAGAGTGTCACGACTTGCGAGCGGACGCGCCGTTAGACCGCATTGTACTTCTGATTGGCCCAATGAAAACAACAATAAACTTCAAATAACTAACCCCTCAACCAGCAAACAATGCGCAGAATCAACACGAGTTATTTTTCTCTTAGCCGGAAATCCGTGAAAAATCGCGGAACATAATTTGAGTATTATTTATTTGTTATTTTAAAGAAAATACATTATTATTGTGAAGTTGGAAAAAAAAATCGCTTTAAAAATGGAATAATATGTGTGTTAATCAATTAAGAAGAGACTACATATAAAGTCGAAAAATTAACGTTAATTTACCAAGCTACCGTAACGAAATTGGATAACGTGGCATTCCCGGATAGAGTAAAGGTCCATTGGTTCGAATCCAGGTAGCAGCTAAAATACTTGTTCGTTAATTAAATTTTTCTGTATGTCTCTTCTAACTGATTAATATATTTTTTTTAAATAGAGATGCGAACACGGAATACGTGTCACATCAATATTCTTACTATTTTCAAACTAAGCTAAACGCTTGTGCCATGAAAATAGGACTAACTTGCTGGTATGGAGCGAGGCTCGAACCCGCGACCTTTGGATCACGAAGCGAGAGTCCTAACCACAAGACCAACAATCTACTCTAATTATTTATGTATGCACAGTAAAAAACTTGTCGAACGTAGGAGGCGTAAATTAATGGTTCGCGTCTTAGCTAAGCTGCGTGTAGTATATATAGTATACTTTTGAAGGGCCACGGAGCAGCGACGGTGACTATGCCGTCTGTTCGCCTCGCTACCGTCCGCGTGTTCGAGGTTCGAGTATCTCTCCAGCCGTGTTATTTCATTTTTTAGGCGAGAATTCAAGGATGTTGCAGACTCACGGACAGAGAGACAACTAAATTATTATATTTAGATAAGATACTTATCAAAAATTATAATTCTCTACGTAACATTGTGCTTCACCAACGCTAACAGATGGCGCAAATGATGATGAGGTAAATAATGTTTTTTTTTGCACTATTATCTGTGTAATAATATTCATCACTAACGCTAATAAGACCCCTTGCTACGCTAGATGGTGCTGAGCTGGTGGCCGAATTATCTTTTGTTGTAAATTGTGGTCCTCTTATTGACAGATTTAGAAAGAGAAAAAACAAAAAAATAGGCGTGCGAAAATACAAATATGTATTGATTTCATTTTGCGTTGGATATAAGTTTTTAAGATTCTCCGGGAGTCAAAAAAATATCCAAGTTTATAATTTTATCATAATATATTTTTTTAATATATCAAACAATTATACTACATTTTTTTCTAGTCTATTAAAACAATATATATTTTATCGCTGTACCTCTCCAAAAAGAGACCAATTCTCGTGCCTGGAGAGGGAATTACACTTTTATACTTTCTATGGATATATTTAAAAAAATAATTGTTTGTTTGATTTTGTTTTTGTAGTGTTCATTTAATTTCTTTTTATTTATTAAAGAGTTAAGGTTGTTATCAGACATGTGTTGTTAAGGACCTAATCAGTCCGACCTCCACTTCCACGGGTAAAGGTCGTCCTCCTGATGACGTTGGATAAGTATCCAACGAAACGTCGAGATTCGTTTCTCGGTAATACATACGGTGCGTATAAAATATCCGAAATTACAGTTAAATTCTTTTTATTTGTTTCATTTCAGTTATCTTCTTTATTTCTGTAGGGAGGCAGGCTATTGAAATAAGTTATATCTATGTCTATGAAGTACATATCTATGTCTTGCCCGACAAATTAGTATTGAATTTTACTTTGATCAGAAGTTCGTGGCAATCTATGTTCCCATTCAATAGGCTGTGATGGGACATAAAATCTAATAAGATCTAAAATCATGTCGCGAGGTTTTGCGAGGTGATATTTCATATATTTGAGGATTATTTCTGTACTTGTTTCGATGAATGGGATGTTTGAAAGAATATTAACAGACATAAGGACACCATAAAAAATTGATGATACAAAGGTGGAATAGACCATACCTTATGAAAGGTCATCAACGTGAAGGACCGACCTGGATAAAACTTGGATGCGGAGTTCACTCCTGGAATGCAAGAAATGCCATGGACCGGAATAGGATGCTACAAATCATCCATGCTGTCATCCGCAATTAACTGCAGTTTCATGATCACGACTGCTTTCATAGAGAGTGAGATGAAGATGAAGAATTTTTTTTAACATCATACACACATATATTATAGTCTTAGAGTAAAATATTACAAAGTCTTTTAATAAAATTTTATTATATAATTTTAAGATCAAATCCTATCATTGGGTTCAAAATATTTCGGAATAATCATTGAATGCAACATCAAGTGGATAAAAAAAAACATTATCACTAAGCGAATAAGGAGTCTTTTATACGTGTTCATCAAACTTAGAGGCATGTTGAATATCCAATCATTATAAACAGTTTATAATGCTCTTGTGTAGTCACTTTTGCAATATGGAATAATTGGATGGGAGTGCAGCATATCATCATCATCATCACTCTTGGCATTACAACCCTTGGTGGGTCTTGGCCTCCTCAATAATTTACCTCCACTCATCTCGGTCTAGTGCCAGCTCTCTCCAGTTCCGAAGCTCTAAGGCAGAGATGTCTTTGAGGACGTTGTCACATCATATTAATTTTGGCTTTCCTAAGCTCCTTCGCCCTATATGCAGCATATACATCTTATTTAATATCCATGTATAAAATAAAGGGAATAAGTTTAGAGAGAAAGTTTCGATTATATACCCACACAACTTTTTCAAGATTTTGATGTTACAACAGCTAATATAATTTACAAATATACAAAATACTCTACGAGCTTACATTAATCACATAATTAATTAATTATATTAATAATATCACCGTAATATAACCATTGTTGAAAAATACAACAGCCCAGCTGTACTTTACACCTGCAGGAGTTAAATGTTATACCGCATAAAATTGTCAAATCAAGCTAGAAACATGAATTTTTTTAAGATAAATTACAGACGTCTCACAGAGACGAAGTTATTTATTTGGAAACCGTGTATGGATTCATGGGTTGGAAATTTTATACGGTGGCCCAGGACTTATGATCAATATGAGCTGGTTTAAGTGATTATGTCGCACAATGCAAATTTCCCCGATTTCACAGAAAAAACATCCACATATCATCAAACTGTTGAAAGTTGTATATACGAGTAGATATGTTAAATTACCTTTTATTAAATAAAAAAAATAAAAAAAATTGCTCCTGTTTATTCATAAATACAAATATAATCGCTGTATTTTTAACTATTCCACATTATCATGGCTAATAACCACACCTTTTAATTTCTAATTATAGAAGCCATGTTCAAATATATATTTCTGGTTCCATATCACATGACTCAATGAAAAGTATATATCTACGTATAAGGTGAAAATAGATACCTGTGAAAATAGACCCACAACTTACTACGTCTATTGAAATGTTTCTATTAGTTGATTAAAGAATTCGGGGACACTATTATACACAGCTCGGTATTGTATCCGTTTCTTTGTGCATGTTGCGGTAGCCGTAATGACAATTGTACAGTACAACTGAGGTACTTAAAAATCTAAACAATTGCAACTCGTTCAGTGGGACCAAAAGATCGTTTGCTCGCGGGGCCACAACGGGATTTAATCTGCTCCTGCTCATGTGACCCAAAACGTGAGAAGTCGGGCAAGTTAGTGCGTCGATCTCTGCAAAAGGTACCAGAATGACGTCATCTTAGGAATGCGTAGTGTTTTTTGTAAACTGCGCACCTCCTGTCAAAATACTTTACACACCAAAAAATATATAACAAGAAATATTAAAGTAACTAGCTGGTCGTACCCGGCGTTAAGGATTAAGTAACAAATAAGTTTGTGAGAGAAAAAAAACAAAGGTTCCCCTGTTCTCTAAAACACAATATTTCCATTTAATGTTAACATAATTTATTGTAACATAACTATAATACTTAGATATATGGTATCGCAAACTTTTTTCTAGATATTAATAATAAAACTGTAGTACATCACTATGCTCTATTTTCAAAAATTTCCGCAGCGTACACGATATAAGGTTTTTTTGGTATTTTTTCCACACGTTGGGTTACATTATCGAAGTTTTCATACGGATCCCTAACATTTTTGAAAATATTCTATAGTCTATGTTCATCAAGGATAATGTAGAATTCTGAATGTGAAAGAATTTTCCAAATCGGTTCAGTAGTTTCGGAGCCTATTCAATGCAAACAAACATTCAAAGTTTTCCTCTTAATAATATTAGGTCCTTACATATGAAATTGGCGTTTAGTATGGGAGGAACATAAAGCCGATTTTTTTTTATTATAATATATTTATTTAATCAAAGTATGTACCATTGCTATCTATGCACTTTTGCCATCTCATAGGTATTTCATCGATCCCTTTACTAAAAAAACCATTCGGACGGGAATCAATAAAATCTTTGAAGGCGGTTTGGACTGCCCCATCGGAGTTGAATTTTTTCCTTTGCAAGAAGTTATCCAAATTTCGAAAAAAATGGTAATCTGTTGGGGCAAGGTCCGGAGAGTACGGTGGATGTCTTAGACATTCCAATTGAAGCTCCTCTAATTTGGTAGCCGTCTGTTGTGCAGTGTGTGGTCTAGCGTTATCATGAAGCAGCAGTGGCCTAGAGCGATTAACCAGCCTCGGTTGTTTAGCAGCTAGCTTTTCCATCATGGTTTGCAGTTGCTGACAATAGACATCTGCCGTAATCGTCTGGCCAGATTTAAGAAAGCTGTAGTGAACGACACCAGCACTAGTCCACCAAACGCAAAGTAACTCGCGTTTGTTGATTTGCTTCACTCAATTCGTGAGGTACCCATCTTTTCAAGCTTTTTCACCTTACCAATTTGCTTCAAGTGGATTAAAACAGTTTTATCACTAACACCGCAGCCTGCAGCTAACTCGGATGTGGTTTGCGATGGATCCGCTTCCACAATAGCCTTCAATTCTTCATTATCAACTTTGGTCTCCGGCCGTCCACGGGGCTTGTTCTGCAGGTCGAAATTTCCAGAACGAAAACGTTGGAACCAAAAACGCACTGTGTTTTCTTTTGCGGCACCGTCGCCATACACATCATTAATCCTTCGAGCCGTTTCTGCAGCATTGGTGCCACGGTGGAACTCGTACTCGTAAATAACGCGATATTTCAAGTTTTTCATTTTGTAAACTGAGTGACGCAAAGAAAAAAACAATTGAGGAAAAAACAAATGAATTATAATTTTCAAAACACAAATACATGAGTAAATAGCTGTATAAATTTGGATTTGGAATTCCTAACCAAAGAGAAGATATTTGAGATCAAATTTTCCAGTACGGCAAAACGTCAATTTCATATGTAAGGACCTAATATTAGTATAGAGTATAGATAAATTAACTTCATCATAATATTAGTACAGAGTATAGATAAATTAACATCAGACACGTGTATCGTCCTAACCCTGCGTTAGATATGATTTTCGTTCTAAAAATAAATGTGTAAATTCAGTTAAATAAAAAGTACCCCCTTCTTTGAAATGTGTCAACTAGGGGAGGAGGGTGAGTCATTTAGGATAAATCAAGAGCGAAAAACGATTTTTTTTAAATCGTACCGATCCCAGAACCCGTAACGATAAAAGTGAGAAGCAATGTATTTGTACTGAAATTTCAAAATCAATTTGGCTTTCACAATTTTATAATCTTATTGAACATAATGATTTCATTGTCTGTCTACCCGTTTGTCCGTCTATCCCCGTAACTTCGTGTAAGGTCTGTAATTTAGTTTGAATTCACGGCTAAAAAAATGGGGCTAAAAAGCCGAAGATGGGGCTTGAACCCCGGGCCACGAAACCTGAACCGGCCGCTTCGCGCATGTTGCAGTTGCCGCCTCTCCGTGGACCGACAAAAAGATACTTTAATGTACACTAAGAGTTTGCAAAGACGCGAACCAAGGTTCCGTCATTTTTGACAGGTTAGCTATTATTAATGATAAAAATGTTTTTCTGTATTTTTTTTTAATTGATTGAGCAACTTTGTAGATTGACATTTATTAAATATGACATATGTTTACTAGCTTACTATTTTATTATTGCCTAGAAAGCCGAAAGAGCTTTCATAATTAAAATAACACTTTACGCAAACTCGCAGAACTTAATAATATTATAGAAAATTTTATTTATTTTAAATATCATTAAAAGTATAGTAATTGTTCGAAGAATATTTTTTCTTCTGTATGAAGGCTTGAAATTTGTGGTGACATTTTTATTAAAATAAAACACAAATCACGTTGTTTTCACCACTTTATTAGATTAAACAATCTACATGTTTCGAGAACAATGTTCTCTCTTCTTCACACATTTCTTAACACATTTGCATGGTATACTTTTTCAATTTTTAGTACACCAATAATCCTGAAGCAGAGAACATTTTTCTCGAAACATGTAGATTGTTTAATTTAATAAAATGGTGAAAACAAAGTGATTTGTGTTTTATTTTAAGTATAGTAATATTCCAAAGATGTCAAGATCTTGCTCAATATATACAAAATAAGTCATTAAAATTGAATTCATCTTTGTTATACTAAATATTAATCAAGCATTTCATCACAGCAGGCCCTTCTAAGACAAGGAGTCCCGAAAAGAAAACTCTGCTGCTCCATATACGCGTGCCGTTTCGGCGATGCTCAAGTTGGCAGGAGACCAGCTCAAAGACTGGCATTTTTCTTATTAATTATAATATGTTGCTAATAAGTTTTCGATATTAAGGATTATGGTTCTGAGAAAGAGTGGTCGGGCATGACGGGTTGAGCGCGCCGCCTGCCAGAGGAGAATGTAATTAACCGCCGAGTGTTGAGTACCGATTTGAATCTTAATTGAATTTGTGAATTGCGGTCTCCAGCAGACGCGCACCACAGACGAGACCACCTCCCGCAGAGGCGTTTCGGCCATCTCTGACCGCGCCGAAGCGAGTTCACACGCGAAATCAGCCCGCGGATAGATGCCCATGGTAGTGGGACACGCTGATAGTACGGAGTGGTACTTATTAATTCATCAGATATATTAGGCTATTCATAAAATTACTTACTTACTTACTTACTTACCGTCACGCCGTTTCCCCGTGGGGATAGGCAGAGAGGATAGAGCGCCATACTCTTCTGTCTTGACATACAACTTTCGCTTCGTCTACATTCATACATCTTCGCATGCAAGCTCGACGGTTGTTCGGGCTTCTAACAGGACCATCTTCCAGTATCTGGTTAATCTGGTCATGCCACGTCTTCCGTGGTCGCCCTCTCTTTCTGGCGCCGTCAACACTTGCGTTATATATCTTTCTTACCATTCTTTCCTCATTCGTTCGCTCAACATGCCCAAACCACCTGAGCGACCCTATTTTTATTCTATGTATTATGCTACGATCAGCTTTAAATTCATTCCTAATATCTTCATTCTTTACTCTATCATACATGGATTTACCACACATACCTCTAAGGGACCTCATCTCCACTGCATTCAATCTACTTTCGTTCCTCTTCTGCCAGTTCCAGGCTTCACTTCCATACATTAGTGTCGGTACCAGAACATTCATAAAATTTATCTGGTTATTTTATGAATAATCCGTTACTTGATATATTCCCCATTTCGGCGTCCACTTCTCAATTACCCCCACCATAGCGGTAGCCACGACCCCGTTCTAAAATTGATTCGTTTACTAGAATAGGTAATAGATAGTTAGTTTGCGTCCGTCCTGATGAAGATACAGTGGTATCGAAACCGGTGGACGTTGAGTTACTAGTTAAGTGGTTAATGCAAAGTTGTTTAATTAAAATTATATCGTCGCTGTATATAATTATAATTAATCCTATGTGACGTTTTAGTACATTCTGAGACTTGTAAGATAGAACGAATGAAACTGTTTTTAAAAATGATTGCACAGACTAGATTTATAAAAAATATTTTAAGTAATTACTAGGCAGACTTTTCAGATGAATGACAATATTTTTTTAGTAAATCTCCATTATTTACATGAAAAACTGACCAATTGATTCGTTCATCTCAGAATGTACTAAACGGCACATATGATTTATTATATACATACGATATGATATTTTTCTGACACACAGTCAACAGAGTCTTCACTTATGGAAATTGAGATACAAGCATCTGGTGTGATATCTCTGAATTCATCGTCAATAATAAAAATCGCATAATTGCATTGCCCCAAGTTTTATTTATTTTCCCCTTGACTTAAGCATAGAATATTTCATAATTGTTGATCAAAAAACTGGCCTCAATTTATAGACAAGATCGAATTACAGACAGTAAGTATCGTAAGTCAAGTATATTCTGCAGTTCAACCATCTCTGAAAAATAACCTAATTTAAAATTTGTTTTATAAAATGATATCCCCATCACCATCAGCAAGATAGAAATATCACCAGGTCTTCTCAGGTGAAGATTGTTAGAACACTGGTTGGAAAACTGAGTAGCTGGTAAACGGGTTTATAAATAACTTTAAAAATATATTTATTTTATTTTATACATAGAAAAATTGAGATGGTGTTATAATACTAGTATTAAAAACCTTATAGTAGAAAGAGTTATAAACTAACCAACCACCACGCCGGAGGACAGAACGCCACATTCTTCTATCTTGGCACACCACTTTTGCTTCGGCTACATTCGTACATGCAAGCTCTACGGTTGTTGAGACTTTTAACTGGATAATCCTCCAACTCTTATAATATTTGATCATGCCAGGTCCTTCGCAGACGCCCTCTCTTTCTGTTGCCTTCAACACTCGCCCCATACATTTTCAAAACCATCCTTTCCTCGCTCATACGTTCTACATGATCAAACCATCTCAGCATGCCTTTCTTTATTCTATCTACCACACTACAGCCAGCATTACATTCACATCTGATTTGTTCATTCCTCACTCTATCGACCAGTGACCGCATTTCCACCGCATACAGTCTATTTTTATTCCTTTTTTGCCAATTCCAAGCTTAGTTATGATATACAAAAACCCGATTACGTCATGAAACAACACAAATATTTTGATCAATCGACAAATATTTTTTACTCCCGAATCAATAAATATTTATACATAAATTAATACCACCGTTTAAGATAGATATCTACTTTATTAACATTTGCGTTTGTCTAAAGTTTTTATATTATAAAAAAAAGTTGAGTAGTTTTAAGATTGTTATTAATGTCACTCCTACGCGTTGACTTTAAATATTAACAGTGGCTTCTAACAGTTTTTTAAGTGGGTAGAATCTGAATATATTTTTTTTTAATATTCAACAACGATGCGAAATCGGACAGCAGTTCTAGAGCAGCGAAAAGATTAGCAAGAAGATGGAATTGATGGCATTTAAATGGAAAGGCGCACCCTGATATGCATACATTGAGAATGTGGTCAAGAGATATTTGTTAGACTTTTTACATGTTTCTGTATATGCCTACGCTATGTGTACTGTGCTTTTATTTATGCATTCATTGGTCATTTTATTTTGGAGCGGAATATGTTCGGACATGTATTGTAACACTACATTTTTATGTATATATTTCATAGTCAATGTACTTGTAGCCTTTGATGGGTTGTAATTGTGCATTGCAAAGATATATGTAATGAGCGTTTATAAACTTCAAATTCATATGTATTGATAATGAGCCTGTGGAACAAGTCACGAGCTTCAGATATTTAGGTGTAGAAATCACCTAACCTAACCTAACCTAACCATAGAGATTTGTATAAGTATGAGAGCAAGATAACAAAGCATCCACCGTATCAGGGTGTCTCAAGAATTTGGTCTGGAAAAACAAAAATATGCATATTGAAAGTAAGGTCAAAATATACAAGGTTTTCGAATAACTGAAATGAAGGTGCCGAGATCCATTACTGGAAAAACTCTACGTGACCGTGACCGAAATGAAGACATAAGAAAAATAGAGGACGTAGCCCGATGGAGTAGATACAGAAGAAGATTCTAGAGGAATCACGTAGCCAGAATGGACAGTGACAGACTCGTGCATACAGCAGCGAATGAAATCTCCTCTGGATGACGTCTACCGGGAAGACCACCAAAAAGATGGAGGGATAGCTGGACGTCGTCATCACAGGAGGCGTAGTTTTCTGTAGCACAGATGAACAGATACACTAAAAGATAAAGAAGAAGAAGAAGAAGAAGAAGAAGAAATTCAAACACAACAAATAAGCACCAATAATCCAATACAACCCTTTACATCACCCACCACATAATGTTATTCCTACTTCTACTGAATTCACAACCCATATATCAAACGTTCACTCCCATATACCTCAGTCTCAACTCAATTGAAGAAGGAAACGGAGGTTTCCAAAACATGTAGTACTGAAGAAACGAAATAGTAAAAAAAATCAAAGTTCGTGTTGTATTCATTATCAATAAAAAAGGATTCCACAAAGCAAACAGAGTAGCTTGTTGATCTTGTGGTTAGGACTCTCAAAGGTCGTAGATTCTAACCTCACTCCAGACCAGCAAGGTAGTCTTATTTTCATAGCACAAGCTTTTAGTATAGTTGGAAAATAACATAAATATTGATGTGACACGTATTCCGTGTTCACATCTCTATTTAAAAAATATATAAAAAAATTAAAATAAAAGCTCACCTTTAACTATTTATTTTGTTTAAAACTGTAAGTATATTTTTGTGTTGTTGAATGTGTGGTTGGTTTCTAGAATATAGCTAGATATTCCGAAAAGTTATAATTAGTGAGACACATTTCATGTTATTTAGATCTTGTTTCTATTGATCTGCCTGTCCGACCTATATATGTCATATCGCAATACTTCCGTATCTGCTTTCCCGTATAAATAAATCGCTTCGTCTCTGGAGACATCTATGATATATCCTGATAAAGAAATATTTAAATTTTGCTTCATTTTTAACAGCATCCGGGCAGTTGTACGAATTAACTTGCGAGCCACGACAAGTCTGAAGGCACATTCACGCCAGAAGATATTTGAAATAGCGACACCAGTTTTAGCTCATGTAGTAACCGAGTCGTGACCCCCGGATCGCCGAGAAGGTTCCTGCGCTGACAGCCTTAACAACGAACAGAGGAACGCTGCCCAGAGGAGCTTCTAACAAGGTTACATTGTGTTGGAGTCACCACGCCAACAACATTCACTAAATGTCGCCTAACATGCTTAAATGAAAAATTTAGAAAGCTCGCAATCGGATTTGGTGCTTAATAAACATGGTAATTGACTAGATATTTAGTGATAATATTCAATCTTAGGGATGGTTTGAATATTATATTTCAACACAATAATTTAAACACAGCATTTTATTCCACTGATTTCAGTTATGTCAGCTTAATCAGCACATTCGATGGGCACAATCATCTTCTTCAGAGGCAATATTAGAACTAAACTAAAGTAACTAAATAAATATGACCGACAGATAGAAAGTAAAGGGAGGACGGAGGGGAAAGGGTAGTTATTTTTTGACATACACAGCAGTAATTAATTTTTTTTTTACTTACACTAATACTTATTTTAGTAATGGGGATGACGCATGTATTTGAATGTTTCTTCCACTCCATCCTCCATTTACTTTATATCTGTCGGCCATATTGATTTACAATTAGTTCTAATATTGCCTCTGAAGATAATGATTGCGACCATAGAAGTGCTTAGGCTTATATAAATGAAATAAGTAGAATAAAACGTTGTGTATGAATTATTATGTTAATTTTCCATTAATTGCTTAATATAATTTTTTGTGAGATTTTAGACATTTTATTTGACTTATATTAAAGCGAAAGAATTTATAATATTTGATATAAGCTTTTCTTATGTTATTCAAATATTTTAAAAAAGATATGTAAATAAAGCTAACATTGAAGTTGCTTATTAATATTGTGATATTGTTGCTGGAATATTTTGTATGAATTTTGGTCGATCGTTCAAGAAACCCGTTGTGAACTATCTATTTTAAAAACGCACTCCTTCCCACTTCCCACCTACAACCTCCAACACCCCTTTATAAAACTTTATTATTTACTTGTGAAAATGTATATTCAGAAGCCTTTTACTGTGTCCTTAGAATATTTCATCTTGCCAAGCATGGCGCGCTTATATTGGACTTAAAGAATGTTAATTTTTAAAGTCAATCTGATTGCAATAAAACTGTACCGTTATTGGTCAGCTGGATATGTCAGTATACATTCAAAAATATATTTCTGTCTCAAGATCGTTTAGGGATTGGTTTTGCTACCTAGTTTTCGAAAACTATCGTTTTTACATCCTCGCTTCGAATTAAATTCACACTTTTTTCATCTGCAGTGATGAAATAATTTTAAATTGTTCTTTTCCGGCTTCCGTATACCCAAAATATATACTTACAATTAAATTTAAGTAAATAAAATATGGTTATCTTTTTCACAGCGCGTCATCCAGTCAAAAAAAGTTAACATAACTATTAATTCTCAGATGTTTTTGTCAATAGGTATTTATGGTATATTGTATTGATAAAAGTGCAATAAGGTAACATGGCAATCGTTACTGTTGAAAGAAAAATATAAAGGGATTTATTCGGGCTACGCTGTTCAAATAAAGTCGATTGAAAATTCAGCCATTTTGATAAACACATCCGACCATTTGTCAGCGGTTTCCCGCCACTTCTGTGTGTGAAGTGCCGCTCGGGTGCACCCATACAGGCGCGCGTACACCCACACTGCCTCACTTCTAAATTTGAATAGTCGTGACTCATACTTTCCTCGCCAGGGAATGTTGAATATAGAACGCTCGCCGCGGCCAGTGTTCGAATCTCAAACTGGCCGTTAATTCTTCCGGCCGCGAAGTTCAATTTATCAATCAAGTTTTTTTAAAAACATACAATCGCCATTGTGTTTTATCGGAAGCTCTCAGAGTAAAATGTCACAGAACTGATATAAAATTATAACGTTTAAAAGAGCGCATTAAATTTTTTTGTGAGAGGTTCGCGATTAGGATCGTACGTAAGAACATTTTTAGGGATGTGAAGTATCTTTAAGACACCAACGAAAAATATACAAGTAGAAAAAAACATAGTACATTAAGGGGTATTACGATACATTAATGACAAATATGAGACATTTAAAGCATTTATTGGTTTTTATTTTTAATAAATACCTACTTGAGAACCAAATGTTAGGCTTAATAGTTTCATTGTGACATGTTACCTCTCATAAAAATAAAAATTTCACGTTTGTGTAAGCTAACACTGATCATACAGGTACATAACTATAATATATATAAAAAAATACATTTTATTTTTGTGAATAGGTCTACAAACATTTGAAATAGGCAATTTTTAATAATAATAAATCTGTAATAGTCAATAATTATCATAAAAAACTGAATAAGTTTATAGATTTACTGTAATTTTGTGCAAAAAAAAGTTTTGTAATTTGAACATATATTTTTTGAAAAAGAACGCAATCTTTTCATAATAAGGCTATTAATTTAAGTTTGTGCACACAAAATTGAAGGTTGATTAGGTCCAGTATTTAAGTTTATTATGAGTATAATATAGTAATTAAACATTGAGCAACGTCTGCCCCAATCTATACGACTCTGAATTCTATATATTTAGGAAATTTAGCCTTGTCATCAGAGGACACCAATTAAGGTTTCGTGGAAGTCTACCAAAACCATGGAGAAAACTTCGATGCTCACCTCACTTCTTAAATATACACAAACGGAAGAAAATCCAAGATTTGGCATGGAGGAAACAGATCATCAATGCTGTCATTCGCAATTAGTTGCAGTTCCATTTTTACTCATCGAAAAAATAAGTCTAGTTTTTACCATGTTTATACTATATTGGTTGTCGGGGCTTTGTACTGAACACGTTCACTGCATGCAATGAGTGCGAACATGCATTCAACTGCTGAATGTCATTTGTTTTATGCGCCATACTTGGTATGAGCTGGTTGTTAGGCTAATGTCTATCCAATGTAGACAGTAAAAGCACAATAACACACGTCAAACACTCAATAATGCACTTTTACATCGAGAAGTAAACTTTAACTTGAGAATAATTTTTTTTGAAAATATAGTTTTGGGACATCACCATTATGTAGAGATGATTCATTGAGGATCTTTGTTTTCACATAAAGTAGTTTTTGACTCTATGCACTATTTTCTTCTTCTTGGAGGTCTGTCTCAAAATTGCCTCCTTCAAGGCAAACCCCCTGGTTTGCCTTGAAGGAGGCATTTTTGGACATGTCCGACTAAGCGCCTTTTCAGATAGTCGAGCAATCTTCTGTGAAGCCATGATATGAACCAGTGTTAGTCATACAAAATTTGCAATTCATGGTTCTAATTCTCAATTACGTATTTTCCGGTGGATTTCCAAAAAATCTTCGGACAACCTTTCTCTCCTAGATATTTCGCAAACTTTCTCCTGATCGGGTTCAAGCCCACGTTTTTCTACCGTATAGTGTAATAGGTCTAAGAATAGTTTCATAAATGATTATTTTGAACTAACAGATTATATTTTCGTTTTACTTAGACTGCATAGCCTAGGCAATCAACCCAGTTCAGTCAATATATGTAATGCTCGTTTACCACACACAATCAAAAAATAAATTTACTCATCTTCTATTTTATAGTTTTCCTATAAAGGTATGTGATCTATTATTTTTTGTATTTATCTTGTTAAATTTGATTACTTTTTATATAATTTTCTTTTTTGTATCTACTGTTTACATATTGTATTTTCTTTTATTTTTTACTCCTTTCTAAATACTACTTATTATATATTATTATGACTTTTTGTATTCATATTAATAACATCATTTAATTTTTGTCGTGTTATTCCTAAGTACTTAGTGAGCTATGATGTAATAGCCCAAAGCGGAATAAAAAACAAAATAAAATTAAAAACATTTCATTTAAAGCATAAAGATATTTGGTACATAAAGTTAATTAATATTTGTGCGTAAATAATTATTTCTGGCATGTTTGTTCTGAGCCACATGAAGTCATAGCATCACGTATGAAAACGTTAATTGAAAAGTCAACGCGCCTGGCTACATGTGAGAAAATAGTGTACGAGAAATAAATCATAATTAAATAACTTGACACATTGAGAACGCAGCTAGGAATTCAACACTGCCCGGCTATTGGTTGGATGGATTCCGATCGTTCGATGCGGCATGACCATACAACTACGGTTGGCAGTTGCAGGGCTGACGCAATGAAGTTGATTAACTGTGATATTTTCAACAGTAATAGTTTGGTACGCATCGTAGTACTTGAAATGTGGTATGGATATTTTGAAAATAGAAAAATCGTTGGAAAAAAGGAATACTATAAAAGAGATAAGAAGCATTATAAAATAAACATTTAAAAGCGTATGAGAAAGAGAGACTTAAGTCTTAAGTATTCCATACTTCATTAGTAGAGTAAATTTGTGTTAACATATACGGAGTGTAACAGAGCTAGTCCATAATACTTTACAGGTGATTAGGAGTCGAAAATGTTAAAAAAATAATGATCTAATGAGATGAGTTACGCGATATATGGGTTATGCGATATCAAAGTTTTTTTTTCTCAATATTTCTGACATACTTTTTTCAAAACGTTGAACTATCATTTCAGTAACTTATATCGATTACGAAAAATTCATTCGTTTCAATAAAAGTTAAATGAAATTATAAAAACCTTTTCAGAAAATTAAATTTGAAGTTTTTTAAGTGGATTTAAGGTCTTTATCATATTTTTCTTTTATTAAAAGGAATAAATTTTTCATATTATTTTCATAGATTACGGTAATGATAGTCCAATATATTACAAAAAATAAGACAGAAACATTGAGAAAAAAAATGCAAAATTTGATGTCACGTATCTGCATAACTTATGTTATTAAAAACACCATAGATTAAAAGTTGCGGCGGGTGACATTCGAATATTCTTGGATATTATCGTATTTATAATGAAAATTCAGAAACATACGTTGACTAACATGCTGATGAACTAGAAAAAACGTTTGTGTATTAACTAAAATTATCATTGTATGAATTTTATCACTGTATAAACGTTTAATTTAAATAAATTAAGTACATTTTTTTTAATGTTACTAATTTTGGAAATATAGTTCCGTGATGACTTAAACTAACAACATATATAATTCTCTTATTAGAAACATACACAGAAAAAAAGTCTTACCAAAAATAAGATATATATACCTATTCCAATATGTATACGTAAACCGAAATATGATGATAATGTATAGGTTGTTATAGCGGGAAATGATTTATCTATTTGATTTACAAATAATATTAAAATATCAGAAGAATAATAATAATCTTGAATGCTTATTTATTACTGACAAAAATTGAAAAAAAATATCTAATTAACCTGTAACGGGTAAACTGCCGAAATTAAAGAAAGATTATAAACAATTCCAGTAAAAATACAAAATTTGTTATTTTACTTTTCTACTAATCTGCAACTTCTGTTAACAATACATAATCATATGCATTGAAAATGGTTTACTAAATGCAAT
The DNA here is from genome assembly GCA_016648135.1 of Agrypnia vestita. Taxonomy (NCBI): domain Eukaryota; kingdom Metazoa; phylum Arthropoda; class Insecta; order Trichoptera; family Phryganeidae; genus Agrypnia; species Agrypnia vestita. The sequence goes on along the minus strand of JADDOH010000163.1, from coordinate 52,472 downwards.
ATTGGATTTATCAGTAAACGAATTCATTAAATAATCTCCATGTTACTCCAACTAACATTTCACAGGAAGCTGTGCTTAGTTTTACAAAATATTTTAATGATGTGATTATATTAAACACGTGAAAATCGCAAAAAAAGATTATTACTATTATCTCGACAATATTATCAAACGAATTAATTGACCATGAACAAGTACTCTTTAATTTTTGTTTATAAAATATTGTTCTCAGATTCGTAGCGTTGCATGGGAATGTTCTGCCACGTGTCATGGACGAAACCGGGTTAATTTTTATATAAAATTGCCGGATGTCCTTAACAGAATCGTCACGTACTCTCGACTGTCGCCCCTGTACCGATGAACCCTTGAAGTGCTTGGAAAACCGGATCGACTCTGTGCCAAAGAAGGCTGTTGGTCTTATTGCCCTCTGTTTATATACGGTTTTCAATCTGGAGTAGAGACGAAAAGTGGGCACTGGCCATAACTGTCACTGCTTGGAATACAGCCTTTTGGAAAAACTAACTCTTTCTAATCCATTTCTTAGTTGGTCATTCAGAAGTTCAACAACTAAGTTGTGAAAAAAAAGTTGTCCCGTCCATTCTGTATATTTAAAATATAGAATGAAATGTACTGAAATTTTTTAATTGGGGGAGAGGGGTGAAGTTTGACAGTGAGACATTAAATTGAGTAATACATTAAATAATAGATTATTCGTTGAATTTAATTGTTTGTTAATAATATTAGATTTATTGTTGAGTGACTTTTTTATTTCTAACATTCCTAAATTACCTAGCCTCTATTATTTGTATTTAAAAATTTGAAGTTGTTTTCTTTTTTAAAAGTAAGTTAAGATAGATTTCTTTATCAAAACCGGTAGACGTTTAAAAATAATCAGTGTGGTATATTCAAAGTTTTTATATTTAATTTAGTTTTTTCAAATTAATAATTATGTCCAACCACAAAGATAATGCTATAAACATCAAAAACCGTTAAAACTTCTAATCTAGACACCAAATTTTATATTTAGTCTTAATCTAAGAGCTTTTCAAGACAACGATTATAAATATTCTCCAAATGGATGGAAAAGAGCTATGCTTTTATTCTTCTTGAGTTTAATTATACTTCTCGAGTTTCGGGAGTGACAGAACCTTTCACCAAAACTAAACTACATTCATTCAAATATAGAAAACATGGTATATGTGGAAATACTCGTGTTTACAATTAATAAGAAACTGACAAAAGAAACTAGAGTTACTAGAGTACGGTGGAAAGGTGATTGTAACGGAAACTTTAAGAGAAGAGGAAATAAGTTGGTGAATGTTTAATTGTTAGGCAAAGTAAGACTGCAGTTAAGATTCATTTTTATTTCCAAACTTTTAAAATTATTCATTTTATTATCATTACGCGTAACAGGATGGAGAAGTTTAATAGTACATAAATAAAAATAATTATTACTATCCATAATAATCTGAATTCGTGAACCACATCCACACCTCTACTGTGAGGGGTATTTACTATATGAATGATTGTCGATTAGCTACAAACATTTTAGATAAATCTCTGGAATCATGTTGAATTAGATTTGCAAATCGTCTCTATCCTTAAATAGCCCAGCAATGACATCCTTCATCTTGGCATGCACTCCAATGTACAAAAGTCTTTTCCTCTCTCTTCTAGTAATACCCACCTTACTTCTTTCCATACAACCAGTCCAGGTTTTATTACCATATGTAAGGATTAGAAGAATGCACAGCTCCATTGATTTTTCCCTTGAGACAGAGTGGCATGTTGCTTTTAAAGGTCATACCGACTATGCAGAACACATTGGCTACATGTTCGTACTTTCGCAAAAATGAGGCATTAAAGCAAATTTGTGCATTCTTATCTACTCTTATTTTTTTTCTTATTACAAAATACGAAAGTAATGAGTAAAATATATATTTTTTTATTATATTAAAAATGACAACACTTACTTTACATTCACTATCTGTTATTTATAACAATTATAACGTTTTCAATGCTGACGCATCATCGTTGGTAATGTTATCAAAACAAAACTTAAGACTAAAGAATGACATGAGAAGCGGGGGAGATTAGAGTCGGGGAGGTGTAGGGGCTTGGTCACTAAGCGCAGAGATAAGGAGAGTAATAATAAGTGTTTGAATATCAATTTCATTTTTGATAATGTTTCTATTACGGCCACTTGATTCAGTGATTTTTTTTTATATAGGTATCTCTACTCGCTTATACTATGATTTACGCATATGCTATTATTATCTCTCATGCTTATGATTATGTCATATGATATAAAATGATTATTTTTGTACGAACTAATGTTACCAAAAACGTAACTCTATTATCCTTGTAAGATAAATCGAGGAAAAGATAAAGGCAACATATAAAGATAGGTAAGTATTTGTATTTTCGAGACGTACCCGTCTTTTCGTCAAGACAACCACCACCCTAGGATGTTAATACCATTACACTCCACCACATTAGTATTATTCACACACACAAACACCTTCCTAAAATATTCCTCACATGCGTGATAATCTCACCAAAGACCAACATGCGTTTGAAGAAGAGACAGGTATGTCTTGAAACCGGTGGGCTGAAAATCTCTGTAAGTGGTCATACACTAAATAACTAAGATTTTTTTAAATTGCCGGACCGAAAAGTTAATGCATTAAATATTTAAAATATTAATAGTAAAATATAATAAATTAAAGATGAATTATAGAAGTCTCACAGAAACCAAGCTAATTTGTATGAAAAAGTGGAAAGAAGTCTCTTATACGATGGCTCAGAGCTTACAACCTGTTTGAGCTGGCTTAAGTTTTCTCTCTACACAACGCAACGTTCGCCAATTCCATCGTAAGAACATCAACACATTATAAAATTTTGAAAGTTATACCTATATATTTGTTCGAAAATAACCTTTCATATAAGACTTTGGTGTATGCTAGAGACATCTGCTGATTTTTTCTCATTAACAAGTTTGTATACACAGCTTTCATAACTAGTAATGATACCTCTATATTTTATTTTTTAAAGTGGAGTGTTTTTAGCAATATTCCTTTTAAAGTATTAAGCATATGAAGTCTTTCGAAGTATTAAACATATCTACTAGAATACCCCTGAAAATCAATATTCTCAATTTTTACTCTTATCGTGTACCAGCATATATTTAAAAAAAATAAATTATTAAAGTATTTTCTAAGAACACAGTTGCTGGATTTTCTTCCCAGATGGATTATTAATTAAGGCTAAATTATACTAAGCCATCGTACAAGAGATTTCCATCCATTTTTCTCATATATAAATTAGCTTCATCTCTGTGAGACATAAATAATTAATTATATTTTATTACTAATATTTTAATTATTTAAAGCATTTAATTTGTGGTCAGGCAATTTTAACAAAATCTTAGTTATGTTAGTGTATAACCACTTACGGAGATTTTCAGTCCACCGGTTTCGAGACGTGACCGTCTCTTCGTCAAATGCATGTTAGTCTTCGGTGAATTCATCCTTAATTAACTGATCATCCCTCTTGGGACAAAATCCAGTAACTATGTCCTTATAACATACTTTAAAAAATGGTTTAATTATAATACTTTTGAATTTTTAACAAATTGTGTAAAATGCCTTTCTCATCCTTGAATTATTTCAATTTAATCGCGATGCTTTATTAAAAGGACAGTTATGCAGGGAATATTTTCTACACCACGCTCTCATACTTCATACTTCATACCGGCGGTCCTGTTCCGAGAACAGAGTGTGGAATGTGTACGTAGGATGAATGCCATTTCCAACAATTTGCCATCAAACGATTGTTTTTTTCTCCCCGGTAGCGGGGGAAGCTTGTCACGGCCAGTGTGACGCTGGCAACGATCTTGATGTGTGGTTTCGCCGCGAGTTTCCGTTCACTTCTTCGGAACACGACGACACGGAGACCCGGTTAGAAATGCGCTAGAGCTTGCGGGGTATGAACAGTTTGATCGGTACAATTTATTTCTGTTTTTTCTTACACGTCTCACCACTGTGGGGTCCATGTCAATCGTGAGAAGATATGGGAGACTCTGTCTTGAAATTTCCCATTAATCTATCTGGTAGCCTGGTATCGTCAAAAGTAAATAAATACATTAAGGGTTACGCCACCTAAAGGGGGAATACCTAACTATGAAGCGCGAAAAAAGGCAATTTTTTGTGTTTTTTTTTTAAGGAAACCTATACGAATTATGGTATTGATATTATTTTAACATGAAAGTACATACTTTTGTAAATTATTATTATTTTTTTTTATTAAAAAAATATTCAACATTGGCGGAAAATTTTTGGGTTCTGTCGACTGCCGAAAAAAAAGGTCCTCCGCGGTGACCACTCCCATTTCATCTGTAATCATCAGAATAAAAAAAAACAAAAAGATTATCAAAATTGACACTGTAATTTAGTCATTGACGTAGGGGTTTTTGAAAATATAGATTTTTGACAAAATGGCGGGCGTTTGAATTTCAAATAGCATTTTTTGGGAAAAATTCGGGTTTATTTTGCCGATAAAAAAAAACTAAGTCACTCAAAAAAAATCCTACGACAAAGACTAGATGTATAAAATAACCACTAGAAATTTCAATTTGATCGGTTCAGTGGTTGCCGAGATATTTTGGTCACTGATTTAAAAAAAAAACCAAAAGATTACCAAAATTGACACTATAATTTAGTCTTAGACGTAGAAGTTTTTGAAAATATATATTTTTGAGAAAGTGGCGGGCGTTTGAATTTAAAATAGCGATTTTAGGGAAAAATTCGGGTTTATTATAAGGATAAAAAAAAACTAGCTCACTTAAAAAATCCTTGCGATAATTCAGTCAATTTTTGGTATTTTTGAAAGAGTGATAACTTAAAATATTGTTATAGCTTCACGCGTAAAGATTTTTTTGAAAATGTCAACGTAGTGTAACCCCTTAAATAATTATGTTGCGAGTCGGAATCAATGTACATAATAACTCTCGATTGTACACTGACATTCGTTAATATAATAAATTAATATTTCCTTGTTTTTTCATTTTATTTATACATCAACAGCCTATGAGGCCCAATTACAGAAGCAAAACACATCAGAAAATACACAGAATTGAGTATCAAAGAATCATTTATTAATGTATAAAGTAAAAATATAAAATATAATCTTTATACAATATTTTTATATGAAAGTATGTTTTATGAACACAGTTATTGGATTTTGTCTCTAGAGGGATGATTAAATTAATTTTCTGGCGTATTATAGATGAAATGTTTGGTAATTCGAAAAAATATAATATATACGTTAAAAGGAATATTGCTAAAACGATTCTACTTTAAAAAATAAAATATATAGGTATCATTACTCGTTACGAAAGCTGTGTATACTAACTTGTTAATGAGAACAAAATCAACAGATGTCTCTAGCAGAGACCATAGTAATATATGAAAGGTTCTTGATTCGAACATATATAGGTATAGAACTTTCTAAATTTGATAACGTGAGATTATTTTTACGATGGAATTGGTGAGCGTTCCATTGAGTAAAATGATCCATTAAGATACTTTATACAGGTTGTAAGCCTTGAGCTTCGTCTCTGTGAGACTTCCATAATTAATCCATAATTAATTAAAATATAATCCTTTATTTCAGTATAAATCACATAGACTAATTGTGACTTTACCGGGAATCGAAATTAATTGTTGAGCCTTGTTTACAAAGCTTTGTTGTTCCAAAGCTTTCCAATTTTATCGTTCATGAAAAGATTTATAAAACTGAACTTTGAAAATTGGTCCATCAGAATACGAGAGACTGCAGTGAAACGTAAACACTAGCAAGAGAGTTAATTAAGATACTAACTAAGATACGCAATCGTTAGTTAGCTGTAAAACTATTTTCTATGTAACTATAACTGTTCATCATAATTGATTAATCTGCACAGTAGCCTATTCAGCTTTATTTCGATTCAGCAGTTCGCCTTCCGCCAGTTTTGATCGCCGTGTGAAGCAACAACACGCGGAGTGAATAATTGTTTGTGTAGTCAACTTTAATAGAGTAAATACACAGTCGCGATCTGCGAGAACTTTTGTGTGAAAATCTCTAGTGTGAATTAATTAAAATAACGGAAAAGTTGAAATACGCCAAGTGTATCATAAACAGTTGATCTCGGAGTTAATCTGCCTCGCAGATGTATTTAATGATAACACGGGACCGAGATAATTAACAATGTAATCAAAACCGGCCGAGTTTAATATGTTAATGAGAAATTGTAGGTGATTTTTGATGGATGTTTCTATTGTCAGTTGGCGAGTATCATGATGACATTGAATAACAGATTTAAGAAAATAGTTTATACAATTTAAATTTCATTTCGTATTCTGAAAATTGCAATATTAGGTTCTTAAGATTGATATCTCAACACTTAATATTAATAGACGAGAATAAAAAAATAAATGAACGAGACGTAGATATACGTCATTGTTTTTTTTTTGAGTTTCTACGTGAGAGAGAAAGAGAGAGAGTTGCGGTAATCCATCGAACGTCAAAATATAAATATGAGTCGAACGCAACAATGACAATTTTGCAATAATTAAGAAATTAATAAACGCATATGAAATAATCTTTTTCTATAAGTTTTAAATACAGCATTAGTACTTATTTCATGTAATTTTAGTCGAAAAATGAGAATTGTGAGGTTACGTTTGCTATAGATGCTTCAGTAATCCATTTGAAGCTCTATCAGACCTGGAAAAGAAGGCACCGGAGAAATCAATCCCTTTTCTAAAGGCATTGCAGACATCGGACATCGCAAGTTAAGGAATTTACTTTGAGAGAGATATGTCAAAATAAAAAATCTTAATATTTGAGTACGACGATCACTGGACACCGAAGTATACCCACGTCTCGTTAATTTTTTTTCTATTCTGGTCTATTTAGTGTTGGGATAACAATCTTAAGATACCAATATTGCTATTTTCGGAATACGGCCGAATATGTGTTACGTGAGAGTTACAGGGGAGAAATAAAATCAATTTCATTTAATTTATTTTTGACATGATAAGATACAAGGGAAAGGCCCCGAAAAATGTTCATTATTTAATAAATAATGGTTTTAAGCAAAATATTTTCCTTTCCTTAATAAAAATATCAGAATGGACCATTTAAAAACTCAAACTAACTAGCTTTTGTAAAATCAGTTCTTAATTGTAAAAAGTAAAACAAAACTTACTCATTGCACGGCTTCACAGCTGACTGCGTGACGGTTATCATCGTGGTGGTGGTGGCCTGTCCTGTCAGGCAGTCCAGACCATCTGTTGTCCCAGGAACGCCACAAATACCCTTCCGGTCCCTTCCCGCTGCGTTACCGGCCAGGGTATCGCCATTGTCCCCGAAAGTCAGCTGGCGTCCGTCAAACTTCGGCGGGGAATTCTGGACCGACATCCTTCTGTACTTGACGTTGGCATTCACCACTCCTTCAGCGCTGATGGTGGCTTCTTCGGTGACGATCACGGCGCTGCCATTTTTGCACACGGTCGTTGTACTTCTCTCGAATTTTCCACCGTTGTGAGATATAGGAATCAAGGAGTTGCCGAGGTCCATCACAGGAGGAGGTAGCGGAGGTCTTTTGGTCGGGTGTGTGGGAAAACTGCCGTTGTACTCTCTATAACTATTGTACGTGTAGATTGGATCCTCTGTTTGATACGAAAGCATGTTGTTTGTATCGTTATTTGATTGGGAATAAGGGTTTGTACTAAAGTGATCGTTTTGGATTCGGGGTGATGGCGTTTGGGGTGACCCAGTTTGAAACCCGTAGATTGTTTCTGGACCCGTGCCCAGGAGGTAGGGATCGTGATAGGGATACCCGTTGGGACTCGGCACTTTGGACTCTGTTTTTCTTTTGTGCTTGATTCCGTTCAAGTTTGTGACCTGGCTTATGTTGGTTTCGTTGGGGTTGCCGAGCAGAAAATCGTCGGTGAGTTCTGAGATTTGAACCCCGTTTTTCTTCGCCGGAGTCTGGGCGAAACCTCTGTTGCCTGTCGCTTTTCTTCCGTACAGCTGGCGGTAATATTTTTCTTGGTCGCCGTACATCCAGCACACTTTCCACCATTGTCTGCACATGAGAATGTTGGCGGAGCTCGCCGTCTTTATTTGACTACTAGCCGTCGTAGACATTTTGACAGATTTTCACTTGCTTTTTCCGTTTAGCATAATCACTTTTTCTTTTAGCTTCTCTATGAAATGTCATTGAAAAAGAGAAAAGATATTAATACAAATCATGAATGAAACTTTTCAATAGTGGGAACAACTTACACAACGATGGATTAAAAGCAGAAGAGCGTACCAACTGATTATATAATTTAGGGCGGATGATTTATTTAAATTTACATTTGGTTAAACTCCACATTCGTAACTTGATAAAGACGATATGCACACAACGAGAAAATTCTTATTAATCGAAAAATTTTGAATTTTCTAAATAAATCTATAAAAGAAAATTATGAACGTCCATTAACTCAAAGACTTTAGAATTTCTTCAGTGCAAAATTAATGTATTCCAATTAAAAATGATTCCTAACTACATAACATGATATTAATCATGCACAGTGAAAGAAATTAATCATAATGAACAGTATATTACAGTAACATATTTTAAAATCCTCGTTAAATTTTAAAATAGTTTCTTTATTCTATCCCAAAAAGTCCGCTTTTTCTCTAAATAGCTAAAAATACTTGTTATTTTATCTAATTTCATATTTAATCTTTGATATTAAAAATTGCAATGTCATCTCAAAAAATGAAATAGAGAAATAAACCCGCATTTTTATTTTATTGTATTATAATTTTTATGACAAAATTATTTTCTAACAACACAATCCAACTAATATTCCATGGGAAACAAATATTAGTAACTTTATTAATCGAGTTTAAAACAAATAATTCCATAATGTTTCACAAAATAACAAAGCTATTTTAAGCGAACCAGTCGGTATCAAAATACATTTTAAGTAATAGATAACAATTAACAATGTCCTTCACAATCGCCACCAGATGACACAAATAATTATGAGTTAGGAGGTTAAAAGCAAAAAAGAAATTCTCTACTTAACAATGTCCGTCACTAACGTTACGATGGCTTACGAAGGGTCTCAAAGCCTTGACTCGTAAAATAAATAACTATTCTAACTTAAATGTAAAATGTAAAATTATTTTTCCTAAAACGCTCTCTACCTTCAACCCAATGACGTGACTTATTTAAGGTCAAAGTATTCTGACCATACGAGTGCCATGTCTTTCGAAGAATGTTACACATTTCCTCCCGTTTCATAAGATACAACCAAGAACGCAGAGCGTAATTTAGATCTAGAACATATTCCCAACTGTTTTTAATACTCTTCAAATCATTTCTAATTGAATCAGCCGACCCGGGACCCGATGACCACGGCAGACAAGGCGTATAATCATTCGAGACCAAGTATAATTTAGTCCGTATCCGTTTTGGAATAATAATTGAATGTGGATGGGTATACATACATAAATTATGCGCTGTAGGTATGGCCGGACCATTAATCTCAGCCCAGGTAACCGGGTAAACGAAACCGTTAAATATTCAAAGAGTTTTATGTCCATTTTTTTAATGTTATAAGTCGAGTAAGCCGTCTAACCCAGATATAAATAATGATTCCGCTCGAAAACAAAATTCCTCTCCTGACAGTCATAATAACTTTAAAGTGAACACGTGAGTTTTGTTTAGGAATTTAAATGTAAAAATCAGGCGTACTGTGATTAAATTAATTAGGAAATCATTTTGATAGAGTTAAATCGAACTACTCAGGTATTTAAAAAATTTAATCCAAAGATAAAATAAAAGTCATTTCAAATAGTCGAAGGCTTTATCTGTCCACAAATTGTCAAGTTGTAAGATTAAACGAATTAACCACCATGACATTTAGGCAGAGACGACAGAACGCAATATTCTTCCATCTTGGTACTTCACTTTTGTTTTGGCTTAATTAATTCACACATCTTCTCATGCATACTCTACAGTTGTTGAGGCTTTTAACAGGGTTATCCTCCAATATCTGTAGAATCTGATCATGCTAGACCTTTCGCGGTCTTCAACAATCGCCTCACATATTTTTTTAAGGGAGAATACCTACCTAGATATTTCGAAAAAAATGTTTTTTAAATTTGCATTTTTTTAACCTTCAGGTCTTAAGAATGTCTGGTGAAAATTTCAAGCAAAATTTCAAAAAAATCACAACGTTATAGCTGATAATAGAGGCATCTCTTTGTTGATTACGCGCCACGCCGCACGGCGCCGGGATACACGCAACTAGCTGCCAGTAGGGCTCTTTCATAAAACGTAAGACCTGTTTTTATTATGTTTATGAAGAGTGCTCAGTGATATGAGAATTCCAAGCAAGGACTTATATAATGGACCTGGAATCGATGATTTTACGTAAGCTGAAAGATTTCGCGATTTATTCATTGCTTAATTTTCAAACGCGTTTAACTCGAAATCATGTTTTGAAAATCGGGTACCAAAATATCTCGGCAACCACTGACCCGATCAAATTGAAATTTCTAGTGGTTATTCTATAAATAATTATATAGTCTTTATCGTGGGATTTTTTAAAAAGGTTTTTAAGACTTTGTTTTTTTATCGACATTTTCCCGAAATTTTCCCTAAAAAACGTTGTTTTAAATTCAAACGCCCGCCATTTTGTCAAAAACTCTTACGTCAAATAATAAACTTTAATGTCAATTCTTATAATCTTTTTGTTTTTTTTTAGTCTGATGATTACAGATGAAACGGGAGGTCACCGCGGAGGACCTGTTTTTTTTTCAACAGTCGACAAAACCCAAGAATTTTCCGCCAATGTTGAATATTTTTTTTATTAAAAAAATTAACATATTCTTAAAAGCGTGAACTTTCATGTAAAAATAATACCAATACCATAAATTAAATAGGTTTTCTTAAAAAAATTAAGAAAAATTGCCTTTTTTCGCGCTTTGTAGGTAGACATTCCCCCTTAACCATCCATTCATCGCTTATACGATCCAGATGACCAAACATTTTAGCGATCCTATATTTATTCGACCGCATTTCCACCTGAGTTTCCATTTAGAGTAAGTACCACAACTCAAATGAAATATGAAATAAAAAATGCTTTTGTAACCTACTAGAAAAATAATTTTTATATTGATCACACTTTTATATTGATCAGTTAGTATTTTAAATAAGATGATGATTTATGCACATTTTCAAAAACATATGCAATTTTGAGCATGCAAAGAGTTTTCGGGTAAACCGAAATCGAAATCGAAAATGGAAATCGGTTGACCCCAGACCGTTTGTTTGCAACATTAGAAAAAGCAAATTTCCTTTTTTTGAACTCGTAAGCATATGTTTTTTAACACGTCCATTCCGGAACGGGGCACAACACACCCGTAAAAAAAATATTTTTAAAACCATTTAATAATTATAAATGATATTGTGCTGGTATTCTTTGTAATCCTCATAAATATTCCAAAGAATACAAAACGCAAAGAAAATAAAATCATAGTAAGACAGTCAAAAGTAGAAACAATTGGGAATATTCTATACGATACAGTTACGTCATTTTGCTTGCACGGATTCCGTTAGCGAAACGCTTGTGAGTGACGAGAGGTAAAAACATTACGGTTTCTTATAAAACGATGACACATTTAGTAATTACACCTTGTTCGCACTGTATAAGAAATATAATTAAGAATATTATAGAACATTTTCACACCACAGTACTTCATTAAAACGCGCGATTTTACTGGGGTCATTTTGTACCCCAATCCAGCCCCTGATTCTATTTTCGATCTACCGGTGCCCGAAGGTTAAACTAATTTTATGGTATTTTGCACAAATGAACATTTATTCTTTGTCAAGAAATAAAGGCTTTTGTTATGTTTATGTTTTATTTCTTCATATCCTACACTCCCACACGAGAATTATCTCTCAACTGACATCCACCTCGCCCGGGGCGGACCTTTTGAAGGGCTATACCTTGTAATATCCTAGATAGCCGGGAAAATAGCAGGTGTATGTTTCTAGTAATGAGCAAACTAATGCCGTCGCATTCATTACAGTCAGGAGCCACGGTGACAAATTGAATTACGCGGTTGGTTTCCGCGGAAAATTGTAAATAGCTCGTGATTACATATGTGGGGACACACAAACGGGGCACAAGGTGTGAGGTCTTGGAATTAATCAAATCTCGTTAGATATACGTACGTTCTGTATTTTTTTACATAAACATAAACAGAATTTGAATTAGCAAGAAAGAAAATAGTCGAAAGAAAAAGTACATATATGCGCCCTTTTTCTTGAAAAATAAATATAGAGAAAGCGATATCTATGCTATTATACAAAAGAGGTAAAGTTTGGATGGAGGAGGTAATCTCTGAAACTACTCATCCGATTTCAAAAATTCTTTCAAGAATATTTAGAATGGACTTTCAGGATGGACATAGAATATATATTATTCTGTTAAAATAATAAAACTTTTCGTAATGACCTATTTTACAACTAGTCGACGAAAAAATGGCTTTATTTTACGAACGCCGCCTTAAAGGTAAGAGATATTTAAATACTTTCTATAGAAAAGTTGTAGAACTTAAAAAGTTCTATAAAAAAGTTCGGAACGACATATATCTAAATGTTAAGGTTAAACCACAAATTAATAAAATATGACTACTTTCTAAAAATCTACGCGGAAGCCGCGCGGGCACAGATACATTTTTTAAATATTAAAATAAAAAGAATTGATGCTAGTACGAAGGAAAGCGGTCGTAAAAAGAAGTAGATATATACGCTTTTTCTTTAAAAAATCTATAAATACGAATCGAACAGTGTGGCTTCTTGGCTCATTTTTTGACGAAAAAATATTCATTTGAAGTTATTGTAATGAGATTTATTTATTTATTTATTTATTTAACACCCTTATGGGCTTTTACAATATACAGAATAATTTTTTTTTAAATAACATAAGACAGTTAAAATTAAAATACAGTTAAAAGTTACAATAATAATAGTTAAAAGTTAATAATAATAATACAGAAAAACATAAAAACATAAGATAAAATAATAATAAAGTTAAAGGTAGAAATAATAATAGTTAAAGGTAAAATAGAAAGATTTATTGTCCATTTCCATTTTGTTGGGATGTAAATAATTGTATCAGCTTTGTCCTATAAACAGTTATACTATCAGCAAAAATGTCAGCCGCCTCTGCATGCTCATTCCCTAATGAGTGTAATCTGGGAATTACAGAGTTTGCTAATGCATTAGTTCTGACACTTCCACTATAATAGAACAATGCACTGTGTCTTGATGACCTCGATGGAGCATATAAGTTGATCAGACTAATAATCTGGGGGCAAACGATCAAACTATTTACGATCCTATAAAGAAATATTAGGTCTGTTACAGTACGTCTCACAGACAAGTTTAAAAGTTGTAAATAACTAAGGAGATATTCATAATTAATGCCTTCCAAGAGTATATTTAATTTGTAATTAATAAATCTTAAATATTTTTTTTGGACTCGTTCAATTGCCGTTGAATGATTAACATAGTGAGGAGACCAAATGATCGAGTTATATTCAACCTGAGGTCTGACAAGAGAAGTGTAGAGGACTTTATAAGTGTGCAGGTCTGTAAAGTTTTGTGCAGTTCTTAAAACAAATCCCAACATTTTGAGACCTTTATTAGTTATCAAGTCAATGTGGGGAATGAATGATAATTTAGCATCAAAAATTACTCCCAAAATTAAATTATCTCCAAATTATATCTCCTCAACTGATACAAGGTTTACATCATTAATTTTGTAGGTGAATTTAATAGGAATCTTTTTTTTGTAAAAGTAATAGATTGGCACTTGGAGATATTTAGATGAAGTTGATTGTTGGTACACCATTTGAACAGGGAATCCAAATTTGATTGTAGTTTCATACAATCGGACATACTTTTCACTGATCTAAATATTTTCAAGTCATCGGCAAATATCGGAAATTGTACATCATCAAAAATGTCAGCAATGTCATTTATAAAAAGGATGAACAGGATTGGTCCGAGGTGTGAGCCCTACGGGACTCCACTCAAAGCAATGAATTCTTCTGATAATGAAGAGTTAATCTTTACCGAAAGGCTTCTATTGCATAGATAGCTACCTAACCATTTTAATAATTTACCATGAATGCCCAATCTTTGGAGTTTATCCATTAATATAAGATGTGACACTTTGTCAAATGCTTTAGAGAAATCTGTATAGATTGAGTCTACCTGGTTTCCCTTTCCCAGTTCATTGGATATGTAATTTTCATACAGTAATAAATTAGTAGCTGTTGACCTACCTGAGAAAAAACCATGTTGGAAAGGTGATATTACGGGTTTCATTTGGTACATTATATTATTCAGTAAGAGTTTTTCAAAGAGTTTTGGTATTGATGATTGAATACAAATAGGTCTATAGTTTTTGATATCACTTTTAATACCCTTTTTGAAAATTGGCATCAGGAAGCTATTTTTCCAGACATCACCTGTACTCAAAGATAAGTTAAATAAGAGATATAACGGATAGGAGAGATGATCAACACAATTTATCAGGAATATTGGTGGTATCCTGTCTGGTCCAGCGCTTTTATTGTGATCCAGTTGTTTAATTAGAGTTAAAATCTCACCTTGATTAATATGGACATTAGATATATTTATTTGATCGAATTAGAAGGACTCACGCACTATCGAAATCTCTCGTAATCTCTGGAACGCTCCACAATACTCTGGAATCAACTGAAGAAACATTTTCGCAAACTCTGGAAATATAAAGAAAGCGATAACCTATATAAAGCAATCGACTGGGTGCGCGACAGAGATTGTTTTGAATTCAACAAGCGCGACACAGGAATCCAAAGAAAAAAACTTCAACCAACGGCGGCTGGGTGGACAGCGTGAGTTGAATTCCAGCGATAATAAATCGAGAAAGTAACTACCGACAAGCGAGAAGTTTTCTGGTGCGGTGGATAAGTTTTAATAATTTTATTTGAGTTATATGAAAGCAAATGAATTTTTAATATTCGATATAAATCACTTTAATGATCGTTTACATTTTACAAAAAATATGTAAGAAATATTGAAAAAATACAAATATTGTTGTCGCTATCTCCGTAAGTGTCTACAGTCTAAAGTGTAAATAATATTTTATATTTTAAATTGAATGAAGGAGACTCTATTGAAGTTTTTTCTACTAGCTACGAGACACCTCAATAACATACGATTTGAATAAGTGCAAAATTTGTGTTCACTACAAGAATTGAGGAATTATATAGAACATTTTAAAGTGTTTTGAAAACAAAATTTAGAATGTAACATTTCATAAATCAATAAATTCTGTCATCAAAATGTAAATGTTCTGTATAATGAATAAATAAAAATACATTAACCACGGATGAGTCGTGCTTTTAGAAAAATGTTCATTTCCACGTATTTGACGTATTCCTTTAAGTATTTTTATTTATAGAAGTGGTTTTGAGAAATGAGAGGCATAAGAGAATAAGTAACGAAGCTTATTCGATTAGAAGTTGAAACATATTTCGACAAAAAGTCACTTTCTACATCTGTTTGACATTATTAACTGTTGAATTTTTTAACCAACATTTTGATGAAAAATCACAATTCTATCAATAAAATGTAGATTTAAGTTTACTATCATTTTATGTATCATCTTATTAAATGTACGAACTTGTCTATATAATTTGTAATTATAAAAAGGTTATACATTTTACAGTCGACATAAATATATTTTTATAATGTAAATTTTAGTGAAAATATAAGATCTGTAAAAATAACATTATCGTCGATTAATCATGATTAATAAACATTCTAAGATAACCGTTTGAATCTGACAGCTAGAGAGCCATTCATTTTATCAATAGTATGTATTAAATCAATCAACATACCAAAACATATCGAAAAATAATTCTTCATCGATATAAAGGTAATTAATTTTTCCACCATCGTATCTCTATAATAGATCAATCATGTTTATTTGATCAATAAAATATCGAGAATGACACATCAAATATAGCAGACAACCAAGTGTCTGCATTTTTCTGAATGAGCAGCTATAGGAGATCTCCAACTCAAAAAAAATCAAGACAGTTATGAGATAGAAGAGACTTTATTAGTTTGAATTTTGGGAGAAAATGGCCACCCGTCTAAAGGTATCTTCTCGTGCCGGCCCGTGATGTATATTGTGTGAGTGGCGCGTGGTATGTATGAGATGATTCAGCGGAGGCAGGATGAGTAGATAGATACCGGGCGAAAATTATACTCACGATAAACTGTGGTATTTTATTGGCAACAATTAACAGATGTAGCGTTGAGTAAAGAAATATTGCTCGCGAGAGCTGCGGCGTTAACAATAGACTGGTTGTACCTGTAAACGGTCAGGCCATGTTTAGCGGCATCGAGCTCCTGATTGGTGGCTGCCAGTTCGGTGCGTGCGGCTAGAGTCGCGACGGCTTTGGACCACCACGCGACGGCTCTGGACTTATTGTGATAAGCGAGAACTTTAGGGCTCTCCAAAAAGAACCAACTAGAGGAATCCTGGCTGGAACTCGAATACCGTGTGTCTACGATTTATATTCAGGGAAATAGTAGAAAAAGAAATTGCGGATTTGGCTCGAGACAAGGATACCTGAAGAATATTTTAGCAGTAGCCTTTGAACCCAGATGACCCGTGGTAATGCCAAATGATTTGCGGGAGAATAATAAAGCCGACATGCCACCCTTAAAAGATTAAACCATCCTAGGAGGCTAAAATTTAGTCAGAAATTATGTGATGTTTTAAGACGAGATGATCAATTTTTTTTATTTTTTATTGATACCTACTTATTAAGTTACATATATATGAAGTATCTAAAATGTAGCTTAAATTTTTTAATCCAAAAAGTCAATTATTGTTAAAAATCGTATAACAGAAAATGGATTTTTACTCCCTTTATATTAACTCGTGGCGTCTGCTTGCTTGCTTGCCGGCTTGCCGTCGAAAAAACTTTGGATCGATTTTTAATCTTTTTCCAGTGATCCAATCGAGCAGAAACTTTGCAAGCAGACTCGTGGCGACGATCAAGAAGATCTACCAAATTTTCGTTCAAAAAATTAATAATTATAGTATAATTTTGGATTTTTCAAATTTTTAACGTTTTTTTCATACAAGTTGTATGGATATTTCAACGTATATGGTAGACGCGAAACCCGAAAATGAGAAAGGGAGTATTGTAAACACTTGGTTTTTAGTTACTTTTTTTTTCAAATTGAAATCAAAGAGCTTGAAATGATACTTGAATATTAAAACTTCTTAGAAACATCCATCCCCCTTTTTGTATGGTTATTTAGTGTTAACTAAGTACGTTGGTTGCTGTTTATATACATTGAGTTTCAAAACAGGCGAAACAAAAAAATTCAGCTTAGATGGTGCCGAAAATCTTTTTTCACATGCATAGATAAGTACGGCAAAAGATTTAAATGCGCAAGATAGAGTAAAAGCGTAAGAGCGATGAAACTTAGAAGATAATAATTATGAATAATAATTTTCAAAACGCCGTAAATGAAGTTACGCACGTATAAATTGGCTGTCGAATAATGTTGTTAATTTGGAATTTGTTGACATTAATGGCAAGTACCGAATGTTAGAATTTTCATAGCGTCTCACACCTGCATAATATAATTTATATATGCATGTAAAAAAATGTGTCTTCCGTTGTTGAAAAATAAATAAAACGTATTATTGTGTCGAGTACAATTTATTGCCACACTACGCATCGTCGCATATTTTGTTGAGAAAAAAGAGATACCTAATTTGAATAAATCGTCCTCACGGAACCCGAACCGGGAACCCCCACCGGGGCAGGATTGAGTGGCCGAGTGGACTACGCGACGAATTAATTCGTATAATTTGGAACGGTAAGATTATTTATCGACAAATTTGTACGCATTAATCGACTTCAGCCTACCGATGTCGAGCCATTTCACACAACGCAAGAAAAGTGCGGTGACAAAAAATCACAACAACTTGAACACGTAAAATCATTTCATGGGAAACTGTTTTATTGCTATTTCCATTTCCAGTTACAGTGTACCCGAATCTTTATACAGGTGTCTCATAACTATTAGCAACATTTTACAGGTGACCTACTGCCTCGATAATGAGTTGAAAATTTCCAAACAAGCGTGACTTAATATGAATACTTATGGAAATATGCATTATGTAATGAAAAGTACATATACTGTAATGAAATCCTTGCGTTTAAACTGAAAATACAGTTTTGCAAGATGTTTAAATAAAATGGAAACAATAAAAAAAAATAGGAAAATGTTTCTCTCGAATCCAGTACATTACAGATTAGTTATCCTCGATGACTACATTCAATTTTTTTTTGGATATTGCTGCCTTTGCTTTTGTACTCTAAATAATATGTATCATATATTTACATCATAGTAAAAAAAAATCTTTCGCATTTGCAAAGAAAACCGCTCGCTTGTGAAATCTTTGCCTGATTTCATGCTTCTTGGTTTACGATCTTATTTTAGATTCGGCGATTTACGTTATACATAGAATTTCTTTGAACATGATCGATTTTACTCAACCGAAAACCCGTCACCGTATGACGTCACGCACAAGGATGGAAGGATGGAAGATGAAAGTGTGCTGGCTACTGGAAACAAGGTTTCTGCCGTTTTGAACTGCGTCATTGAAATAAAGAACCTTCAAAGGATTCGTGGTTAACGAACTATAGCAGAGATTTATTTTTGTCAACGAATTTTTATAAGGCAGGGGGGAATAGGAAATCAGAATGAGCACATATGCAATTGAATTAACCTGATTTATTTATTAATAATAATATCTATTAAGAATAAGAAAAGCAATTTTTGAAAGAAGCATATTCGATTGAATTTTAGAAAGAACTATTTTTACATGTATATATACTCAGTAACGTGCTTTAGAGCTAGTTGAGAGGTGATATCCAAAAATAATAAAGAAAATTATAAATCTACGTGAAACAATCATATAGTATAAATAAGCTATAAGACATTTAAAACAAGTATATTTATTGATAATTTCATGATAACTGCACTGCGCACACAACAGATAAATAATTTGCGAATAAGTTTATTTCGTGTAAAGCGACTTTGTACATGTTATTGAGTGTAAAAAATATTAAAATGTGTACCACGCCCTCGATCATTCCCTGCTTACATACGGAATAATTGGTTGGGGAGGAATGTATAAAAATACCTTAATTAATAATCCAGTTTTTCCTTTGTCCTCCCACAATCACGACACGTGACCATTCGAAAAAGGTACCAATGCAGAGTAATAAAATATTAAATATCGACGCTTTAGAACTAGCGTGCTACTGAGGTCCGTGGAATATAATAATTGCGCAAAGACGTGTGTGGGAAAACCACGCAGGTATGCGTGCACCGATACACTGAAAACGGCTGTATATTTTTTATGACGTCATATATGTACCCGAGTGTTCCAAATTCAAACGGGTCCGGCGCAAGACTAATGCGGTCCGCCCGTGGCGGAGAGCGCGTGCGCGAAAAATAATAAAAAAAAACTCCTCACTAAAACGTCCGAAATGACGGACCGAAAAGATTGCAGGTATTCCGGCCAGCGAAGGCTTTTAAAGCGATGTTTTACGATTGAAAACGAGTGGCGTAAAACGTTTAGTGTAAATTGCAGGAGAAGTGAGTCTTGGAACGTGTTGCAGAATC
The DNA here is from genome assembly GCA_016648135.1 of Agrypnia vestita. Lineage (NCBI taxonomy): Eukaryota > Metazoa > Arthropoda > Insecta > Trichoptera > Phryganeidae > Agrypnia > Agrypnia vestita. The sequence continues at coordinate 32,638 of JADDOH010000163.1, read as the reverse complement.
TAAACATATTTTATCAAAAAAACTAGTTTTGCTGCGTTAGATTTTCGTCATATCAACTATCGTAATTTCGAATGTCTGTCGGTCCGTAACGTCCGTAACTTGATGGTTCAATTAGAGTGTGACACGAAATCAGCGCACGGTCATCATGTCCCGTGACTTTTCACGGGCTTACGGCTGGTGATTATAATAACGATATATTCCTTTATATTTTACTAGAAAAAAAAAACACCTGCACGAAAAAAAAAAGCAGAAAGAAATCAAGTCATTACGCTAATTCAAATTAATTTCCTTATGTTCTTAGAAACTTTACGCAGACAGTCAAACAATTAATTTTCATTCTCGGCGGATCACTTTTTATATAAAATATTTAAAAAAATGGAACAAACAACTTATTCGATTTTGAGTTTGGAACTCATCTTCGTCTCGCTCCTGGAAGAAATCATAGAATCGTGGGTCGAGTTTTTCCTCTTCCCACTCACCTAGTCCATCATAGTCGATCCCGTTTACCCGTCTATCTCCCACTTCCAAATTTACCCATCCTGTTTGATTCCAGCGATATGTGTCGGAATCAAGGAGCTTAAAATTAATTCGCAGAGAACTTCTATTTGCCTTTTCTATATTTTCCGGGATTGTCCTAGAGGCATCAATCTAGATAGAATATCTACGTAGTTGAATGCTAAGAAGTATAATTAATAGGTCACTTTACACCGGCAATTTTTTTTTTAATTGTTTGAAAAGCAGATAAGAGTGAAATTGCCCGATACAACGTATTACATCATTACATGTCGTGGCATATCCCAGATTATATCGTGGCTCACAATATTTGCTCGGTGCTTGCCATGAGCTGGAACCAGTTTGGTATCGGGACGATATTAATTGTCTGTCGGTAGGATGGCAACACTGGACGGAGTGTTATTAGCCAAGGGCTGCGGCTTTATGAGGAACCTACGCAATGTGGGCGGCGACTAGAAGCTGGTGATGTTTTATTTAAACATACTTAACGAAACGAGGTATGAAATATTTCTAGGTTAAGAAAATATTAACTAATAAAATATTTTTATACGTATATTCTGAGAACACGGTTATAGGATTTTGTCCACAATTTATTATTAATTAATTATTAAATTATAAAAAAAAATATTATTAATCTATTTATTTTTTATTATTTATTAATTTGTCAGCAGATAAAAATAACCAATATCTCAATTATTTTTATGTGCTGACTTTCACTGTCTCTGTGTCAATTGTATGATTAGGTATAAGGAGTGTTCTTGTGTAATACATAATAATTACATATAATTAATACTAGATATTAACACCTACTATAGTTTGTATAATTGCTTAATATTGTAATACCTTATCTACATATATTGTATGTAAAAATCCTAAAAAATAGCATTAAATAAATCAATTTAAAAAATTCATAAGCAACCTAAGAATGGTAGGTGTACGTACCTATGAAAAATAAGGCAACCCTATGAAATTTCCGTATACGTTTCTCACGTAAATAGCTTCGTCTCGTGAGATTTCTATAATTTATTTAATTAATAATGCAGTATTATTTGAATAAATTGAATATTTTATTAAAATAATATTGATATTCTTAACGTAAAGCTGCAATTTCTGAAAATGGTTCAATGATGTTCTACGAACGCGGAACTTCTTCAATCCGGTTTATCGAAGTTCGCGCGTTGTTATCAAAATTATCAAGTGATATGGAAATACATGGCAGCAAATAATAATCATATTGACATGTAGTTGAACGTATATATATATATATATATATGGGGTATAAAAGCAAAGGCACAAATATCAAAAAAACATTGAATTGAAACATAGCCCGTATATTTACAGGGAACATGATTTTGGATGGGATAGACACATAAAATCTAGAATTCAGTATATTTAAAATTTTCGATGACTGCATACAAAAAAAATATTTTTATATTTTTGGATATTGCTACCTTTGCTTCTGTACCCCACATATTATTTCAGTTAATTTATATTCAACTTTCTTAAATATGTATATCGTCGAAATCTAATGTGTAGAGAATCATCTGGTATTAATAATTCTATATATACTAGGATTTTAAGCCGGTTTTTTAATTTATAATATTATTTAATGAACACGAAAAACAGCTGTATACAATAAAATAAAAATAAATATTGCAATGAGTATGTTAGAGATTCGTGGAAAAACTGAAAGAAAGCAGGATAAGATAGTATGGTTACGTCATGCGTAGAGATGAGAATTATACTATGAGAGGAACACTTTACATCCCAACTAAACCCACAGGGCGGGTTTAGCGACATGGTGGTCTAACATTGAGAGAGCTGGAGGCACAAGTTGTTTAAGTTGTGACAACCCGTTGAGACAGAAGATCCTGGCGCCTTTATACAAGGAAGCCCGACCCTGGATGGACCGGGATAGGGGCAGGGAATAGAAGAAGAAATGAACTTGATTGTTTGGTATTCGAAAAAATAATAATTCTCTTCAGAACGCAACATATGTACCTAATTTGTAGGATCAGCAATTAATAAGAAATTGATACATAAATTCAATATAACATAATTAATGTTTTGCTGATTTTTATTTGAAAGCAAAAAAATCAATGGAATGTTTAAAATTAATTTCTTGTTGCACGAAAGAAGATAATTTATCTCCTGGCAAAAAACAGAAAACTGTAAAAATTCGTGGCATTTTAATTTATTTATATATTCATAAGTTCATATCTTAACACAATAATCAATTGGTCGTTATTGGCTTGCGTCAAGCCTCAAAAAAATCAATAAAACAAAAAAAATGTTATGTATTTATAAAGTGGGTTTTTTAGCGCCGTGACGACAAAGCATAAACTTTTTAATGTTAAAATATAAATTACTATGTAATAATTTCAATTACAACTTAATTCTGTCTCAAAACTTAAAATGACTAACCGAGGATATAACTTAAAATAACAAATTATTCAATTAAATTAAAGAGAGAAAATGAATAAATTATGAAAAAATATGATTTGTAAAGTAAAGGAAAATGTGTTAAGGAGGTTTGTTATTACAGAATCTAAAGCCTAAACTATATACAACACTATTACAACTGATAGTTTTATATTGGCATAAAGTATGGTTTCTCCCAACCTGAAACAAACAGTAAAGATTTAAGAACAGGATGCAGCTCCAGATATCCTAAGGAAGGTGAAAGCTTGCACAGCGAGAGCAATGTGCAGAAAGTCCTCCAAAATCTAGAGAAGGATGACATGTAGTTGAGTGGATATTATCAAGGTACCTTTGCGTTTCCTTTGTACGTTTTCCACCATTCAAGAAATCCATTTTCGCAATAATCTCTGCTTTTATCTTAACTTTTCCTATTACTACTGACAAAAAACCAGCCATAACCAGGATTACTACGAAGATATCGAAGGATTTAGTGACAAAAGATATCAAGGGATATTGTGCTCGTGGACTTCTTATTCCTATGAATGAAGCTTTAAATATATTAGTTTCAAACGGTAAAATACAAGATGTGTAATTAACTTAATTTTAACGATTCAGTTTTAAAATGACCAACAAAATATAGATTGAGGATATCGGAATATGTTGTTCCAAATAAATAAATTACCTGGTTGGAAACAAAATAGTAAGCTCACTCCCAATTTGAAGGAGGTAATAAAGAGTGGATGGAGTTGATGATGTGTCATTATTATAATGAACGATGAATTGTTTTATCTGAGACACCAAATAGTTTTCAGGTGAAACCTTTTAATTCTTCTAATCAAATTATTGTATTCTATAACTAATTCTTAAGTATTTAAATTATTTGATATAAAGGTAATTTTTAAGATTTTATAAATTGTGGGTTAATTTGTTTATAAAATGTGATCGACTGTATGGACGAGGTTGCAGTGTACAAAATATCTAGCAAATGCTTTGTGGATCTAGCTTATTACATTATTTTGTAAATAAAACTTTTTGAATAAAAAAATTTTAATGGTGGTCTGTTTAATTAGTTAAGAACTGAAAATATTTTTTTGTCTTTTTTTCAGAATATTAAAAATATTCCTTGCCTTCGGAAACCTTGAATAACAACACTGAATGAAAGAAGTATGTACTTAGTCTGGTTACTAGCATGTAATCGAAAATAAACATAGGTTTGAAGTAGTTACAGGCATGTAGTGTATAATTGTACATGTATACCCGTGCGCTTGTCACAACAGGGTGTATTCTGTAATACCAAATACCGTATTTATTCTGCTTCTAAATTCTAAACCATTCACACATGCTCAAGTGAGACGTCCTCGCCTCAGATCGCAATTATCCTCCGCGGCCTGTATCACGCACGATAATTATAATAATAAACACCCTGTGGTTCGTTAGCATCCTCTTCAGAAGCGGGCAGGCTGTGGTTTAAGGCCCCGCATTATCGCTACTGCCCGTTCATTGAAAAGTCCCCGGCGGAGGGCTTTTGATTTGGGTAATTAATACCCGCGATGGCGAGGGAGCCGTGGCGAGCAGCAAAGGGCGAGCCTTTTCGATGGCCGCTCGAGATTGTGGCGTCATTAGGTGTACCACAAGGACTATTAGGGACGCATCGTTACTGCATGCGCTGAGTACCGAATAATTCAACGACAATGTAGAAAGATGGAAGTCGACATTTCGGCACCAAATTACGAGATTTCTTTATTATTATTATTTAAATATTTATTTAGTTCATCATCAAACATCAAACATAACAATTTCGTTATTTATCTGTCCATCTGTCTCCGTAACTTCGTAAATTCGTTCTAATTCACGGTTTAAAAAGGGGCTTGAACCCCGGGCCACCACACCCCCACCACAATCGGCGGAATTCACTCCGTGGAGCGCAAAGGAGATGCTATAAATATATACTAGGGCTTAGCAAAGACGCGAACCAATCTTTCGTCATTTTTACAGGTTGCAGCTAGTATTATATAAGGGTAAGTGTAAATACGACAAGTATCAAAACAAAAGTAGTTGAGTAGCTTGTTGGTCTTGTGGTTAAAACACTTACCTCGTGATCCAAAGGTCGCGGGTCCGAACCTTATTCCAGACTAGCAAGTTAGTTCTATTTTCATAGCACAAGCGTTAAGCTTAGTTTGAAAATAGTAAGAATATTGATATGACACGTATTCCGTGTTCGCATCTCTATTTAAAAAAAAAAAGGCGGCCCTCGTAGCGCAGTGGGTATGACACTGGCTTCCCACACCGAGGGTTCCGGGTTCGATTCCCGGTGAGATCACAATTTTAATCTGTGACTTACTCGAGTCTGGGTGTTTTGTGATGTATTTCGCTTCTGTAATTGGGCCTCCTGGCCTGTTGAAGCGTAAAAAAAGTAAGTTTATGAGTTCTGAATAAACTCTGAAATTACTACGGTAACAAGTATGAAATATTTGTTTGGTCCCCTTTTCGTCACAATTTTCTGAGATAACCTAACATATTTACATAAAAATAAAATAAAATCCTAAACGATAATAATATTCTGGTCAATTAAAATTTATTGCGTACGCAATAATAATAACTCATCGATGTAATTGATAACACCTATAATTCAAAGTTTGTTTCAGATATACTAGAATAACTAGTATTACGATTTTACTTTTGGTTGTTAAAATATGCATACATGTAGCGTGAGGCATCAATTACTCGAAGATCTATTACTTTGAATCATTGATAATCGACATTAAAAAGATCGAATGGGTGAAGCAGAAACTTGGCTTATTTTAATATGGAATCTAAATAGAATACCTATATAAAACAAGTTTTCTGCTCGGGTTGATGGTTTCGCATCGGGATTTATAACGGAACCTACATAACTTTCACTCTTGGGAAATAAAGTGGATACAACGATGTGCATATTGTAGAGTATTCAAAAGCACGTAGCTAGTTTATTTGCTTATAGGCATTTATTAGTATTATTCCGATTTCGCTGAAAATTTATTTAATTATCATTTTAAATTTTATTTTAGAATTTGAGATATTTCACCAACAGATTAAATAGATCTTAATTTTTTTATTTTATTCATTTAATAAAATTGTACATAGTGGTGTTAATTACATATCATAATATAGCTAAATAACAGAATGAGAATATTAACGCTTTCCCTTAATTCTCGTGTATAAAAGTGGGCGGCATTGTCATATTTATTGTTAATGTAATCATTAGTAGCATTATATGAAAATATTGAAAAAGGATATAATGTAAGATAAATAGAATCTATCTAGAAACATTAGATTAAGTTATAAAAGTATATATTGATTGTTTTTGATAAGACTTTTTTTCAGTAGATTTTTTGTAGTAGATTTTTCAATTTAGTTTTGAAATTTATATATTTTTTTTCTGTCTTAATTTCATTGGGAGGAGCATTAAAAAATGATACTCCTTGATGTACACCCGATGTTTGTTTCACACTATCTATGGTGTCGCTTATGTCAAAACATCAAATGTATATCCAGCGTTCGCATTCGTACAATTTTCGAAATTTCTCGAACATAGTCGCGTTTTCCATCGACTTCGTTTATTCTAAAATGTTCGTATTTCCAAAATTTGATTATGTGTAGTTTCTATCGTTTCTAGCGTCTCGTGGCAATGTGTTATAAAAACCGCGGAAGGTTTGCAAAATACAATACAAAACCGGGTTAAAAAATGAATGACGTACAAGTGAGGCACGAAGACAAGGTTCGTGACGCGGATTATTATATGAGAATTACAGTTTGTTCTTTTGTGCTCGGAGGGTAAATGACATGCAAAGATAATGGCGGGGCGGCCGTCACGGTCACGCTCCGGCTGCGTCGCCCGGCGTCACGTCGTGACGCTGGAACGCCGCTCAGCACTCGGTCGAATCGGCCAGCAGATCTGACATCGCTTGACGCTTAATAAACAACAATTTCTCGGAGTTTTCTAATCACATAACCGAAACAAGCAAAGCAAGCTACGCACTTAAAAGAACTGTATGCGACCTATTCTCACACACGGTATTAAGATGAGGACACTGTCAAGACAAAGAGCATGCTAAGAACAACTGAAATGAGAACTCTGCGTGCTATCGGTGGGAAGACTCTGCATGCTCGCGTGAGGAATACAGCTATCCGGGAGGTCTGCGAGGTTCAAGATGTGGTGGATACTGGTACCAACACGTACAATGAACGAATACAAGAAGATTATCAAAAATAGCTCTGCATGGCGTACTAGTTGGACCGCGTCCACCAGGCAAATCCGCGAAGCGATGGAGAGAGCGCTGGAATTCAGCATTATATGAGGAAACTCCTGTTGTTTGAAGAAGAAGAAGATAACCGAAACATATCACTCATGTTCATAATCATCATCTTCTTCTTCTTTTATTACATCCTTGATCTATATTGACGGGTCAGTTTTGATCTTGTGACGAGGACGTCCAGCTCTCTCTTAATCTCTTTGGTGGTCTTCCTGGCGGTTGGCGCTCCTCTGGAATCCCGAGCATCGCGGCTCTAAGAAGTCTTGTCTAGTCTATTCTCTCGACATGGTCCCTCCAGAAACGCCTTCTCTGCCAGCTCCATCGTACAATGTCTTGTACGTCGTAGGCTCTGTGGATTTCCGCATTGGGTACTCTGTCTCTGGGGGTCTTGTCCACAATGGGTCTTAGAGTCTGCATTTCCGTAGCTCTGAGAAGGTATTTAAGTCTATTGGTTCGATACCGTATGTCATGGTAGGTCTTAGGCATGTTTTATATATTCTCTATTGTATATGTTGATAGTGATAGAGTAAAACTTGTCCACTCAGTGCCTTACAAGGGAATAAATATGATGTTAATAGCGTTATCTTTGTGGTTGGACATAATTATTTATTTTAATAAATAAAAAACTTTATACAAAACACTTGGTGCAACTTTACGTCTATCGGTTTCGATACCACTGTATCGTAATCAGAGCGGACGAATACTAACTTTTTTTTTTTTGTTTTAATTTTTTAAAAAAAAATAGAGATGTGAACACGGAATACGTGTCACATCAATATTCTTACTATTTTCAAACTAAGCTAAACGCTTGTGCTATGAAAATAGGACTAACTTGCTAGTCTGGAGTGAGGTTCGAACCCGCAACCTTTGGATCACGAGACCAGTGTCCTAAGCACAAGACCAACAAGCTACTTTAGATTTCCCATTTTGGTAAACAGGTTAATTATTGAATTATTGCGGGCGTGCCCACAGTTATCTCAGATTGAATGACTTAGGAATATTAAAAATCAAGAAATGTTTGAACACTAAAGCCTAAATTTCACCAAATAATCCATTGTTTTATATATTCCCCATTTCAGTGTCTGCTTGTCATTTACCCCCACTATAACTGTGGTTATGACCCCGTTCAAAAATTAATCTTTTTACCAAAATGAGTAAAAAAAAGTTAATATGTGTCTGTCCTGACGAAGATACAGTCATATTGGAACCGGTTGACGTTAAGTTACTGCAAGTGGTTTAAACAGTTTTTAATTTTTTTAAATTAAGAGTAATTATGAACAACGTGGAAACCACTCAATAACTGCAAGAATCGACTGGTGGAGTGATGTTGTCAGATTTAATGCCGCACCACAATCTCTACTGTATTTAGTCACTGTGCGAATGAATACAACAATTAATTACATAATTGTTATTTGTACCTAATTGCTTTTATTTTATTTTTTGTCGTTTGTCGTAAATTGCAAAATCGAGAAATAGACAAAATTAACATCTTTGTTTTAGTTAATGTCTAAACGTGTAAATCAAAAGAAAGTCGATAAAATTCGACAGTTTAATAGCTAAATGTAACATTTTTATCGTTTCATTTAATGATCAGCTCCAGTTACATTACGAAGTACCGAGAGCAATAATAATTTATTGCAATGGAACAGGAGAGTAAAATACACTTGAAGTAATTTATTTGTCTTTTCAGAATTCGTTTATAGCCCATTTAGCAAGTGCCTACCTGTATAGTAATGGTTTTCAAAAGGGAATTTATTTACAATTTAGTTGAGCAATCGTATCGATAAAAAATTCTTCATACAAAAGTCATTGATTGGACTCCCAAAGTGTTTAAAATAAATAATAGATAAACAGTTTAGGTAACTGTACATCGTATACAAATGATATATTCTTTCATAATACTAGCCAATCAACCGTAAATATTCCTAATGAGGGACTAACGTACCGACGACAAATTATAATAGATATCTTCAAATGAAACATTTAAGAAACACACTGGCGTGCATAATCATGGCATCCTCAATATAGAACTTATGATAAGTACTTGTGATCTTTGAACTCGACTACAATCAGCCTGCAGTCTCGAATACACGCATGTACAATTTTCTAATTTTATATTTCAATTTCAGTTTATTTGTTAAATAAAATATACATAACAAAATTTACATCTGATTCATATACTTTATAACATTTCTTAATTAATATACATATAAAAAAATTCTTATCAAAGATGTAGAAGAATCCAGCTACAAAAAACCCGCTTAGAGATATGGAACAGATCAATATCCAAAGTGATATTTATTTATTTCCTTAATGGTTCACAAACAATAAAAAACACAACATGATATAGATAATACAATTAGTTTAAATGCTTTTCATCATTTAAATGTGAACACAGCAAACATAGAGTTAAAAGTAAAGGCTAAAACATATACAAGAAAGAACAGAAAAAAGTGATTTTATAGGGTGAGACTGAATAAAGAGACTAGACAGCTAATTTCGCTAAGTTTGGTAATATGTAGTTCTCTTATATTCGTAGAAATTGTCATGAAATATGTCAATGAGGACGTTATGGTTATTTTATATTTTGTTTTATGACCTTAACATTCTAGATATAGAGTTAAAGTGGGCCATATTGTTATTGTTATTGATATAGTTGAGCATAGTAACTCTTCCAACAGGCAAAACCATTGGCTAGTTGTTCCTGTATATTGGAATGTGAAGCAATCTATGCGAACGCTGTCTAGATTATTAACAGGAATATACAAAAAAAATGTTCCGAATAACTTCAGGGTTATTGATCATACTACGCAAAAGTCGATAAAAATGTGAAATCAAATACACATCCCTTCTAGTCTCTAAACTATTGAAGCCTAGCATACCCTGGAGGAATTCGGTTGGAGCCAAGCATAATGCCCGTGCTCATGTAGAGATATCTCAGAATCTAAGATACCCCAGTAAGATTTGTCACGACAACTGCGTTAGAAATATTCTTGACGATTTTTGTACACTACTGAAATGGATAACAGATGCCTTCAAAACATTTTTGTTTGTTTTTGGAATGCGTGTTTTGCAACAATAATTTTACTATTTTCAAAATAAACTAAATACTTGTGCTATGAAAACGTTATGGGTCGCTCAGATGGTTTGGGCATGTTGAGCGAATGAATGAGGAAAGAATGGTAAAAAATATATATAATACAAGTGTTAATGGCACCAGAAAGAGAGGGCGACCGCGGAAGAAGTGGCATGACCAGATTAACCATATACTGGAATATGGTCCCGTTAGAAGTCTCAACAACCGGCGAGCTTGCATGCGAAGATGTATGAATGTGGATGAGGAGAGAGTTGTGTGTTAGGACAGAAGAATGTGGCGCTCTATCGTCTCTGCCTACCCCCGCGGGGAATCGGTGTGATGGTAAATAAGTAAGTAAGTTGAAAATAGGACTAACTTGCTGGTGTCCTGTAATGGGGTTTGAACCGACCACCAGATCACTAGGCGAGCGTCATGACCACTACATCAACAAGCATCATCAATCTATCAAAACTACTTTTTGAGTACCGAGAATAGATCCTGTTCTTCTCACATGGTGAGCAGTGACTCTACCATCTTGATACTCCTCTCTTAGGCTTTGGTGTCAAATTATAGCAAGGTTAATAATTTACGATATAATGATATTTGCAAACGTCTATTTTCATGACTCATTCGTATCTGTCAGCATTGCAGTGGTTAGTATACCTGCCTGTTACGTGGATGTGCGCTGCGTAGATTTTTTTAAATTTCATTTATTTAACTGAATTTTTTAGAAAATATTTTTTCTTACTAGAATAATATTTCAAATGCAGGGATGATATGATAAATGTATCCGAGACATATTTAACGTATTTTTTTCCTTACAATACTTCAAATACTACCTTGCGCCTTATCATTGTTTGAATATAAAATAGAAGGAATCTGTTTTACAAGCTTACTAAGTACATTTTAAAAATGTACTATCAAGCGGGTATCGAAGAATCTATCCACAAAACAACAGGACATCCAGAGATCTCAAAGAAACCCTGAACTGTGGAATTCACTTCTACGCGTCATTGTCGTCAGTTATAGAAGACCAAGGAATGTTTCCCCTGGACGTCGAACATGTTTCCCGGAACAGGAATTTGTAAGATAAAAACTATAATAATAAATAACAAAATGTATAACATTTATGTCTTGTATAAGATGCGCGCTCGAGAATTGAGAATTAAAACGTGGTTCTCATTTTGATTCGCTACCTGCACCCATCGATAATGATCGATGATTCAGGTTCGATCAGCGCTAAAAATGATTCACGATCAGATCTTGGAGTACTTAAAATAGATTGCGTTCTACGTCACCAATTTGTGGTGTTCAGCCACGTTCGTGAGGATCTGGACGCCATATATCATATATTTTTGCAGGGCAGAAAATAACTTACTACATGCTTAATTTGGAGAAAATATCTTGTTCATTTATCATAAGTCATATTTAATTTCTTAATATTAAACGAATGAATCGATTAACTGATTACATCTTGATACAGCAACTTTGAAAATAATACAATAATACGAAAATTAATGCATTCAGGGGAGCAAAGTTAGATTTAATTTGAAATGTGGATGATAAAATGATGAAATGAATTCGTTGACATGAAATTATTCATGACAGCGTATTCATTTTGGAAGTATTAAGGCATATCATCCACAAATACATTTATTAGCAACTTATTTGTCTAAAACATCTTTATCATTTTTTTAAATATTGTATTTTGCACCCAATTTAACGCGGGTTTTAACACTAGCTATTATATAATCACTTTGGAAACAATGTTATTTTTGTTAATTTTTTTATTATTTTTATATTTATTATTATTAAAAACAGCATACCATGCTATCTGTCAGTCAATCATTGAACACGGAGTAATGCCATGTGGAGTGGTAACGATGACCGCAATTTACCTTTTAATTGGTGCCCAGAAAACGATTTTAAAAATAATCTTAATAAAACCAATCACTACAAGAACAGATAAAATATTAGGTCCTTACATATGAAATTGGCGTTTAGTATGGGAGGATCATAAAGCCGATTTTTTTTATTATAATATATTTATTTAATCAAAGTATGTACCATTGCTATCTATGCACTTTTGCCATCTCATAGGTAGTTCATCGATCCCTTTACTAAAAAAAAACATTCGGAGGGACATCAATAAAATCTTTGAAGCTGGTTGGTTTTGAGACTGACCCATCGATTGAAATTTGTTCCTTTGCGAAAAGGAAGTTATCCAAATTTCGAAAAAAATGGTAATCTGTTGGGTCAAGGTCCGGAGAGTACGGTGGATGTCTTAGACATTCCAATTGAAGCTCCTCTAATTTGGTAGCCGTCTGTTGTGCAGTGTGTGGTCTAGCGTTATCATGAAACAGCAGTGGCCTAGAGCGATTAACCAGCCTCGGTTGTTTAGCAGCTAGCTTTTCCATCATGGTTTGCAGTTGCTGACAATAGAAATCTGCCGTAATCGTCTGGCCAGATTTAAGAAAGCTGTAGTGAACGACACCAGCACTAGTCCACCAAACGCTCACAAGTAACTTTTTTGGAGTCAATTTTCGCTTGGGGCATGGTTTGGCTGGTTCGGCAGGGTTCAGCCATTGCGATGAGCGCTTCCGATTATCGTACAGGATCCACTTTTCATCCCAGGTAATGATTCGATTTAACATCCCTTCATTATTGTGCCGGTTGAGTAATGCAACGCAGCAGTCAACGCGCGTTTGTTGATTTGCTTCACTCAATTCGTGAGGTACCCACCTTTCAAGCTTTTTCACCTTACCAATTTGCTTCAAGTGGATTAAAACAGTTTTATCACTAACACCGCAGCCTGCAGCTAACTCGGATGTGGTTTGCGATGGATCCGCTTCCACAATAGCCTTCAATTCTTCATTATCAACTTTGGTCTCCGGCCGTCCACGGGGCTTGTTCTGCAGGTCGAAATTTCCAGAACGAAAACGTTGGAACCAAAAACGCACTGTGTTTTCTTTTGCGGCACCGTCGCCATACACATCATTAATCCTTCGAGCCGTTTCTGCAGCACTAGTGCCACGGTGGAATTCGTACTCGTAAATAACGCGATATTTCAAGTTTTTCATTTTGTAAACTGAGTGACGCAAAGAAAACAATTGAGGAAAAAACAAATGAATTATAATTTTCAAAACACAAATACATGAGTAAATAGCTGTATAAATTTGGATTTGGAATTCCTAACCAAAGAGAAGATATTTGAGATCAAATTTGCCAGTACAGCAAAACGCCAATTTCATATGTAAGGACCTAATATTTTCAATATAACTCCATTATTTTATACTTGAGTTATGAAGGAGACTCCAGCTTTCTTATAATGCTAGTTCGCAGCACTTCTCGATCGTTTTCCATACGCCGGGGGACTTTATCGTTCGTCACTGTATCCCCCCCAGAAACTTTCGATATGCGTCTATAGATCCATATCTCAAAAGCCTCGACTTTGCGGATTAGTTCTTCGCTCAGTGTACATGCCTCCACCCCATATAAGAGAGTGGCAATAATATATTGCCGAACCATATATTAAGTTGTAGGCTTAGGTCACAGTTAGAAAATAACGGTTTCATTTTGAGAAACGCACTTATCGCCATCTCTACTTTACTTCTTGAGATTGATCCCAGTTCTCATTCACCCATGTTCCTAAGTATTTGTATTGTATGACTCTTTCTATTGATTCATTTTTTATGGTTAATTCTGGCATTATTTTTGTTTATATTACAAAGGATTAAAGGAATGCAATCTACAAAAAAATGTAAAAGAGTAATATTAACATCCATATCATACCATCATCCATGTCACATCATAGAATAAAATTGAATTATTATATGAAAGTGCGCATACGTATCGTTACTTAATGATTAAATTATCAACTAAATAAAGACATGTGAATAAAGAAAAATAATAAGTTAACCAACATTAGTTAAAAGTAATATAAAATTACGTATATTGTGAGAGTATATTAATTTATGAAACGAAGCGTTATTGCTAATCAAGATTATGTCATTATTTAAACTTTTTTTTTTAGAATTTGATTTTTATCACCGTGTGATAAAAACCAAATCTTTTCAAGCCAAATATCTCAATTTGAATTGCGTGCGGCTTAACACAATGTTGCAGAACGCCATTCGAATACATTCAATGGTTGACAAAAATAATACCATTAGTTTCCAGAAAACATTTTTACATGTTTACATTTTTCAAACTATAGGTCGACCATAATCAAAAGACTATTTCTAGCTTTATCCGGTAAGAAGAAAGCGGGGGAAAGTTGCCTGAAAAGCCCGTATTACAAGCCTCAATATGATATTCTAAATAAATACATTTTTTTAGGTTAAAAGAGGGTTACGTACTTACTAGAAAAACGTCTTTTATGTTCATTTTTTGCATCGTAACAACACACATATTTTTTGCGCACATTCTTTTGAATGCGGTCTAGCTACAGTAAACAATTAAAATTTTTATTTATTTATTTATTAATGCCTTTCAGGGCTTTTACAAAAAATAAGGTAGTGTTCATTACATCAATGAAAACTTCAAACAAAATGTCTAGAAATTGTTACACAGTGAATGCCCAAGAAATACAATATAATATATTTATATATATAAAGTAGAAATTAAATACATAAAAGTAGCACAATTCAAAAAGATAAATATAATATAAGATAGAAAGCAAGTACATAGCGATAGCAGAAGCTTAAAAAAAGCATAATATAATAAAAAAATTACATATCAGATAGTTATCTAACCTCATCAACAACTGACAACTCTACTTATTTAAAGTCCAATCGGACGAATACTAGTCATCTTTCAACACACCTTTTAGAATACGTTTGAATATTATAAATTTGGTGGCAAAAATGTCAAGTTGCTCGTATCTGCTTGCTAGGAAGCTTTTGATGTGTGGAATTAAAAACGTAATTACTAAATAAACAAATGAATACCTCTATGATAATTAATAATTAATTTGGTTGCGTAATTAGTAAAGAATTACCATATTACCGTGTGTTCTTGAGTTAATTTTCTCATAGAATATTAAGAAGAATTAAGGTAGTGGGGCTAAATTACCTCCCGTTGTGTAACAGTAAAACAAACGGTAATTGAAAACATGCACTTTAATATCGACCGTATCTTGTAATTACGTATCTCTACGTACGTATCTTTCTGTTTTATTTGATCTATTTTTACTTATCACGTTACATATTTCTTATCCATCTTGAAATTATTTCCGGAATATTATCTACTGAACCCCAGCGTTGTAACGGGTTAAATTCGGTGGAAAACCGGTGCGGTGCGGTAATCCAAACCGGTATTCATGAATAGATAAATTATTTAAAATATGAAAAATTTTGGTGAAGAGGCACAATCATTACCCGGCGTGTAGTCAGAACGATAACCTTCCGCGATTTAAATAACTTTTTACTTATTTTTTATATTGTCATACAGATTGTTATCATAAAATACAAGAAAAAATGAATGCATATAAAAATGTTCAGAAATTTTCGTGACAAATTTTACTGATTTACTCTTTGAGATGGCAAAATGTCTCCACCGTGTCTTGAAGTGACCGAGCATAATGTGGCGTATATGGTTTCTGATGAACATTTTATTTTTCTAATACTATTTAGGAGTTATGACAAATGTCAATTAAAAAGACCTCGCGAAAAAACCACTGAAATTATGAATCAGCCAAAAAATAACCTAATGGTTTGACGCGTTACATATTGTTTTTATAACTCTTTGATATCTGATACAAGCTCTCGAGTTTATGACACTGTTTCACTCGCCCACACGACGAAGCACACATTCGCTTGCTGCGCACAATTCTGAAAACTTTTTGAATCTTCAGGAAGAAGGAATCGATCGTGTGGCCCGTGGCGAAAACCTTGGCGATATAACAAAAGCCGACCGTTACTCGATTGTTCTACTATTTCGTGTCAGACTAGTTTGACATTGAACAAAATGAGAAACCGGCTCTCGGATCTTTTCATCAAAAAAGGTGGATAAGAGAAAAGAAAAATGTTTGACGTAAGAATACTAAATCCGTTGGTAAAAACCGCGGGAAGAAGCGAAAACACCAGCAGTTTTATGTCGGTGACAAGTATTTGAAAGCTCAGAAGGAAATATAGATCTAAATTTAATTAAAAAATCCCTTTAGGCACTGTACGTAGGTCTTTGCAGGTAAGTAAGATGTTTATTTTTCTCTCCAGATCGAATATTAACGAAGTTTTTAAATAGACGCCATATTGAAATAAGATGGCGTATCAACAATGGTGATGACGGCCTTTATCGTTGGCCGAAATTTGTAATTTTAGAGAAAAATATATTTTTTTTTATAAAGTCGTTTATACTGAGAAAAATAATATTGAGGGTCGATAAATACACGTAATATTAAATCAGGTTGATCTTTCGGAAGTGGAAAATAATGATAATGCGAAGATGAATGTGAGATTAATAATAATTTAATGACAATCTTCTGTGAGCCCGTGTTAACAATATGATCCATGTGTGTTTCAAGTGAATTTCAATAAATGTTATCACCCGCAAGAACTACCTACTCATATAAAATTTCTTCTTGAATAACTACTGTAAAATGATTTTGTGGTAAAATTATATAAATATTAGTAACAAGATTTTTTCCCATATAATTAATAAAATTGAGTAGCTTGTTGGTCTTGTGGTTAGGACTCTCGCCTCGAGATACAAAGGTCGCGGGTTCGAATCTCACTCCAGACCAGCAAGTTAGTCCTATTTTTATAGCACACGCGTGAAAAAGTGATGAAAACTAAGGTTATTTTATTAATTATATTAATAATGTCATCACAAAATTATTTTGCTATTTTTGAAGAAAATTTTTTCATTTAAACCACTATTTATTGAATTATCAACATGTTTCGGAGTCAACGGAGCCCCTTCATCAGGAGTCAGGATACAAAGTACCTATAATATAAATTAAAAAATTATGAATTTATTTTTGTTTTTGTTAATGTATACCAAGGATATTAAGGAGGTCACTTTATCGGAACCGAATTCGGAATCGGAGTTTTTAGATTTGGTTTCTCGGAACCAGAACCGGAACCGGAATCGCAATCGAAGGCGGAGAAATATGTTAGGGATAGGTCTTATAAATTAATTAAATATAAATAAAACACACCGTTGTTTACTTCACACAACGACACTTTAATTTAAACGTTTTCGATGCTTTCTACATCATCTTCACTTACAAAATATCGAAATATTAGGTCTTATAAAATAAAATTACAAACATTACCTATTATTCATCATTATCATTTATATTAATAATATATATATTCAAGAACACATTCATATTTGTGAAGTTGTAATTTTTCAGAACAAAGTTCTGTGAAATTTTTAAATCAAATTAATTAATCATTTAGAAAGATATACAGAAAAATCTAATTCACGTAAAAATATTAGGTTAATACTGGGATTCGAACCCAGGTCACCTCCTTTCGGGGGCTGGTGCTCTGACCACTAAGCTATAGCAACCCTCTATGTTTCCGTGAATATATCGACCTTTTATTTGGACATATTTTTATACAACAGATATTATATCTGTTGTATAAAAGTATGTCCAAATAAAATGAATTATTTAATTAATTCTAGCATCCATCTAGCGGTGGCATTGCAAAGTAATTTCAACTACCGTAATAAAAAAGTGGATTGCTCTATGGACAAAAATAAAAATTAATCAATTAATAAAAATAAGAACTACATGAAAGGTCGATATATTCACGGAAACATTTGCTATAGCTTAGTGGTCAGAGCACCGGCCCCGGAAAGGAGGTGACCTGGGTTCGAATCCCAGTAGTAACCTAATATTTTTTCGTGAATTAGATTTTTCTGTATATCTTTCTAATTAATTAATTAATTTGATTTATTAATAATAATAATATTTGGATAACTTGTATAGCGCCGTTTTCGCGAATTCTCACCTCAAGGGCGCTTAAAAAACAATATTGGCTTAAAAACAATACACCAACCTTGGTGTTGAAAATAAAAATAATCTGATTTTCTTAAATCTTAAACTGTAGGTACTAATAGTAAATTAGATCAAATGAACTGACTCCAAAAGAAGCCAATGAACAAAAGCTTCGCAGCTTTATCTCCGTCCAATCTATTTCTCAACGGGTCATAGATTAGGCCAGCACCACTAAAAAGTTGTTCGCTCGCTACTGAGCTTGGCTACAATACGACGACAAATACTGGCTGGCAATCGAGTTCAGGGAATGAAATTCTGTATTCACTTTCCTCCGTAACAAAGCATCGTCACTGATAGGAATACGT
Organism: Agrypnia vestita; assembly: GCA_016648135.1. NCBI lineage: Eukaryota > Metazoa > Arthropoda > Insecta > Trichoptera > Phryganeidae > Agrypnia > Agrypnia vestita. The sequence continues at coordinate 14,023 of JADDOH010000163.1, read as the reverse complement.
TTTACTCTATTATACTCATTAAGAAGACTCTTCAATATAAAAAATTTGTCCAAAACTGCTTTTTCGTCGGATGTAGTATTATCATCATCATCGCAACACAACAATATATTTGATAAAATCGTTAGGACATTGCTATAGGTATTGCTCGGTTGACCAGCTGCTGGTGATGCCAACTTGGCCCGTTTTTCTGCTTCGATCTCCGATTGTAACTTCCGATTTCAATTTATCGGAACCGAAATCGGAACCGGAGGTGCAAAATCAATCGGAAGTTCCGACCTTTCGGAATCGGAGTCGAAGCTTCGTATCATCCCTAATGTATACCTATTCCCACTTTGAATTAATTTTTTTATTAATATATGTTTTATCCTGATCAAGGGAGCATTGGGTACGAAACATGTTTTTTTGTGTTATTAATATATTATTTATGTATATAATCAATAAGAATGTACTTTGCTGGCACCACTTATTTGTTGAAAATACCAACATGTTTCGGGTTCTTTTGGTTCATTAATGAGGATTCAATGTATACTAAAAAAATTAAAATCGAAGTAAAGGCATAAATAAAATGAAAACTAAATATATGGGAAATAAATAAATTGTTTTGTTTTATAGTTATGTTTTTGCAAATAATTATCATTTAGAGTTGTTTTCATATTTGTACTTAATTATTTATTCATCTTTAATATATATTTTTTTGTTTATATCTACAATATATACATTGATTTTTATTTTTTTAATATACGTTGTATCCTGACGAATGGACCGTTGGCACTGAAAACTGTTGGTTTTTTAAACGAATTAGTGGTGTAAAAGAATATATGTCAATCATCATTAATAATGTCGTCACAAAATAAATTTGGTATCTTTTGAAAAATAAATTGTTCGTTTGTTTTATCACAAATTCGAAAACATTGATTGATCATTGGTTTTACTGTCTTATCAAATCCATATATGTACATGTTTTATGCATACTTATTCCGTATACATATACTATTTCCACTTCCTTATGCATATGCCCTGCATAAGACCTACAAATGTTTGGTTAGTAATCTGCCCAAGTGGGTAAAATTAATTATCCACAATTTGAGATGGTAATAAGACTCACCGCTGAGACTGTTAGACCCGGCAATAAATACTGCACCATACAGCTAAGTTCTGAGAACAATAAAACATCACCACATGTTACGTAATTACTATGACTTTCACCTTGGCCAGAGTTATTGATTGATGAATGTCCTTGTTAAACATCTAGAAATAGTAAAATTTTGATGCGAAAACTAATTTTTCCAAAGGGAAATTAAAACGTTAATGGTATCGTAACATTTCACGGCTGTGTGAAGCACCGCAGGCCATTTATTATGTTGTCCTAAATGGTTCTTTTGAGTTTGAGTTCTTGTTGAAATTTTGGGGTTACACTGGAGTGAGTGTGTCAAAACTGGCAGTCGGGGAAAATGTCAAGGGTATTGTTGTGCCGCCTACAAAACCTTGATTATATTATGCTTCTAAAAGTGTAATATGAGTTTCATCAGAATGGCTATGTGTGTGACAAACTATTATTTTATTTTTAATATACAATCATTAAGTTTTATATTACATAAGGCCTAATATATGAATTGTATTAATATAAAAATAAGTGTGTTAACACGCGTTAAAAGTTAATTTTTTGGGACACATAAAAAACTACGTTTTATACAACTCAAGGTTTTTACCAGCTGACATTTCCTAACTGACGACGTTCTGTCAAATGCAGCTGACCGCAGTCAAAACATTGACAATAACATGAAATACAAAAATCCGTACAAGAAGCCCCATTTTGGCATTTAGATTAAATCGCAGCTAAAATCGTAATTCAATAAAAAAATCTAATATTCAATTCAATAACCAATCATTCGTCAGCTTTTGAATTGAACATCTTTATGATTGGAACTCGATTCAAGATGGCCGAAAATACATTATTTATGTTACTGGAATACTATTTTTTTAGATTTTGAAATATTTTATTTCATTTTATTGATATGAAGCCATTTTGATATTTCTTCCAAATCTTTATTTATGTTATAAATCGCTGTTTCCAGGTATCTATGTATTTTGGAAAGTCATTTGCAAATAACTTTGCATTTCGTTGGGATTAGTAAAATATCATTTATATACAGGGTGTCTCGGAGCTAGTATTAAAAACTTCGGGGATTCTTCCTCATTCAATTTTGAATAGAAAATATTCAGTACACTTTAGGTGAAATGTTGACAGTTGTGGAGATAAGCGACATCAAAATTTGCATTTTATTAAACGTTTCTGATTTATTTTATGTAAAATGTTGGACTTATATTATTCACTTTATTACTTTATTTACTTATATCACGTGGTACATTCCATGAATACTAGAAAATTCTGTAGGTATGGATAGTATTCTTTTGGTTTCTACCAAATTGGTGATTCTCAATTATACAGTAAGGTTATATAAGAATCTATAATATTATTCTATATTGTTATAAATAGTCCTCTAAAAACACTACAGAATTGCTAGACAATCTATAGGTAAATTTAGTATTTAGTTTTAAAAGCAGTCCACAAGCGAACCAGCTATTAGTTGGTTGTCAGCTTCTGTTATTATAATAATGAATTTAATTTAATAATGAAGTTATTATAATAATGAATTATTAGGGAATTGCGTCTAAATCAATAAGCTTAATTAATTAAATTTAGCCAACGATATGTAAAAGTGCTGCTTGCTATTTTAGGAGATACATTTTTTTTATTTTGCCGTGAGTAGTTCGGACCAAGGGGACATTGAGTTTGTATAGAATAGTTATTATGTAGAGTTGGCAATAAAACTGGCAAAAAAAGTCTCCATAACTGTTTCCTTAAACACAAAATATTCTCGTCGTCGTAAAAATATATTTATGATGAAAAATACAGTAACATAATGGCCAACGCCACCTATTTATAGAAAGATAATTATTTTTCTTTAATTATTTTTTTTAAAAATTTCTTTTAGTCTAATGGAAAACACGCAATACATTCACTTTTACCTATTTTTTAACATGAACGTATTTAAAAGTTAAAAATAAAGTTTGAATGTAGTAATAAGTATATAAGTAATACGATTTATGTGTAATTGTATGATGTCAATGGAATGAGGACAGAAGTAAAATTTGCCGTCCGCGCGAGAGAGTTACGTGAGCGCCACGATTTGACGCGCTCAGTCAAGTCAGGGCGCCGCGGACCTCATTTGATATAAATTTACTTGAATTTATTTTTTGACTTTCATGGCTCTTTTGAACGAGGCATATCTACTTATTCCAGAATATGTAATACCTGCTAATAATTAAATCGTTTACTGTCCTCACTTACTAAATCTACAGGAAAGGTCCGATGTTTCGAGCAGTTGAATGGTAGAAATCATCACGTAAGGAAAAGTGTTATGCCTCCTCCATGCGACTTTCTCTTTCTCTCTTTCTATTATATATGAGTATGTGTGTGTGCGTGCGAGTATTGAGATTCGAATAGAAGAGCATTGTGCGCGACAGGCTATATAACCTCTATATAAAGGTTATTTTCGGAGGAAATTTTCGTTTGCATCTCTATGTGACTTCTACATATTCTTAATTAATAATTACAAATAAAATTTTGATACAATCTTGCTTGATAGGATATCGAAGCTTCCTTATAACCTTAATATGATTTTATAGTGTTGGAACCAAAATTGCCTCCCAAATAATGGTAAAATAAATAATATTGACAGATGAGGGTTTGTCTCGGGGCTTTCAAACAAAAACATTACAGGGGCGTAAAGGTCTGCGGTCCTCGGTCTATTTTCGAGTATTTTGATAATAAATCCCATTCATGGCAACATTGTTATTCTGGGATTAGGTTAGTTTAGGTTGGGTTAGCGTGATGTAAGACAGACTTGTCTTGTCGTATTTGAAATTTTCAGTACCACACGGATGTATATGAATAAGTTTAATGTTGTAATGTGTTAGTTCAAAATTGACTTTTTAACAAGGGCATCTAGGAATTTGCGTTAACCGCAACACGTGATCAGTTTTTAGGAAAAACTAAACTTAATTGAAAACTACTTTTCGAATATCGTTTGAAATATTTTGTGACCGCATTAGTATGAGTAAAATATGACTTCAAGTTTCCAAAACCACAAAAAAAATCAATTTCCAAAAGTATGGATTTACCGTCTTTTAGCTTAGTGGGGCAGTGTAGTGCAAACAGTTTGCTTTGTTAATCTTCTAAGTGACTAATGAGTACGTGCTAAAATTTATTCTAATGTAAATATTACTGAATATTATTACAATTTATTTTAACATTAGTTAAGTCATTATTTTTCATTAATTTATCATAAAAAGAGTATTGTGTAAGTATAGTATACTCAAAATGTTCAAAAAATATTTATAATTTGTATTCTAATGTCACTAAAGTAGCGAAGGGAAAAACTTCATTTCAAAATGAAGACTACAACACACATACGTTCACCAGTTTGAAGACTACAAAGTGTACACTACAATTATAGTAAAAACTACTTGAAGTGAAGTAATTGTAGTACTACGAAATGAAGTGAAGTAAATGAAGTGAAGTAATCGAAGTGAAGTAAATGAAGTGAAGTAATTGAAGTAAAGTAATGAAGTAATTGTAATATTAATGAAGTGAAGTAATGAAATGAAGTAATTGTAGTACTAGTGAAGTAAATTTTTAAATGAAGTGAAGTGAAAGAAAAAAGGTCAACGAGATTTAAGATAAATGAGGATATTTTCTCCAAAGTAACATTTGGCGACCTAAAAAAAAAAAGGTCGCCAGCCAAAAAAATTTCAAAGGGGGGGGGGTTGTTACAGTTTCCAGAGATTTCTTCGTTAACCTACATCAATTTCTTCATATATCTACATCAACTTCCCAAAAATTATGTACTCTGTAGTGCTCACTTTGAAATGAAATGTACTATTTGAAGTTTATACTTTCAATAACTTTGGTGTTTGTAGTTTGTAGTGTGCACTACACTTCAAATCGTGCGAAGTGTGCACTTCAATGTAATGTAGTACTACATTGTAGTAGTGAGTACAGAGCGGACCCATCACTACACTAAAGGATCATATATTACATATATATTTATTAACAAATTATATCTGTGTGTTAAAAAAAAATAATAAGAAAATCATGTATTTAGCCCATTTAACGTAAAATATGCAACTAAATAGACAGTTTAGTAACTAATAGGTATAAACAAACATTTTGTATGGTTATACGGCTTTTTCATCGTGAATCCCGCGTTGACAATATATCCAAAGATAAATTGTACTGCGTCTTGTTGCATAGATATAATTTAACAAAAGACTCCAATTTCAACGTTCCATTTCTAAACTGCAACTGACAGCGCGGGAAACGACGGTCTTTCAAATCCGAGCCAAATGTCACTTTGCAGGCGATTCCCGCGCGCTGTTTGAGTGCAATTCGCCCGAAGGTCGCACGGGTTCCGAGTTTACCGAATAAAGTGCAGCATCAGACACGTGCTCAGACCGCTGACCGGCCGCAACTTCGTCGGGAGCTGTTGACAATTGCGTCACGTAACGAGAAGACTAAATGTTTGTTATAGATTGGAAAATCTACAACACAAAGGACGGAATTTTTCTAACGATCTCTTCAGATACTATTAATGTTCGTGTTAAAGTTGTTGACATATTTTACGCATTGCGCCCACGGACCACGAAAATACAGGGTGTCTCATTGCTAGTAGCAAAAACTTTACTGGTGGATTCCTACCTTGATAATGAGTCGTTGTTATAATGTTCAAGCAACCGTGATCTAATATCAATAGCTATGGAGACATTTTTTTTTTCAATATTTTTGACTTATTTTTTGCAAAATGTTGAACTATCAATATTTTATCAAATTTAAATTTATTATATACTTGTTCGATTAAAAATTTTTTGCAATGTATACTTATATCAAATTTAAATTTGTTAATATTTGTTCATTTAAAAAATGTATTGTAATGTAAACTAAATTATATTCTTCTCTTTTTGCTATGTAAATAGTCGACTGCCTTCAAACAGGTAATCCCTAGTTAGGCAGTTGAAGTATAATACAATTTAAAAAAATAAGATATGAATAAAAAACTATTATTATTATTATTACAGTAACTTTTATCGATTATGAAAAATTCATTCGCATTAATAGAAGTCAAATAAATTTGTCAAAACCAGACAAAACATATTTTTATTTTTTAGTAGGTACCTACGTAAATTTTGAGAGTAAAAATCTTTCTTCGACAGGTGAAGTATTAAACTGACTACTTTCAAATATAGAATTTTTACATTGATTAGGTGGAAATAAAAATAATTAACTGACTAGGTACTGACAAAATGAGGAGTTTCTGATTAAAAGGTGATTGTAATGGGAATATTGTGAGAAGAGGAGAAGAGTTAATGAAAGTAACATTATTAAGTAAGTTATTTATTATTTTATTATTATTTTTTTTTGTTTTTATTAATGCCTTTACTTCGAATTTTAATTTTAGGTTTACGTTGTAACCACTGCCCCCATAACACGTTGATAATTCGATAAATAGGGGAAGGTACAGTTGCCGGCAAACTTCTTGAAATTATTTGGCGTGGTGGGGGAATGCGCAGAAGACGAAATTTGGGTCTCGCTGGTGGATAGGTAGATGCGCAAACTTCCCCCCACTACGCCGTAGAATTTCAAGATGTTTGCCGGCTACTGTAGTACGAGATGATCCCCTTAAGCGGGAATCGCTGTAAAATACATATTTTTCAAGGTAAACCAAAAATAAAGGCGATTACTACTAGTATATTTATCTATCCAACTTTTGTAATACTCAAAACCAGAAATTAATTTAGGTTTCATTAAAATATTTCTTTTCTTTTAAAACCTTACAAAGTAATAATCTTGTACACCCCTATGGGTAAGATGATCCCCAAGGTAGAGGTAAGATGATCCCTATGATCATTCCGAGTAAACAAATATTTTTATGAAGAAAAAGGTTATAAAAAACAAAAATACGCAATAATGAAACATATTAATTATTTAAAATAGTCAACATCTTACTCATGTTAAGTTTTTAGTTAAGTGAGGTAATAAATGAGGTAATAAATTTTAGTTAAGTGAGGTAACAAAATCACAAAGTCACTCGACTTTAAAAGTCACAAAAATTAAAAACGAAAATAAAAGAGTCTTCTAAATTAGTTATTAATTTGTACCAGTTACATTAATCATAATGAGATCAATTTAAATATTATATTCCTTTCTGAATACCTAATTAAGTGAACAAATCGTTCAAAAGTAGCAAAATAAACATTTATGAATGAATAACGAAAATAACTTATTAGATAGGTGACCGTCTAAAATCAGTATTAGGTACTGGATCCTTTTCGGATGGCTTCGTGTGGCGTAGAAAATGTTCAACCCACTGTGTAAAAACTTCCAGTTTCATCCACCCTGATGCATTATAGGCCCAAGCAGACCCTGGGGGTGCCCCCTCCATGAGATCAATCTTCATACGGATCCTTTGAAAAATAAAAATCGGTGGAACGAAAGTTCCAGAAGCAGACATGCAAATAACAGTCGTTGTAGTGATTCCTCGTTCAGCTGATGTAACCCGTGCTACTTGTTTTCGTGGTGATCCCCGGGGATCATCTCGTACATATAGAAAGGAATCATCTTGACCCAAGTCCCATTTTTTCATTCAATGTTTGCTAACATAACCTACAAGTACGCGGCTATGTTTGCGTGGCACAAATACTAAAATTAAGCATAATAGAAAGCCTCAAACACAACATTAATTACATTTAACATTGTTTGAATAAAAGTAACATAAGCTCAAAGTCATGCCTAACTTAGATCAGAGGTACACAATTTTTATTTTTTCTCGTCAAACTTTATGTATCGCTCACGCCGCCATTACGATTTGACTGAGGCGGGGGGGTGTCCGGAGCTATGTACATGGCGTTAGTGGTTTCAGCACAATCGCAAAGGATCATCTTACCCCAAGGGATCAACACGTACGACTTTCCCCTAGTGGTTTTATTTTTAATGTTACCACCACAAAGTTATTTTGCAGTTATTGGAGATTATTTCTTAAATTACAATACGTGAAGCAAATTTGAAACGTGTTTGTGTATATAAGATAGAACATTTTCTTGATACGATAAATCACATTGTTTTATTTAAATTAAGAAACGACTAAACGCAAACTGACCGTATAAGCGCAGGTATAAATACATTTTCCGGTTATAATAAAATTTTATTCGATTATAATAAAATGGCAGCAACTGAATCGGTTTACCGAATAACACAGCAATAACATTATAAAAATCGAAACACTAAAACTCATTTACAAGGTAGCAAATGGCGAAATACATTACGAAGACATTAAATTATACAAAATACACGAAAATCATCAACATTTCTCTAGAACAGCTCAAAACTACCACACAACTCGAGCCAAAACAAAAACAGGACAATCATGACTAATTTGTAACGGATTAAAATTATAGAACGACCTATCACAGCAGACCAAACATTTGACTGCAAACAATTTCAAAAGTGTCATTATTATTATACTAGATGTAACTCGTCAAAAATGACGGTACTTTTACGTGTCGGTTTCTAAGGAATTTTATTAAAAAAAATTTTAGTAAAAAATTATAAAATTTCGAAAAACAAAATTTTCGTAAAAAAAATTCGATTTTTTAATTTCGTAAATAATTAAAATTATAAATAAAATAGACATCAAAAGAAAATCAAAAATAAAATAAGATTTTTTCAGGTACCGCGAATTGAACCCGAGCTCCCCGGGTGGGAGTCAGATACTCTTACCACTACACCACAGCAGAAGACGCCACAGGTTGCGAAGATATCGTTTATTAATCAACTTTTATATACGTATTCAAGGAGGTAAGTCTCGGCGTTCGAGTTCGATCGCCCGGGGTTCGAACGAAATTACGGACGTTACACGAAGTTACGCGGACGGACGGACAGACAGAAGGACAGATAGACAGACAAGGAAATTATTATATGTAGAGTCCATTCACTTTAGGTAAGCTTTTGCATTTGCATTAGTGTGAGTAATACCCTCTGTAACACGTAAATTGTGAAATTGAATTCGTTTTTAAACCAACTTCATTGGCCGCTCCAGTAACACTCTGACCGGAGAGCGGAGCGGTCGTTTCTTTGTTTAATATTTTTCGCTTAAAGATAACGGTGACCACAAAATCACGAATATTTTTAAATTAGAAAAGGAGAAATCGCTTTCAGGTCAAACAAAGGAGATAGTTTTAAATGTATATAAATATCTCGAAGAATTATATAAAGATAAGTTATATAAAGATAAAATGGAAAAAGTTGATAAAATAACCATCAGCGAATGGAAAAATGTTTGCTGACATACAAAAGGAATTGAAACTGAGCACGCGACGAAGGATATTCAAATGGATAAAATCTCAGACTTTAATCAATTTAATATGAATTTAGACGAGGATTCGGAGTCCGATACAAACGATTATAGTTTATCTGATTAAAATTAACTATAATAATTCGAAATTATTTAACCACAATAATACCCGTTTATATATTTATTTTAAAAGCCATAATCCGTCAAAAATAACGTAATTTTATTATATATTTCGGCCGCCAGTTAAGGCTGTGAGAACAGCGCTATCCAGAGTAGCGTAGCGCCTTGATAACATTTAGTGATGGAAATAAAATAGAGAATATTTCTTTTTATGCTTCCTATACCTCATTATTATTTGAGCCATGTGGCAGCGTTAGTGGTGGACATTGATGCATAAAGAATGATATATTTTGACTAATACTAATTTTTGAAAATGAAATTAGATCAGTTATTGGATTCTAGTTATGGTTACGAATAGATTTCTAAATAATTATTATTTGGGGATTAAAAAAATTAAATATAGTTTTTTTTATAATAAATATATGCTAATTTCAGGTTAAGAAATTAAAACACTATTTATATATTTTTTTGCGTGTATCATTTACTCAAAAAAAGAATGTTACGAGATTTTGTAAACGGGCTGTTACTCACACTAATGTAAAAGGCTTACCTAAAGTGAATGGACTCTAATTGGGATTATTATATCGAAATATTATGTAAAATGTTATCCATAGACCTTCAAGGTCTGTATACTCTATCATATCTTAAATAAAAAAATATTACATTTTTGAGGAAGTTCTTCTGCGTACAATGAGAGGTTTGAAAGAGATCGCTCTTAAGCGGAGTTAAGTGGATCAAAGGTGAAAGAGCCTACTAACAATGAATTTTCGGGAAGGCACGAAAATTTACATTGTTTAAAAATACCACTGGCATGGTTTGGAAAATTTTTGAGCATGATGAATAAAATATTATTTTCTGGTATAAAGCAATCGCTTTGTGGTTTGACATATCAAAAAAAATAACACAAAAAAATAATTGATTGTATTATTTGTATAAATCTACATAAATTATTTGATTAATTACACCTACATGTTTCGGAAATACTTTTTCATCGTCAGGGTGTTATATATATATATATGTCAAAATATCAAAATGAATAATGTCTTTTGTTTTTTGTTTTTTTAATTTATTTGAAAAATTATTTTTAAATATTATTGCTGAAGTTCTTGATTACTCGCAATTATTGGAAAAATTTTTAGAATTGGGGTAGTAGTTAAATTTAATTGATTATTAATAATATTTTTTTTACTATTACATGCTTTACTCATTTCTAACGATTCTAAATTATTAAATTTCATACCAAAATTATTTATGTGTATAATAGAAAGTCCTAAATTGTTATCGAAACCGTGATCATTTTCTGAATTTGCAAATCATTTATTTTGACAAATATATAACACCCTGACGATGGAAAGGTATTTCCGAAACATGTAGGTGTAATTAATTAAATAATATAAGTAGATTTATACAAATAATACAATCAATATTTTTTTTAAATGTCAATCTACAATGTTACTAAATCAATTGAAAAAAAATTAAACACGTCAATTAAGTATAAAACCACTATTTATTAATTAATATGCCCACCCGTTTCGCTTTACTCATCAGAGCACTATTAAGATTAGTCCTTAACCCTTTACACTCGAAAGTTTTTTATGTTATTAATCATTTCTCTAAAAATTCCTTAACTTATTCCTATTTAATTGTAATTATATTATTCTGGTTAAATATATTGAAAACTAAAAAACCCAATATATAAAAAATATAAAAAATATTGTGAAATAATACTTTATTTTCTTGCCGCCATAGAGGCGGTATTCGAGTGGGCATATTAACAAATAAATACTGGTTTTATACTTAGTTAATGTGTTTAATTTATTGAATAAAATATTATTTAATTAAGATGAATTAGAGAAGTCTCACAGAGACAAATCTATTTATATGAGAAACGAGTATGGAACTCTTTTTATACGATGCTCCAGGACTTACAACCTACACGAGCTGGCGTAATATGTCAACTGAAATCTATGTCTACTGTTTCATGAGAAAGGACCACAGATGTCTTTAGCGTCGTCCAATTATAAATACGGAAGGTTCCCAGACTTGGAACATAAATATATATACAACTTGCAAAAATTTGATAATGTGTAGGTTTAATTATGCTGCAATTAGTGAACGTTGCATTGTGTAAAGTGATCACTTAAGCCAGCCAGCTCATACAGGTTATGGGTCCTTGACCATCGTATAAAAGACTTACATACCCGTTTCTCATATAGTAGCTTCGTCTCTGTGCGACTTCTATAATTCATCATAATAAAATAATAATCCCGCAGTGGATAAATCTAGTAATTGTATTCTCAGAACATACCAGCATATAAAAATATTGTTCCTTGTTTCAGCAAATGAAAAAGTAAAATTTAATTTAATTAATGGCTCGCAAACCTCTTGAAATTTACACATTGTAGGAATTTTTAAACAAATATTTTCTATGCTTCTTCCTGCTTGTGATATTCAAAGTTTTGTCTCTCCATACAGATTCATTTAGTTTTGCAGACGAATCTCTGATTGTCTTCAAGTTTGGTCGCTTCTATTTCTCCCACTTCAAGAATATTTGACTTTTTATTACAGTTTCCTTTGTAACTTTTTTAAATGAAATTTATAGTCTAATAATTTCGATGGTTAAAAATTAATAAAAAAAATGAGATGCATTAAATTAAGAAAAGAAAATGGAGTAATATTTGAATATGCTGGCTGTATTTTGTTTACTGGGTAAATACATTTGAAAATGAAAGTATCAACTCGTGTATTTGAAAAATTTAATACGAATAAAAATTGCAATAACATACGCACATTGAAATGGGGGCTGAAATATGAAAATGTCAATAAACGCTTATGCAGGATGGAAGCAAAAACTTTAAAAATATAAAATAATAATATTAAAAATTAACAAATTTATATTATGTTCTTTGAATTAAATACTAAGATATAATCAGTCTTTTTGCGGCCGATTTCTACCGTAGGTATGTGTATACAAGATTTCTCGTAGCTAATAATAAAAACTTTGGGGAATCTTTTTAATTAAATTTTGAATAGAAAATACTCTTTGGATTATTATATCGACGGTTACGGAGATAAGTAAAATCAATGTTTCCATTTTTTAAAATTTTGTTATATTTTTCAACATATTGCTTCTTTTTATGTACCAACTTACAAAGCCAAGATATATTATAGATGTTTCATAAAGATGAAATTATATTTTTATATGGAAAAGTAGGTATAGAAATCTTTTTGGGTGTTCATTGGGCGTACGACCTATCGTACAGCTGGATTAAGTAATCACATTATACAATGAAATGTTCACCATTTCCATCCATGATAGATCATCACATCTATCAAATTTTTGGAAGTTGTACATATGTTTAACTCGTACAACTTGTTTCGTATGTGAGTTGTATTTTTACTACCCAAAAATACAACAAATAATTTATCTGAATTGATTATACATATATTTGTGTAAAAAAGGACTAATTAATACAACATAAGATTGAAACAATCTTAATAAACAAATTAAAAAATGAATGTAGGGGATAATAAATTTTAAAATTATTAATTATTATATTTTCAGAAAAAAAATCGAACAAATTGGAATATTTTCCGAAAAATTATTTAGCAGGAAGCCACCAGCAATCGCCAATTGCTATCTGGTCATTTTTTTATCGACTTAAAAAAAATGTGCATTTTTTTTTCATTCGTAATTTTTTTTTTTATTCACTTTGACGAAGGAAACAGAAAAGCATTTAATTAATTATAATCTCGAAATAATCACCGGAAGCGTCACAAGCTCGACAGAATTTTCATCATCACTATCGAGCTTTGGTTGTGTAATGTTTTTATTTAAATACGAGTAGGTACCTACATGCAAAAGGTTTTACTGCAAAACCAGTATTTAATTTTTTATAATCCCTTATCTAACGCAACCTGCCAACACGTGTCCGGTGCACAGTCGAGCTAATTCGGCACTGAATTTACACAGCGGCCATTTTGTTTTCAAGTAAATACGCTAAACTTGCCGTCGAGTAGGTCTTGGCCACGGTCCAATACTCCGAATGCGTTTTCTGACATTTCTGTAATTTTACGCAACAGAATCGAGGTGCCATTATTTTGATAAAATTCATTTAAGAGACAGTCTCAATATATAATACCAAGCGTGTGAAGTGATTTCTTTTTATTGCATCAATCTGAATATCAAAATATGTTAAAATACCTAAATCTAGAATAATTATTCACCTATATCATCTGACGGCACATCAAAGAAACACTCGTTCGACCTTTTTGCATGAGCTAACTTCTGAAAATTCTAACCTATATAATTATTTATTCTTTAGGTCTCATAATATGCATGTTTGTATATAGGTGCAACACAGGTATAATAATTAAATTCCTGGAATAGCCGCGATGTCGTCCATGATGTAATTGTATCGAAATTATGTGAGCATATCTGTTTGAAAATATTTAAACTATTACGTGTGTAAAATTCAAGCAGATGAGATGAG